>PYAF01005707.1:118970-162421 GCA_007407185.1 Glycine tomentella
TGTTAGGAGTGTCTTGGAAGTGCTTAGAAAAGAACAATTGTTTGCTAATATGGATAAATGCACATTTTGCACTAATCAAGTAGTGTTTTTAGGATTTGTTGTGAGTGCTAAGGGAGTCCAAGTGGACGATGAGAAAATCAAGGCTATTAGAGATTGGCCCACACCCAAAAATGCGAGTGATGTGAGGAGTTTTCATGGGCTGGCTAGTTTTTATAGTAGGTTTGTCAAAGAGTTTAGCACCATAGCATCTCCTTTGAATGATATTGTTAAGAAAAATGTGGTATTTAAGTGGGAAAGTGAACAAGAAAATGCCTTCAATGAATTGAAGGAAAAGTTGACAAATGCACCCATTCTTGCTCTACCAAATTTTTCCAAATCTTTTGAAATTGAATGTGATGCATCCAATGTTGGCATAGGTGCTGATTTGTTACAAGAAGGTCACCCAATTGCTTATTTTAGTGAAAAACTTAAGGGTGCTCTTTTGAATTATTCCACCTATGACAAAGAACTCTATGCACTTATTAGAGCTTTGCAAACTTGGCAGCACTATCTCCTTCCTAAGGAGTTTGTGATTCATAGTGACCATGAGTCACTCAAACATTTGAGAAACCAAGGAAAGCTTAATAAGAGGCATGCTAAATGGGTAGAGTTCTTGGAACAATTCCCTTATGTGATTAAACACAAGCAAGGTAAGGCTAATGTTGTGACCGATGCACTTTCTAGGAGATATGCTTTAATTTCCATGCTTGAAACTAAGATGTTTGGATTTGATCACATAAAGGACTTGTATGCTCAAGACCATGACTTCTCTAAATTGTTTGAGTTGTGTGAAAAGGGGTCTCACCAAGGATTCTTTAGGCATGATGGATATTTGTTTAGAAATAAAAGGTTGTGTTTGCCTCAAAGTTCTTTGCGTGAACTCATGATTTGTGAAGCTCATAAAGGGGGGTTAATGGGACATTTTGGGGTAGAAAAGACTTTAAACATATTGCATGAACATTTTTATTGCCTAAAATGAAACATGATGTCATCAAATTTTGTTCTAATTGCATTATGTGTCATAAGGCAAAGTCTAAAGTCATGCATCATGGTTTATATACCCCATTACCTATTCCTACCTCACCTTGGACCGATATTTCTATGGATTTTGTACTTGGTCTTCCAAGGTCCAAGAGAGGCAAGGATTTGATTTTTGTGGTTGTTGATAGGTTTTCCAAGATGGCACATTTCATACCATGTCACAAAGCGGATGATGCTTGTCATGTGGCGGATCTTTTCTTTAAAGAAGTAATGCGTCTTCATGGATTACCTAGGAGTATTGTGTCGAATAGGGATTCCAAGTTTTTGAGTCATTTTTGGAAAACCTTGTGGGGGAAACTTGGAACCAAGCTTCTTTTCTCCACCACTTGTCATCCTCAAACCGATGGACAAACTGAGGTGGTCAATAGAACACTCTCACAACTCCTACGGTGCTTCATCAAAGGTAATTTGAAAACTTGGGAAGAATGGTTACCCCATGTTGAATTTGCTTATAATAAGGTAACCAACTCTACCACTTCTTTTTCTCCTTTTGAGGTTGTTTATGGTTTTAATCCTTTATCTCTTCTTGATTTAATTCCCTTGCCTAATGATTCTTCTATTTTGAGTATGGATGGGCTTTCTAGAGCCACTTTTGTTAAGGATCTCCATGAAAAGGTGCGGAATCAAATTGAGAAGAAGATGGAACAATATTCCCGACATGCTAACAAAGGGAAAAAGGCTATGGTATTTGAACCCGGTGATTGGGTTTGGTTGCATCTAAGGAAGGATAGGTTTCCTTCCCAAAGGAAATCTAAACTCCAACCTAGGGGTGATGGACCTTTCAATATCTTTGAGAGGATTAATGACAATGCCTACAAGATAGACTTGCCAAGTGAGTATGGAGTGAGTTCTACTTTTAATGTCACTGATCTTTCTCCTTGTGATTTAGGTGTTTTGAATGCAAATCCGAGGACAGATTCTTTTCAAGAAGGAGGGGATGATAGAGGACTATCTAAGGATCATGATGATGGAGGTCCATTACAAGCCAAAGGTCTAGAAGGAGAGCTAGAAGCACTTCCTTTGGTGAGCTTTGAAGGACCCATGACAAGAGCTAGAACTCAAGCCCTTCAAGACCACATCAAAAATGCCTTATATCTTGTGGACAAGCATGAAGAGGCACACCAAATTCAATGAAAACACATCAAAAAAGTATTGTCTGTTGTAATAAGCGTTTGCTATCTATTTTAATCGATTAAATGTGTCTGTAATCGATTAAAATGCAAATGCTGTCTGTCTGTTTTTCTGTCTGTCTATCTGTTTTAATCGATTATTTTGTTGTTGTAATCGATTATTTGTCTGTTTACACAGTGCAGAACACTCTATTTTAATCGATTACGCTTCGTTTTAATCGATTATTTTCATTTAAAATGGTACTGCAGCTTTCCTTTTGTTGTTTTCATGTAATGGGCTTTGATATTTCCATAAATAGGCCTAAACCTACGTTTTTAGGAGTTTATTAGAGGTCTAGCCCTATAAATACTCAAACTTTGCTACTTTTGGTTAATTTTTTATTAATGAAATTGAACTTTTGCTTAAATTGAGAGCTTAACCTCTTGTTGGTTCTTGATTGAGACCAAATTGATTCTTATCAAGGGAGCTTTCCTTTGTGGCGAATCCTCCTCCGACTTATCGTTCCGATTGGGAATCATGGCGTCATTGTAAATCATTCCTTTATCTTCTCCATTTTTCTATTTGAATTTCAAACCCTAATTAATGGAGTCTTGAAGATTACATTTCGGAAACGATCCTAGCCAAGCATTCATGTCTTGGTGGTCATCAAGAAATATACAGTACAATTAATCTTTGTATTTGAATTTATATGTGATTTCTATTTTTAATTTAATTTGTTCACATATAATTCTCATAACTTTTTAATTCTTTAAAAAAATAGGTTTTTGTTCAGAAATTTTATTAAATAATTAATTAAAATATAACTAAAGTAGGAGTATATTTTACCATTGGTTTATACTAAATTAAGAGGATAGGAAGAAACATATATAAAATAGTTTAATAAAAATAAATTTTCATTTCGCATCTTATATTTTTGTTTTTAATTAAATATTTTATAGAAACTAACTATGTGTTATAAGTATGTTATTTTTTTTTTAAAGATTAAATTATACTCGTACTTTATCTGTTTTTTTTTAATTACCCTCTATATCTTTTCTTTTTTGCACTACATAAAAATCCATTAATTATTTAGTTCACATTACACTCATACCTCCTTCCTCCTAACTACTGTTTAATAATTTAAAAGTAGACACATGTTAGTCACTTGACTTTTAAGAAAATTTATGTTTAAAATAACCTCATATTCTTCCTCAAAATCACATCTTGAGTTTTACACACCCTCTTCTTCTTCAACAACCTTCTTCACTTACCACTACCACCTCTTTCTCCTCCTCCTCCTTCCTCTCCCATGTAAACATCATTTCTTTCTCCTCATAGTCGTCATCGCCCATAAACATGACGTCCGAGCGCACCCACCCCCATCGGAGCAACAACCACCACTGTAACCACCGCCCTGCCATAGCCGATGCTATCGTCATATCCACCTCCAACACCTCCTCGTCTCCGCCGTAACTTCGGTCACCATTACGCTGTGTCTGATTCCCTGGACACTAACGCCGTCGGGACCAGCGACATCAACAACAACCTTGACGCATCCGTCAGAGTCAGATTCAAGGGAAGGGTATCGAGTACAATTTGAGAAAAACATAGGGATGCGAGTATAATTTACTCTAATAGATAATTTCGTCTGTTCATATATTTCAAATGATGTTAGTTAACGACGTTAATAGTTATGGAATGCAATTTGAGAAAAACACATTAAATGCGAGTATAGTTTACTCTTTTAATAATTGTCAAATAGAATTTTGAGATAAAAAAACATAATTTAAATTATTAAAAAGCAAATGAATCTTCTCAATTTAGGGTTTGAATTCGTTCGCCTTTCAAAATCAAACTAGAGATTTGTGTTAGAATCGACTTGATGAACTAGTAAGTTTCAAGCTTTTCGTTGCCAAGTTTGGCTTAATCAAAGATTATGTCCTATAATTATCATGGCTTTGCAGTACTTAAATGATTATACGAGATCATCCATCCCCATGATAAGGTATCTGTTGTTCTCACTACTACATCGTCTGCCTTCTACGTCGGTTATTTTAGGCCTTCTACATCGATTGTGTAACCGTCGTCGTATCGTGTGTCTTAGAAAACAGTCCTTTTTAACGATGGTTATACAACTGTCTTTGTTTGTCCCTTTTTAAGACGGTCTTTCTAGACAACCGTCGTAGTTTTAATTTAAAAAAAATTAAAATTTTAAAATTATACATTCAAAGATGGTTCTTTCCTAAGATCGTCTTAAAAAGCTACATACGAAGACGGTTCTAGTGTCAACCGTCTTAAAATCCAGTATACAAAGACGGTTTTATGTATAACCGTCTTTGTTTTGACCATTTTAAGACGGTTTTTCTTTATGATCGTCTTTGTTTTGAGCAATTTTAAGACGGTTGTATTTGAAAACCGTTGTAGGTTTATTTTTTAAAAAAAAATTTAAAATATTAGGTATTCAAAGATGATTTTTCTCTATGACCGTCTTTGAAGGTCACAAACGAAGACGGTTGTCAGTTTAACCGTCTTAGAAAGTGGTATACAAGGACGGTTGTACTGAATGACCGTCTTTGAAAGTCATAAACGAAGACGGTTGTCTGTTTAACAGTCTTAGAAAGCTATATACGAAGATGGTTTTCATTTAAGACTGTCTTAGAAAGTTAGTTAGCGAATACGATTTTATATGGATGTCCGTCTCAGTATTTCCTACTTTATATTTTGAAGATGGTTATACCTTTAATGTAAACCGTCGTTGTTATGAATTGGTTTTTCAAACATTAATATTTTTAATTCTATAATTATTTATTAATTATCAATAAATTATTTGTGATGGATTTAATTTATTAGTTATAAATTATATTTTTCTAACAAACTTAAAATTAATTAACAAGTAAAATGATGGAAAAAAGAAATATAATTACATAAATCCTGTTCCAATGTGACAAAATATAATTTTAATAACCATAACAATGTGAAAATGTATGTTCCAATGTGAAAATACAAAAAAAGATACATGCATGACACTAAAATGCCGATAACAAGTATGGAAACCATCATAATGATATCATGTTTCCCATAATCAAAATGAGGACATCAACCTCTTGTAGTAAAATCTAGAACCAATATTTCTCCTGTTCATAACAATCAAAATTGTGTGGTTTACTAGTCTCTCTAGAGCTTCCTTCATCCACCAGTGTTGACAAACTTCCCTTGCTTCAGAAACGGTCATCTACACCCACAAAAAATGAAAATTTGAATCACTATCTTAGTCATCATTCAAAAGAAAGAACAAAAAGAAATATTGAAACATTGTGCTCAAGATTCCATGGTTTATAGTTACCTACCCATATTCTGTGACGAACATTCTGTTCTGGCCAAAACTCCAAAATTGCTCTTCAACAAGTATAGGGAACATGTAGCATTCATAAAATGTATCATGGGTCTTGCTCTTGAAACTCCGCTTACCCAATTTACCCTACACACACCAAATTTGATAGATAGAATCAACATCTAAGATCATCAGCTGTAAGTATTTAAAAAAAAAAAGAAACCCATCAAATCCCCAATACTCAGCTTGAATTATCCTTAAACAATTCCCATGAAACACCAAACTCTACATGTGACCTTTGTGCAACCAAACAACCACCAAGGAACCCTTGGAATTGATCGGGATGAGTAATTTATACAAGAGTCAAGACATAATATGCTCAATTGTCAACAATAGACACAAAATATTAGAAGATAGGATAAAGTCAAACACTTTCAATGACAACCTCAATGTAAGATTATAATTAAATCCTTTTACTAATCGAAAAATATCATCAAAAGAGTACCAGAAATAAACATACCTTAAGAGTCATGTCATCAATTCCTTTAATTGTGAGAATAACATTACCTCCAGCCTTAAGCAGTTTTTCAATATGTTCTTTAAATTAGTTATTATATCAAATTAATTATTTTGAAATTAAAATTAAGAAATATATTTAAAAGGAATAAAAATTTAAAAAATAAATGCTTAATATAAGAAGTTAGGATAAAACATGTCTCAATGATAGTAATAACAAACTTCTATTTAAGAAAAAGTTCTTAAAATGTTCTGCATGTGGAGACATAACTTTAAATTAGTTACTATATCAAATTAAATTTTAAATTAAAAGTAAGAAGTATGTTTGAAAGAAATAAAATTCTAAAAGGATGTTCAATATACGATATTATAATAACACGTGTTTAAATTAGAGTAATAATAAATTCTGCCTGCCAGTCCTGCCTTAGTATAAACGGTACCGCGAAAGTCCCAAGCCGCATTTACACGAGCAGGGAGGGAATCGTGCACCGCATGCCATGCCATGACTCAGCCCTGCATGGAAAACATCACACATTTATTCAGATAAATATCACATATTCTATTCCAATATATATTTCCACCATTTTGATTGCAATGCCAACAAATATTCGTCCAATTTTAAGAAAAGGATTTTATATTTTTAAAAAATGTGAATTTGATTCTATAGTCAATATAAAATCTTATCTGTTTTGTTTTTAATAAGTTCCTAAAATTCAATTCACTTAAATTTTTTAGTTAGAAAAAACAAATCAAATCATTTTAATTACAATTACATTTGCATATAAATATCACAAATTTTATTTATGTAACTTCATTATGTATTAATAAAATGTTTGATAAGAATTATCTGATATGGCATTGAACCAACTTATTATAATAAAAGTTATCTCCTGTACATATAAAAAAAAATGCTTTGATGTTAGTTACAAATATAATTTCTCAAATACAATTTCTCTTTAAACTAGTATTACTGGGTGTTTCAAGTGGAGCAGAAATATTATCTTTTAACTTAATTACTTGACAGTTAGTTACGAATCTATGTGTGAAGTTAGCATTTAGTCAAAAGAAGATCACTGCTTTGTCAGTGGCTAAAGTGCCCGATGTGGAAGTGTTCACACATCAATCTTCAGATGCCAATGATGTCATCACAAGAATTGAGCATGACACTTGCAAACACCAAGAGCAAGACGCACAACGCCACTAGATATTATTATTATTATTATTATTATTATTATTATTATTATTATTATTATCTTCTACGGGGAAGTCTTTTCCACTAGTCCTCCAATAGTATTTTTCTTTGTTTTTCATTTTTTATTAAATTAAAATTTTATTTTCCACACTACTTTTTTACATGAAAAAAATAATGTTAATTCCCATTTAAAAAGCACTTACAGAAAAGTTTTTTAAGTTTGATTATAATGCTATTAGATTTTTTTAATAAAGAAAAAAATAAAAAATATATTATATATATAAGAATAAAATTTTCATTGTTTTATTCTATCTTGTATTATGCAAAAGATTAAATTAAATATAATTTTTTATGAAATAAAATAAATATATTTTAGATAATCTCAACAAATAATAAGAATTTATTTGTAATTTTTTTTCATGAAAGACTCAAAATGTAATTTTTTATATAAAAGCTAAAATGAAAAGGTGTATACATGTATGATCAAGTTTTTATTTTAATATTCTCCCCTTTCTCCCTCAAACTCAAACTAAATATAGTGAGTTTGGTAAATGTCCAGTTTTTATTTTATTAACACTACTTGAAAGAACGACACCCGTGTTAATCGTGAAATATCTAATAAATCAAAGATTAGGGTTGACTTAATTTACTAAGTTTAGTCTCGGGCCAATAAAACACTGGTTTGTTTGGTATATATGCAAAGGAAACTGTGATTGGGACATCACGTATTTGATAGAGATAAAAGCCATGAAGGAATGTAATTTTATAGAATTCCATAATATTTCATTTGCTCCCCTTTGTTTTGGAGAATCGAAAAAGGAAGAGAAGTAGGTTACTATATCTTAAACCAATAAGCTTTATAAATACATGATAAAAAAATCATTAATTTTTTCATTTTTTTTTATTTCCATCACTTTTTAGTAAAAAAATTAGTTTTAGTCTAGATTAAAAGTATTAGATAATTTTATTTGAGTTAGATAAAATTATAAAACAAAGTTCTTCTTTCGAATTATATTATATACTCAAGACTCAAATTCAATGATTGAATGAAATAACTCTAATCCACACAATCACACATGATGGTGTAATTTTTTTTTTTTTTATCTAATTGATCTGTGAATACAATCATTTATTTACAATCAATCAAATGATGTTATTAGTCTTCTCTTTCTATTGTTATTATTTATATTTTTTTCTCCTTAATTTTGTGTTTGTTCCTGTTGCGATTATTTGTGTAATTTCAACATATTTTCGAGCTAGAGTATATGATTTTAGATATGTCACCATGTAACTTTGAAGAAGCAAACAAATATTGTTGGTTCGTGAAATAATATTTGTAATCTTGGTTTTTTTAGAAAAATATATTTAATTTATCTTTTGTGTAAATATACTTTTTTATTATATTTTCTTAGATGGTTTCAAAAAATACACTATTATAAATATTTTCTGAGGTTAATACTTAGATATTTATGAGATAAACTTCAATTTTAATGATCGGCTCTTCCTATGTTTTATATTTGATTCTATCTTGATTGGAAGAAGTGCTTATATTTATATTTAATTATAAAATACAAAAAATGTTTTATTTTTTAGTCATCATGATATTGTTGTAAATATTTATAAACTTTGTTAATGGCTAATTTTCGAAGAAAAATTCTAAATATTTTAATGAGATTTCTCTTCCTAAATATGTTTTTTTTATTTGAACAACTCGAAATTAAAACTAAGACATTACTTAAATGGATTAAACTAGTTTTACTTGGACGGACAAGTTAAAAGTTAAATATTTAGTTAAAGATACTATTTGTAATCTTGTGGATGAAAAATAAAGATAATTAAGAGAAAAAATTCCATGAAAAAAGTTCAATTTAAAATTAATAAGTGACAAAATAGAATAATACATTACACCAATAACTTAATTAAAAAACAAAAATATTGTTTGTATCTATTTATCATATAATCAACCCGAATCAATCATTCTCCCCATTTCAAAAATGATGAAGTAACATGAGTATTGGTCTTGGTGCTTCTAGTCTCAGCCGTTTTCAGCAATCTGTATATCGGAGTCTCTGACCTACACTCCTAGTTTTGGTCCTCAGGCCCAACAACCAAATTAGTAGAATGCTTATTAGTAACGACTAAAACGATAGATTCGGTCCTTTTATAGTGATAGCGAAAGAAATAGGCCGTGCCTAAGGATAAATATTATTATAATTAATTTCGTGTCTTTCAATGTGACGTAATAAATAAATAAATAAGGTCAAAAATTCAATCTTCTAATTATTGAAACAGTGAGTAAACTGCACACGCGACAGATCGGAAAGTAGGCTCATAAAAGTTCATATTACCGGAATTTCGGAAATAATTTGATTTTGAATTTGGGTGAAATTTAACAATAATATAATAAAGTTATATTAAATTATTAAACTTGTGACGAATTTTTTCCTTCCTACACTCGGTATGTTTGTTTAGGAAAGAAAACAAAACAAAAAAGAAAGAAAGATAAAGACAGAGAATTAGATGATTTATTTTATATTGTTTGATAGAAAAAAAAAAGGTAATATATATATATATAAGATGACATAAATATTCTTAAAAAAATATAAAAAAATGAAAAGAATTGGTCGCAAGGTCCTTTTACAAATAAACTCATTCCTTTCCCTTTCTCTTTACTTTTGACGGCTTTTGGGCATGAATTCTACCAATTCTATTCTTTATTTTCACTTTATTGAAACAACCAAACTAATGAAAAGATTTTAGTAAATATTTTTCTTCTTCTTTTAACCCTTCCTCTTATAATCCATCTAACCAAACAAACCTCTGTATGAACCAATTATTCAGTGCAGACTTTCAGGACATCCTATTCAGTTTTGGGATACGAAGCAAATTAGACTACCTATGCATATTAATTTTAGGCTTTTTGACATAACGTCTAATTTTGTTTATTTCCCTTTGTTTGTTAATATAATTAATAATTAATAGATGTAACTCAATTGAAAACCCATTTTTAAGTTTATGGAAAATGATTGAGTTCAATTCCAACATAATATATTCTTAAGAAGGAGTGGAATTTTTTAAGTGTAATTATATTTCAAATCAAGATTAGTCTCACAATCAATTCAAAAGAATTAAACTTGTAACATATCCTAGAATTTCACTTAAGAGATAAAAATCTTAACTACTATTATTAAAAAAAAAGATTAACATAGTTGATAGTAAATTTTGACTAAGTATTGTCCCTCCCACTAAAAAAATGCTAAATTAAAACAAAGAGTAACACATTGTATTAATTTCTAAAATAATAAGTATAATTCAAATTACATTTTAAATTTATAAGTATTATTTTAATTCTTTAAATTATTAAAAAGACAGTTATTATTTACCTTAATATTATTAAAACAATGAGTAACACATCGTATTATTAAAAAGACAGTTGTTTTGACTCTAACATTAGGCTACTTTTTATGAAAAGATGTTGGGTGGAAGAAAATTTGGTGAAATTATCCAGAGTAATTAAATTATTTTTTTAAATGTTTTTTTTCCCTTTCTTTCAATCAAGTGTTTGATTTTTAAATTAAGTGAATACTTGAAGTCTTGAAATCTGTTAATAGTGGATAAGTGATATATGTAGAAGTGAGTTTCGCTTTCTTTTTTGAATAATGATTTTTTTTTAACATTTTGGTATCTAATTATTTATGTTATGAAATTATATTAATTTATAATATATTTTTTAAATATTTTAAAACATGTATAAAAATTTTATATTTTTTATTACAAACTGGATCATGCGGGTCAATCAATAATACACCAATTCGACTACTGATCCAATTACCCAATACCCTTACCAAATCAATCACTGGATCGATTTTTAAAACATTACTTATTGGACAACAATTTCATAGCTTTAAATGTTTGAGATTAATTTAGATGAATGTAATGTAATTATCAATATACTATCAATAGTAATAAAATATTTATAAATACTTACTTATCTCAACTATAATAACTATTAAACATGGGTATAATTAAAAAAATAATATAATTTTAAAATTCTAAAACATTAATTATTTTAAAATATAAACAAGCTAAAATAATATAGGTATAAGGTTTGTATAATCTGTATAAGATTTTATATTTAGATTCTAACTTTAATTCTTACATATAAAAAAAAAAATTCTAACTTCAATACCATCATTATATATACAAAAAAGTTAAAATCGTATTTGAAAATACATTCTGCTCGTGATAAATGGAAAAATTCGGCATTTTAAAACAAAAACGCCAAAGCAACTATGATATTGCTTTTATGCTAGGTTGTGGTTGGTTAACCAGACACACAAACACACACATAAAGATATGAGAACAAAAAATCAATAAATTGTTGGTATGAGACTCAATTTTTTTTAAATAAAATTTTAAATTTGAGTATTGTGAATAAAAGAAATATAATTAAAAGAAGAAAAATATTTCACAAAAAATAATCAGTCAAGTTCTTTTATATATATATATATATATATATATATATATATATATATATATATCGTACCAATAACATTACATGTTAAAAATAAAATACGAGAAGAGTATAGTATAATTATAGTGATTATAAGTTGTTAAGAGGGCAGGAGTTGGTTCCTAATCATATTCATATCATGGCTTAAACGCGGACCAAACTGTTTGGATATTTCTAGGAAGCAGCAAAAACACAAGAGTTCATAAACTGGACAACACAATCAACCCATTTATCCCAACACGTGAGTAAATTCCACCCTTCTCCTTCTCCCTATATATATGTGTGTGTGTCCCATTCCCAAGAGTGCTCGCACCAGCCAACAAAAAATAAAACAACACCTCATAAAAGCAAGCAAACACACAAAAGAAATTAAAGTAGCATATATTATACACAAACCTTATTCATTCGCCTTCAACCAAACCATATATCTTATTCTATTTTCTCTACCTCTCCACCACTCTCTTTCTTTCTCCTCCTCCTCCTCAACCATAATCATGGAGAATATTGGAGAAGAGTACAAGCATTACTGGGAGACCAACATGTTCCTCCAAACCCAAGAACTTGACAGGTAATAAAAATAATAAGTAAACAATCATTAATCAATTAATCTCAAGCATATGTTATGTTATTAACTGAACTAACATAAGGTTTGCTTTGTTATTTTTGGTCATGGTAGTTGGGGATTGGATGAGGCTTTATCTGGGTACTACGATTCGAGTTCCCCGGATGGTGCTGCTTCATCTGCAGCATCAAAGAACATTGTTTCCGAGAGGAATCGGAGGAAGAAACTCAATGAAAGGCTCTTTGCGCTTAGATCGGTAGTACCTAACATTAGCAAGGTAACAAGGTTGATTAATTAGTTAATTGATTAACTAGCTAAAACAGTTTATTTGGCGTGCACATTTATAATAAATGAATCGGGTAACTGAGACTGTTCTACAATCATGTAATTTAATCGGGTAATTGTAGTGTTAAGCATAGAAAAAGGAGAGAGAAAAGAGAAGGAGGGTGAGGCATATTAATTTGTCAATTTGGGTTTGTAACAATGATGAATGGTGGTGGTGTTGTTGCAGATGGACAAGGCTTCGATTATTAAGGATGCTATTGAGTACATCCAGCACTTGCACGAGCAAGAGAAGATTATCCAAGCTGAGATAATGAAACTTGAATCTGGGAGGCCAAAGAAGAGTCCAAGTTATGATTTTGAGCAGGAGCAGCTTCCTGTGGTTCTCAGGTCCAAGAAGAAGAGAACAGAGCAGCTATTTGATTCTGTTACTTCAAGAAACTCCCCAATTGAAGTCCTTGAGGTTAACCCCTCTCCTCTCTCTTATTATTTTTTTCTGTATGTAAAAGTGTAGGTGAATTAGATTTTGGAGGCTCACCAGAAGTGCTTATAGAGGTACTTACAGATCGTCCACTAACATATTCTCACATTGACATTGGGATTTAAATTCTCATCCTCATGAGATATAAGTTTGATCTTCTTGATTGGACCAACCTTTGTTAGCCTAGCCTCCCGATAGACTTGATGGTTAAGAGCATTGATCTCTCTCTTGTATTATTGATACTATAAAAATGATGTGGGGTATTGCTAATTTGTTGCCGTGGCATATACTATGAAGATGATGTGGGGTATTGTTAATTTGTTCTTATTCATTTAAAGTTTGTTTGAATTTCTTGGTTTTGATTTTGATTTTGATATGGTGGGTGCAGCTGAGGGTTACATACATGGGGGAGAAAACTGTTGTGGTGAGTTTGACGTGCAGCAAAAGGACAGACACAATGGTGAAACTGTGTGAAGTGTTCGAATCTTTGAAGCTCAAGATCATCACTGCTAACATCACTTCGTTTTCAGGTAGGCTTTTGAAGACAGTCTTCATTGAGGTTAGTCTTCTAACTTGTAGCTCCTTTCCTTCATGACATCACCTTCCTATTTTTCATATAATAATAATAATAATTCCTCATCTTTACTTTACTTAATCCCATTAAATTAGCTTTGGTGAATTGGTAGGTAGGTATGTGAGATCTGGATTCCATTTTTTCACTCCTAATAATAAATTAGCACAATGTTATGTATTATATTTAAATCATGTATGCATATTATACGGCACAAAATAAAAAAAGTTACATCTAGAATTAGGGCCTACATGCTTGGAACCTACGAGACTACTTTAGCTAAAGTGGAAGTGTGGAACAGCCATTACGAATAGTATTAGACTTTTGACGGCAATCATGAGGGCTTTAACCAGAATTTCCTAGTAAAGTCAAGAGTTGCAATATACTCATATTCGTGATAAAATTATTAGTGAAAGTCCTAATAAAACTTATAGTTATTTTTTGAAATGACCTTTTGAATATTATATTATAATTTAAAGTTAAAAGAAGATTCTGCTTCCTATAAACCATGCTTTTTTTTATCCTTCAACTTAGTATATAAAAAATAATTCTAACAAAAGAAAAGAAAAGAAAATCAAAGGCAACAATTCATTTTTATAAAGTTTCTTATATACATGAATATCAAAATTAAAAAATATTTTTTTTGTTCAAACCAACAAAATTATCTATTAATTAAAGACAGGTCCCTTTCTTGAGAGAGAAGTTTGGCTACTACTTATCTGGGGTCACCCCCTTTGTCTATTCCGTCAATACCAAACAAAATTTATCGTGTCTTAATATATTTTGTCATCATTCTCATCTTGAACATATTCATAAAAGACAATTTAAGCGGAGCATGATAGTTATTTTGGGTGTTATTTTTAATTAAAATTAAATTTTACAATTTATTTTTATTGTTATATCAGAATGGGATTAGACCGGAAATTAGTGTAAAATCTGTTTAGCAGAATAATAAATCTAAATCTTGGATCAATTTTTTTCTAGGCATAACTACTTTTTTATCCCACTATTCGTCCCACTGTTAATCAAAAGTTCAATCAAATCTCATTATTTTTAAAAGAGCATCAATGTAATTTTTCATGCTTTTAGCGACAGTTTAAAATAGTCACTAATTGTAAACACTAATGGCTATGAAAAAAAACTACTATATTGAAGCTATTTTAAAAATAATTAAACGTGATTCGACGTTTAATCAATACTGAGATAAAATTGAACAAATGAATAATATTGAAATTAAAAATGTAATTAAGCCTAAAATATTAAAGATTTTTTAAAATAAGAAATTAAATGTATTTTATTATTTTATTCGGTAGTTTCTTTATAAAATATAAAACAATATTTGTAGGAAAATTTATAGGAAGATATATAATGTTATTCTTAAAAGAATAGTAGAACTGACCAATAAAAGAATTACTAAACTTTATCTGGATTAGAAGTGAAATAGAAAGGAAAGAGACAGAGAAAAATACTGTAGAAAAGATATGTGTTATTTAGATGGATAAAAATGAAAGGAAAAGACATTAAAAAAATCGTTCACTTGTTTGGATGAGTAGAAAAGAGAGGATAAACAATAGATAAATTATATAACAATATTTTTGTATTAATTATGTTTTTTTATCTCATTATTTTTCTTAACAAATTATTATTTTATATTATAAATAAATATTTAATTTTTTAGAGACTAAAAGAAAAGTAGAGATTCACAAGATTAATCATCTTCAAATCATGATAAATATGGAAAGATTTGTAAAATGAGGTTATACAATTTGACACTTTCTTTTCCCTATTTTCTTCTAATCAAACAAGGAAAAGCTTAGTAATCTCTTTTCATTTCGTTCATTTCTATTTCTTTTTCTCCTATATCACTCAATCCAAACATGAAGTAAAATTGATCATGAATCAAATGTGTTTGGTTAGGTGTTGTGTATTCATATTTATATCCATTTTTGACTCAAATACCAAAAGAACAAAAAAGTTAGTTATTGATGCTTTAGCATAATCCACTTTCATTGTTATGGCATATAACCAAACGCATGATAGGTAAATCAAGTTCACCAAATTTAATCAACTAACAAGCTTTTTAAGAAGTATAGATTAAAAAATGTTCTCAAGTTTTTTGTTGTCCCTCTTTATTTCCACTTCACAAGAAATACATATCAGTTTATTTTTTTTACTTGTATGATAAATATGTAAATTAATTAAAAACTAAATAAAGAATAAATAGTATAATTAAAAAATTAATATTATTTTAAACCTTAAAAATGACAAATAAATACATTTTTTGAAGGAAAAAAAAAAAGAAAAAGAAACTGACACTTGAGGAAAACAGAGGGAACGATACGCTGTCCCCTTTATCCCAAAATATTCGAACCAGCTTATGCTCAATGAATCATATGCATGGAATTGATATATAAGCCAAATACAGAGAACCAAATAGGATTGCATCATAATCCCTCTATGTTGTCTTGGACTAGCACATTGCATTTGGAAACTCTCTAAATAATCTCCAAAATATCTACGACTACACCACCATATATATTAGGCAACTAAAAAACCACATTTTTAGCATGCTCCTTAGGTCTTTGCATTAAAGTAGTTATAAAAGTGTAATACCAAGACCCAATTTTGAAAACGTGTTTCTTATTCTCGTGTGAAAGAGGGATTTGTGTCATTCGTCGTGTCTCTAACCATGTGGCACCGTTTTCTTTTTCTCTTTGGCGCACGTTCTTGTTGCTTTTATTGTTCTATTTAACCTAAATTCTTGTTTCCTGCTATACAACGAACCTTCCTCCGCAGTGACTATGTTGCTCGACAGTGTAGTCCAACTTGTGTATTCACTCTACTCAAACAAATCAAACCAAAATTAACATGTGGTTTGTCTTTTTCGTTTTTGACTGAAGAGAAGAGAGAGTGTTCAGTCTCGACGTTGATTGAGGAACTTTCTTATTAGCCACACACATAAACGTGTTCTAATATTTTAATTGAAAGTCAAATAATTCAAACGATACACACAAAGTACTACTATATGATAATATTAATATTAACTATATAAATTTTTAATTGTTGCTTCACAAGCTGGCTTGCTTGCTTCTCTTGTATGCTTGTTTGTTTGTTTATATTATTTTGAGATATCAAACGCAATGGTGATTATACAAATTATTTTTTGAAAGGTACTGACAGATGGTAAGTGGATAGAGAAGGGGAGACAATACAAGAAAAATATATAAATAATGAATTTAAAAATATCAAAATAGCTTAGAGATGTATTGATTTTTTCATTTAAAAATTAAAGAGATATCATTTTTCAAATAATTTTTTAAAAATTACTTTTATTGAACTATTTTTATTTTTATTTTTTAGAAACAAAAACAATTTTCGAAAATAAGAAGTTTTTTTTCTCTGTTTCCTTTGGATGTTCCAACGTCCAACCGTTATTTCTAGCTTTACGGCTGCAAATACTGCATGATTGAAATTTGAAAGGGTTCCTTTCGAATATTACTATTTGGAGGAAAAATGAATTATATTTTTTCACAAAACTAGTTTTCTTAGGCGCATACGCGCACGTTTCATTGGTATTTTTTTTTACATCATTAGTTTCTTTTCTTACTTCATCATCGGTATTTTATTTTAATGAAAGTACTATCTTTCATATTAATTAATACTTTAATTTAAACTATATTGTAATTTTTGGTCTCTCTCTAATTTTTTAAATCTATGATTTTGGTTTTCCTAATTTTTAATTATAACATTTGATTCTCCTAATTTTATAAATCGACAATTTTAGTCCCCTAGTAGATTATTAACAAAAATTGGGATTAATAAAATTATTAAATTAATTTAAAATCATTAATTATTAAAAACTTAAAAAAAATAATTAACCTTAATCTTTCACGGTACTGTACTTCTTTACATATACTTTTTTCACCTACAGTATTACCCGGGACTTCACCCACATCAATACCACATTAGAATCAATAATCTTTTATTAAAAAAATTTAATGATTCATTATTTTTATTTAATTTATAATCAACTTAAAAACTTTATTAATCACAATTATTTTAATGAGAGTACTTTCATTAAAATAATTTGATTAATAAAGTACTATCTTTGAAGACGAATCCTGATAAAACGGTAAAATTATGTATTGACAATTTAGTCATAGGTTCAAATCTAAAACCTCTTTATATATGCAAGGATAAAACTGTTTATAATATCTATCTCCCTTAATTTTGGAGCTAGCAATAAGATAATTTTTTTTATAGTTTACTATCTTTCATACTAATTAATACTTTAATTTATTTAAGACGTAAAAGTAAAATAATTTATAATTTTGTATTAAACAAGTGAGACAATTTTATTTATTTTTATAATGGTGACAATGAAAATTTGATTTAGAATCTTTTACAGACTATCTAAACCTCTAAAATTAAACGGATTCCAGTGGGTATGCTATATTATACTACTATTATAAATTTTTCTTTATTAAAAGGAAGCCTGCAGTCGCATTCAATATATTTATGTTATTTCGTTGATGTCAGTTATTATTAATTTTGGAGTGACGGAACAAACTTACCCACCCGTAATAAATTAGACTTCTTATTTTTTTGGTGTAATAAATTACGCTTATTGCAACCTTATCAATGAGGACTTGCTCATTCATAGTGTAATAAAATACTCCTGCTATAAGAAGAAAAAAGAAATACTCCTACCAACCATGAACGATTATCTCTATGTAAAGATATTTATCAAGGAATTAACTTAATTGATTAAATATGATATGTAAATTATTATAAATTCTTTATTTTAAATCATCAAATTATCTTTATATCTCTTATAGTTTATATTATAATATGGAGGATTTTATAACATAGTAATTACATATATTTTATAACATACCATAGATGGAGATGCTTTGAGAAATATTAAGAAAAAAAGAAGTGCCACACTATCTGTCTTTCTAAAACCAATTCAATTATATTAATATACTAGTGTGGATGTGATTTTTTCTTCTAAAATATATCGAACTTGACGTGGCTGTTTCAAATTCAATAATTATTTTATAACCGAGTTAGTTCCTCAACTAATTTTTTAATATGCTGTACAGATGTCAAAACCTAATTCTAAGAGCAAAAGTTTCAGATGTATTATTACTATTATTATCATTATCATAATAATAATGTTATAATAATAATAACTAGAGGAAAGAATCTGTTTATACAGTATATTTTTTAATTAAAATTTATTACACATTATAGTATGTATAGTATGTGACTCAATGAAAATGTAAAAATAGTTTTACACGGTTAATACATGTTTATTTATCCTTTTTTATAATTTTTTTTTCTTTATCTCTTTGTTGAATTATTCATTTTATTTCATACGTATTTCCTTTTTTTACTCTTTATATCTATTTGTAGATGTGGATGTAGGAATAATATTATTTTTTCAATATTTAAGTGTGTTGTACAAAATTCTTAACTACTACTTAGGGATGTTTAGTAATAGTGTATAGTTTTTTCATCCTTAAAGTTTATGTTTATGAGGAATCACCTTTATATAGGAATCGTAATTGTTAAGAAGTGTTATAAATATCTTTATTATGTTCAAAGATTCTTTAGAATATTATTATGATAACAATTAAAAATCTTCCATTTTCATCAGAATTTTAGATTCCCACCTTCCTTCGCAAGAATGTTTAATTAAAAAACATACCTTAAATTATTCTTGTTTTTTAAAGGGACAGTTAAAATTATTCTTCAAAATGCTAGTTTTCTAAGAATATTTTTTTAAAAAAATTCAGATCAAACATAAGCATCCCAGTAAAATATTAAACACATACATGTCCTTCTAAGTCATTTTGCCCAAAATCATTTTATGTATGGAAATTTTTAAACAATAATAAAAGTCCAAATTGTGTATGATTATGAATGGGTAGTGGACAGTGGTCACATCAGCCAGTCCTAAGCATATTGATTATTTTAATACAATTATATAAACCGGATGTATACCTTCTAATTATTTAAATCTAGAAGTAATTGAGAGCTGATAAATATTTAATTTTGTCTATTTTCAGGCAAATGAAGAAGAGAAAGATCATTTGCAGATAAAGATCCAGACAGCCATTAAAGCTCTTAATGACCCTTTAAGCCCCATGAGCATTTGAGGAAGAAATTATATAAATTGGGGGGTTCTCATTTTGGGGTCACTAGTATATAAATAGAAAGTTTAGGAACCGTGGCTTTCATAGGAGTTTCTCGTATTTGGTTTCGTTACCCCCGTTTTTCTTCGCACTCAATATTCCCGTCAATCATGACTCTTCTTCAACTTTATTATCTGGGAAAGTTTGCAAGTTTCATCCCCTTGTGTGCTTAGTGTATCAATTAATGTTACTTATAATAAAAGTGCATTTCACATCATCGTGGATCTTTTGTTTTATTTTAGTTTTGAAATGTTTGGTAACCTATACACTGTGAAACATCATGGATGTAAAGGAATTTTAATTACGTACAGGGAGGAATAGGAAATTTACAATAAAGCATCTTAGATTAGAGTAAGACGTATTAAATAGAAACTTTCATATTTGAAATATGTATATATATATATAAATACATTTCTTAAATTTAGACTTAAATATAATTTTAGTTACGAAAGTTTACACTTATCATTCTTAGTCTTTTTAAAGGCTTTCATTCTTGATCTACATAAAGTTCAGATATCAAATTTGCCAGCTAAGACAATTAAAACCTTACTTAAGATTTGGTACAACTAGTTTGACAGAAATTTCGGCCTATATATTAAGAACTTAGCAATACATTTGTAAGACGATGCTCTACCAGTCCTTCAGCAGCTCACTGGCAACATCCTTGTAGCTAACTTTCTTTTTCTTTGTAGTCGTAGGCTCTGCTTCTGCATTGGAGGTTTCTGGTAGCTTCTCTTCTCTAACACTTCGATTCATCGGTTGATCGACTTTTTGGGTGGCAAGGCTAGGAATCATGTCAAATAACATTGCTTGCAGGGGGTCAGCTGAAATTTCAAGTTTCTCAGTCATCTCATTGTTTTGCTCATTGTGCCTATCAGACATTTCTATTTCATGAACCAACATTCTTTCATGTTCATTGTCATTCAAGTCCTTTTGCTTGTCTAACTTATTTTGTTCAGAATTTTTCTCAATCTCAGCAACTTGGACATTTTCACGTTCCTCAGTCTCCTGTGGTTCTGAACGTTTCTTGTAAAAATCAAGACTTCCTGCTCTTGTGTCAATCTCCTGCTCAATTGGTCTTTTGCCATGAGAATCACTTTCATCTGATGATTCATATTCACATATTTTAGCAGGCCTTTTTGCAATTTGTGGTCGTGCTCTTCGAGCTTGTTTGGCAGCTGGTTGTTTTACTTTTTTGATACCACTGCCTGCAGGTCTTCCTCTTTTTCTTTTGCCACCCTTCTCTTGGGATACCAAAGCCATACTGTCTTCACTTGCAGCTTTTGCACTCCTCTGCTGATTCCCCTTGTCGGAGAAAGAAATATTTTGGTCTTCTACATTATCTCCACTCTGATGAGCCTCTAACGCCAAGTCCAGTTCACTAAAACAGATAGCAAAAAACCATCAAATGCCAAGGAAAATATTGATAGAATAGGACGACTCCTACATTTAACCACAGCTAATCCCATCCATTTTAAACATCAGGGGCTAATCAAAATGAAGTGAAAAATTGTTATGTAGTATACTGGTGCAAATTTCCCAAGAAGAACATATAATATATCAATATTAAAGCAATTCGATTCAAAAGAGGTTCCAACATTGTCATCCTCCAAAGTCACAGAATCTAAATGCTTTTCATGGATTAACTTACCAATCTTCAGCAGTTTTCTCTTCTATTCCCCAGGGTTTCATACTGTAGGAGTCTTCTGGTAATCTTTGGCTACTGTCTGAACAATCTTCTAACCACTGGGATTTAACTATATGCAACCTCTTGCTTCGGAGAATTTTTCTTTCTACTGAAGTGAAACTACATAGTCAAAGTCACCCCCTCCCCTCCCGACCAAAAAGGAAAGATAAAGGATGGGGGGGAGGAGGAGAGAGTATGTGAGGGCACAATTAAATAACATAAACAAATCATTATCATTCACCTAGTGATTTTAAACAAAGCTGGGAAAAGTTTTAATTCACCACTTTTTTTAGTGAGAAGAAATTTAAGAAGGAGAATCTCATTGAGCTGAGAAATGAAAATTACAGTTCGTAACTTAATATAGAATATTTAAGAAAGGGAGAAAACTTGAATACCAATAAGACATGTTAGAAAATCTGAGAAAAATTTGATGATATCTTTTTTTATATCTTAAAATATTTTAGAGTATCCTAGATGCCATTAAGATTTATTCTTCTTTTATATTTGATGATAGGTTTCCTTGTTTAATTAAGATCTTTGTAATCATAGAACTATTGTTATCATGTAAATAGGAATATTATTTCCTATATTTATTGCATTAGGATATAAAATAGACTCCGTTGAGCAGTCAACACACATGGCTTTCAGCGTCGCTTGCATCTATTTTTCTCTCTATCAACAAGCCATACCAGCACCATTTTACACAGAATGGCAAATTTATGCATGTTATTTTTGGCCTTTTTTATTTTTGGAAACATATATTTACGAAAGACCCAGATGATGCATATTTGGGTACAATAGCATATCCATATTTTATTACTTTGTCTGGTTATTCGGATTGTTCAAACCGATCACTTGATTGATTCACTGTTTCCTATCAAAGTTGCCTGTCTAGTCTAGTTTTTATTTTATCATTTATAAAGAAGAAACATGGCCAAAAAAAAAAAAAACTAACAGAAAATTGAGAAACAAAAACTATCTTGTAATTAACAAATTGTACTGCATAAGTCGTTGATGAGGCACACTTGACAAGGTGCCAATAGGACAGATCACTTACCTACTCTGTATTTGTTTAAAGTCAGTCTGAATTCCTGGCACAAGCAAGGCAACTAAATGGGTTGCACAAGTAAGATTAGAGGTAACTTTTCCACCACCCATGAGAACTTCAAGCTTCAACCTCCTCACAGCAAGTTGCAATATAAAATGCCAATCACGTTTCCTGTATGAAAATATTGAATAATCAGATAGCTAAGGAGCAAACTTGATGAAAATAATGATCATAATCAAAATCCTAAATCTCATATTAGTGCTGAAGTTAAAAAAATAGATTTGATTTAACATTATATCTTACAATGAAGGTATTGCAGAGTGGAAATAAATGGAGCATCCATAAAAGAAAGACCACTTATCCTTTGGGCAGTATTTTTTCCTGTAATGATCAACAGTGCTGACATCTTCTGACCTATGAATACTGCTTAAGAGCTGCAAAAGATGATATAAATGAAAGTTAACTCACTTTAATGAGGCATAACCTAAGTTGACTTTGCTAAATATTAAGGAGAAAGGAAAACATATATCACAGCAATCAAGTAGTTACTAGTTACGATGTAAACAACCCATCATATGGCAAAGGTCCACAGCACACAAAGGAAAAGAAGTTATCACTTGGCTCCTACATTTTTTTTTTTTTAAAGAATGGATGAACTAACGAAAGATATTCAAGAAGAAGTGCCGTGGTATATGCTCTTTGCAGATGATGTAGTACTTATTGATGAGACCAAAGATGGCGTTAATAGAAAATTGGAATTGTGAAGAAGCACTTTGGAGTCTAAAGGATTCAAGGTAAGTAGGAGCAAGACGGAGTATATGAAGTGTGAGTTTTCGAGGATTAAAGACGGTGATCAAGGTACAGTGCATCTACTTGGGCAAGAGGTACCCAAGAAAGACGTTTTTAGATACTTGGGATCAATGTTGCAAAAAGGTGGTGAGATTGATGAGGATGTAAGTCATAGAATTAGAGCAGGGTGGATGAAATAGCAGAGTGCATCGGGGCTTTTGTGTGACCGTAAGATTCCTCTTAAACTAAAAGGAAAATTCTATAAAACAGCTGTTAGACCGGCAATGCTTTATGGAGCGAATGCTTTATGGAGCGGAATGTTGACCAGCACATAGGCAACATGAGCATAAAATAGAGGTAGCAGAAATGAAGATGTTAAGGTGGATGTGCGGATATACGAAGATGGATAAGATAAGAAATGAGGATATTCGACGAAAGGTATCAGTGGTATCAGCATGTGAAAAGATGAGGGAGCATAGATTGAGATGGTTTGGGCATGTTATGAGACGGCCATTAGATGCTCCTGTCAGAACAAGAGTTTGTTACCAAGAGCTAGATACAAAGAGAGGTAGAGGTCGACCAAAACTTACCTGGGGAAAGGTAGTTAAACAAGACCTAATGGAGTGAGATATAGATTGGCGGACGGTATGTCTTAGGACGGAGTGGAGAAAAGCTATAAGTCTGGTGGAGGGTTAAACCCTTTAGTAATTCTATGTTCCAGTTGTTCCCTTGTTTAATTCTTTTCCTCTTCTTTTATTTTAGCTTTGTTTTTCTCTTTTGTCCTATTCTCGATTTATCATTGGGTTCATCTACCAAAAGTATTTGGGTTAAAGGTGCTGTTGATGTTGATGTTGATGTTGAAGTGCAACAATCTAAAGGGGCATGTGGTACAAGGGAAGTTTTCTCATTCCCGGGAATAGTGAATCTTGAGAATCATGACTCCTAAAAATGACTAAAATCTGTTTGGTTGGTGATAAATATTCTGGAAATATGTAAGTTTCCTAGGAATTATTGAGTAACATGGTCATTTTACCATAAACTTTAATTATTTACCACAATAAATGCTCTAAGAGTAACGTGGTATTTTTACCATAGTAAAACTCTTTTTTTTTTAACTCGAGAAAGTTAGATTCTCACCTCCCATGTGAACAATTATGTGAGAAACAGCTAAAAAAATTCCCGAAAAGTACTGTTTCAAGTGAATGTTATGTTTTAAAAAATAAACCAAACATGGAAAACAAACATTCCCAACTTCAGATTCTCAGGAATCTAAAAAAATACCAAACACCCCCAAGGGAAAAATGCATTAACTAACACTTGACTTAACCGAAAACCACACCCCAATTTTCACATTAACATTGTGGTTCGTTTCCTTCACATTTCAATATGTGAATATTTACTAAGATAAATAGAGTCAAAATTTTGACAAGATAGAAACTGGCTAGTAGCAAATGTTATTACCTGCTTGATGTCTCCAAGATCAAGGTCCAAGTAGTAAGTGTCTGAGAACTCATCAATTTCTTCTTGTAACTTCATCTTTGTCAGTTCAGATAGAAAAAGGAAGTACCTTTCAAAGGAAACATTGAAAGCAATATACAATCAGAAAAGCTTTTATAGGATTCAAATAAGTTTATATTCAGTCATATAACTCACTTAGGCTGTAAGCAGACAAGCTTCTTTTGATCATAGCAATCTAATACCCAAGAATAATGAATGATATCACCGTGACGCTTTGCTGCTTCAAATTTAAACCCTACAGTACACAGACAACTGTCTTTATTAGATCTTCAGCCAATGAAATTGTCCTTTTCATGCACAGCATTTGCACAAATACATAAACACACACACAGAGAGAGAGAGAGAGAGAGAACCCTTGCTGTCTGCTGCAACACAATGCGTGACTGAGTTATTCAAATTCATTGAAAAAGTTCCCCCATTCTCCGCAATTATTTTGTGCAAGGACTCGAGAGAATGAGATAGAGGCACATTAACAAAATCTGTGCATGTCAAGGGAAACTATATTGCAACTATAATTTTAAGATCAATCATCATTTCTCTAATGCTGCTACACTGTCAACCTTGAGAAAAATTATGAGGAAAAGGGGTAAAGTAACATAAAATATATTTGTAATGCAAAGAATTGTGTTCGGTCTATTTTATGGCAACTGAAGACCCCCTTTTATTAAGAGGAACACAAGTATAATGGAGCCTGAAGGGATTGTCATCACATTTTGTGCATATGCAATTGCTTTCTGTTGACACAACCATTTCAGTGAATCTGGAATGGAAAAAGAAAAATATGAACATCTAGAAGCACATGCAACTCAAAAAAAAAAAAGGATCAAAAGAGGGAATTTGGAAAATGTGACGAATGAGGGTGCAGGTCTATGTATTTGTGTGGCACAAAATAAGGTAGTTGCACAATGTCATACAGGATAATACAAAGGACTAGAAAACCTTCATGCACACTAATACACAACCTTTAACACGAGGAAATAAGTATAAAGGCAGAATTTAAAACAAATATATAAAAAAATAGCAGTTAGTTAGTGGACAGGTAATTGGTAGCTAACAAGATTCTTCAGGATACAGAACATCATATTTGAAAATATTAAGGAGCCCCCCTTAACGCAGGAAACATCAGTTTGAATTAAATGAGAAGGAACAATGGACAAGTTTTTCTTTTCTCCTCTAGTGGAGGATTTCGATCGTTTTGGTTTACTGTCCTGTTTGCTGCCATATTCTGTATCCCTCTGCGTGGTACCATTGCTAGAATGTACCAGTTCTATAAATGCTGTAAAGGGAGAAAAAGAAAGGAATCAATCTTACAGCAACATCATCAATGAAGATACAAAATCCTATTTTGCAAATCCCTTACATTGAACATCAAGGCATTCATACCAAGCTTTGTCATATCTCACCCTGTCAATCCTAGGAAATCTGAGACTGTAAGGTGCAGAAAATACCTGTAAATAAAATCATTCAGAAAACTGTGCAGTTCATAAGACAAAGACAAGAAAGATTATGTATTGTAGACAGCAATCCTTCCACTCTCAAGATCCTTTGTATATACTTGAGAAGAGAAGAAAAATAAAAAGAAGAACAATATTGATAGAAAAAAATAGATAAGAAAAATATATTATTGAGTTGATGTTTGCTTAATTTTTCTCTAGTAGTAGATTTTATCTCTGGAACTTTTAATTTACTAATTATTTATTAGAAGTTAGATATTTAAATTATTGTGTAAAAAAATTTTCAGCCCCCCCTTTGATGCATTCCTGGATCCTGCATCCACTTAAAGATAGACACACTGCATTTGCAAGGACATACCTCAGATTCTATAGTTCGGATATCACTGGTTATAGACAGAATAATTGATCTGCATGAAGAGAAGGGTAAATATTGATCAACGTAAAAAATACAAGTGACATATACTTGACGAGTTAATAATTAAGGTGAAAATACTTACTTCTCAGGGCTATCAACCCACACATCAGGTCTTTCTTTTGAATGATTAGTTACTTGATAAAAACTTGGTGGCCTCTTCTTTGGATATTCATACTTTCTGAGAGAGAAAGAGGCAGAGAAGTTGAAGATATTTGATAAATTATAGTATACCATTAATTTTGTTTAGCTTCATCACCAGAAAATGCAAGCAATTTAAACACACGAGGAAAAACAATACGCAATATTACCTCATCAAAACAATTGACCTGAAAATATAACTTACCTGAAGTAAGGTTTTAGTTTGGTCACTACAGCATCAAGCTCATCATCAGAGAGTCCAGTACCAACTCTGCAAAAGGAGATAAATCTGCAATATAAAGAAGAACCTGATTAATGGAGCTATGTATAGATAGCTATGCATATAAGTGAAAACAAGCTAGTTTTAAGTATCTCAACTTTACATTATCCCAACAAAAGGGGTACCATGGTTTGCTAACAGAACAGGAACAAAATGAAACACAGAAAATTTGCAAAGATTTATCAAATTCCATGCACAGTTCAGTTATATTCCAGATGTGTGTGGGTAACCATACCAAACTAATTTAGTGTAACCCAAGTATATTACTTACCACATGTTTGCAATATTGAAATAATTTTCATTTTTAGTGCAGAAATTGAAATAAAAGTTGAAACTATTTGAAGGCTAATATGAGAGGTGGTGACGTGGGACATGAAGGAGAGCCGGTCAATGATTTAATGCCATATAGAGTATATAAGACACATGGCAATTAGATTGCCACATCACTTAATCATGTCAACAACAGGGACTAAAATTGGTCAGTTTTAAATGGCAAGGGATCAAAACCAAAATTTGACATATTCATAGGAACCATAATCATAAAAAATTCTTGACTCGTTTACCGCTTAGGGTGCGTATTTGGGGATGGACGCTCTGCAAGGCCAACCAAGAATTGAGCAACCTGAAAAGAAAAGCATGCCGCTACAAGTTTATTTGAAGAACAAAGGAATGGTTTGTTAAAAGGTCAAATGCAGTGGGAAAATGACCAAACCTCTCCTCCACGTCGCCCAGAGCCATAATAGCCACCTACAAATAGTAAAAAACAGCAAAGTCAAAATAGCCATGTTAAACAAACTGCTTTAGGATGTATAAATTTAAGAACATAAATCATATACCAATGATGAGTACATCCAGATCAGAGCCAGCTTGAATGTATTCAGGCTTCAATTTTAGCCACTTTCCACTACGATCACTAGGTTCCCATTTGGAGCCGTGGTCTTTTAAAACAATTCCCTCATCTCTAAAAAAAGGAAGGAAAGAAATGCATAACATGATACACTAAGACCTATTAAGAGGGTAAATGTAAGGAGGAACAAAAGAAAAGTAGAGCATCATAGCCTTTGAAATAAAAAAATTGTGCAACTGCCTAATAACTGGGCAACTAACAGAGGGAGTTAGTTAGGATTGTTGTAATAGAAATAAAAGATGAGAAGGGAGAAGGAGGAACCAAAAGTTTTTGAGAATCAAAAGTTGAGAGTTGAGACAGCACTGATCTCTTAGAAACAAGTATCTAAGGTGGAGGCTCATGAATGACGTTAATATCTTTAATTGCAACTATATGTGTGTGTGTGTGTGTGTGTGTGTGTGTGTGTGAGAAATGAGAACTATAAATTTGGATCGTAGAACCATACATAGATGATTGGGATTAAAACTTAGTAGACACACGACCACTTAAAAAAATTGTGTATTTATCTTTTAATCTTGAACATTCAAATATGATCTAATTGTCCAGATTTATAATTCTTATTTCTCATAGTAACAAGAGTTCTCACTATATATATTAGCTATGCTCTTCCATAATAATCTTCAAAAAAAGAATCGAGAAAACTCAGAGCAATGGAGTTTGGTTTGGTGAGAATGAAGGGGAGTGTTAGATGTTTAATATAAAATCATTCATGTATCTTCACCTAACATCTAAAGTTTTTGGTATAGTTGGTTCATGGCATGCTCGTTTCTTATACTGAAGGCTTGTGACATTTAGCTCGACATATAAAAATAGCTATCAAGTGTATGAGACTTTCCAAACCCTTCTAGATCAGTCTTGGTCTTTGGACAAGTCAGTTAAAAAAATTACAGATTGCTGCTTTAAATATCCACTTATAGCTTGGTTAGCAAAATTAAACAAAATAAATCAAGGGTTTTACTAACCTATTTTCAATGGTTTCTTTAAAAAACCTCTCAACGTCATCCACGTTATGAGCAATAAATGACCAACAAGGTTCACCTGTATAACAGCACAAAAATCACAAATAATATGAGCATATGCTAACTCATAGAATCAATAAATAGAAAATTATGTGAAAATTAACAAATAAGGATATTAATAAAGAGAAATAGTATCAAAGATATGCGTATTGCCAGTAGAAATGTGATAGGAGTAGAAGACGGGGTAATGTGTATTCCAAAAAAAACTGTTAGTTAATAATTCTGTTAGGGTAACTAATAGTTAGTTACACTGTTAGTTAATAATGCTGTTAGGGTAACTAATAGATAGTTACAACTAACTATTAGTTAAGAGTTAGGAGGGAAAGTATAAATAAGTTGTTAAGGAGTTTAGGGGGCATATTCAGAAAGTAATAGGAGGTTGGTGATCCTCAAAATCACTTGTAATTGCATTAGGAGTTGGAAGCTCCAGTTCTCAATACATCCTTTATTCTCTCTTCATCTCTGTCCAGTTCTATCAAAATGTTGATGCACACACAAGATTAAAAACTGCATATTAGAATATGTAGTTATTAGGGCTGTTAGCTTTTGCTAACAGCACCTCTAAAGTGTAAAGCAGTAATTGTAAGGGCTGTTAAATATTATTAACAGCACCTTTCTGTATCAGGCAGTTAGCATTATGCTAGCTGTACCCCTCTCTGTATAGCTGTTAGTTGTTACAGTTTCTGTTAGTAGTTAGTAGTTATTTAGTTATTGTTAGGTTTTTGTTGTAGTTAGTTCAAGGGGTTATAAATACTCTCTTTGTAACAAATTTCAACTAACTTTTTATTTCTGAAAATAATACTCAGTGAGTTTCTTTCAGTTCTCTCTTTTCATCTTCTCACTTCATCAAAAATGGTATCTAGAGCCAATTTTTTGCACTGATCGTGCATTGGTCTCTTCAATCTTCCGTTCAATTCGTTCAGTTCTGTCTGTCTCGTTCTGTAATCTTCAGCTTTGTTATCGCGTTCTGCCTGTCTCGTTCTGTTCGTTTGTTAGCGCAATCTGGTTTTGCATTTGGTTCGCACTCTGAATCGCGATTTGGCTCATGTTTGGATCGCGATTGGTTCCAGTCCTGTTCACGTTTGGATCGCAACTGCGTTTTGTCCTTTTTCGCGAAGTTATACCAGCGTCATCTATTGGGTTCTTATCATCAACCTGTTTGTCCATGGCTTCCACTTCGTCAAATTTAGTCTCGCATTCATTTCCTAACTCCATTGCTGAAAAGCTTGATGATTTCAATTATCTTCAATGGCGTCAACATGTAGAACCAGTGCTCAAAGCGCATAAACTTCAACGTTTTGTTGTCAGTCCAGTTGTTCCTTCTCATTATCTCACAAAGGATGATCGCATTGCTGATAGAGTAAATCCCGAGTGTGAGGCATGGGAAGTTCAAGATCAAACACTTCTTGTTTGGCTCAGTCGACTCTATCAAAATCAGTTTTATCGCAGGTCGTTGGGTCTAATCATTCCTATCAGGTTTGGGAAAAGATTCATGAGCACTTCAGCTTGCACACTAAGTCTCGCCCTCGTCAATTAAGGACTGTGATGCATGCAGTCTCACTCCCTGATAAATCAATGGATGAGTACTTGCGTAAAATCAAAGGGTACGTTGATGAACTTGCCAGTGTTGGAGTCCCGGTTCGACATGAGGAATATGTTGATGCTATCCTAGAAGGTCTTCCATCAGATTGTGTGCATGTTATTTCTGTTATTGGAGGCAAAGGCAAGAAACGCACCCCAACGATTGCTGAAATTGAGGCCTTGCTCTATGGCCATGAAACGCGACAATAAAGAAGCTCAAGTGCTGAGTTCTCCTTCCTTGAACTACACTCAAGGTTACTCGCCCTCTAACTCTTACAGGTCAGGTGAGTTTGGTGGGTTCAGGGGGTTCGCATGGTCGAAATAATTCTGGTCATGGCAGTAGTGGATCTGGTAGAGGTCGTGGCAATGGAAAATTTGCGAATTTTCAGTGTCAAATTTGTCTTAAATATGCACATACTGCTAAGGTTTGTCATTTCAGAACTGATATAAATTTCCAGCCTCATGAATCTCTAACCTTCTTTGATCCTGCCACTCTTCATTACTTTGGTCGAAATAATGTTTGATTACTGTGAGACTGCTTCTTACTTTGGCTTTCACCTATCACTGGCCCATTCAGCAACTGGATGTAATGCTTTTCTTCATGGCATTCTACAAGAGGAAGTATATATGCAGCAGCCTCCAGGTTTTGACTCTTCCCACAAATTTCTTGTCTGCAAACTTCACAAAGCCATCTATGGTCTTAAACAAGCCCCTTGGGCTTGGTTTGACAGATTAAAAGACCAGCTTCTGCAACTTGGTTTCCATTCCAGCAAGTGCGATCCAGGACTTTTTGTTTACTCCAAGGCCTCATCAACTGTGTATATGCTGATCTATGTTGATGATATAATCATCACAGGTAACAATCCTGCATTGCTGCAAAAACTTGTTACCAAGCTTCATCATGCTTTCTCCCTCAAGGATCTTGGTGTCCTTGACTATTTCCTTGGAGTTGAGGTCAAACATCAACGTGATGGGTCTCTTATACTCAGTCAAGCCAAGTAGATTTGGGATCTTCTATCCAAAACAAATATGTCTGAGGCAAAGCCTATAATCCTCTCCTATGGTAACAGGCTGCAAGCTAACAAAGCAGTACTGATCCTCTTCCTGATCCCTTCATGTACAGATCAGTTGTGGGTGCTCTGCAGTATGCTACTATTACCAGACCTGAGATAAGTTTTTCTGTAAACAAAGTCTGCCAGTTTGAGTCATCCTCTTGAGACCCACTGGGTGGAAGTTAAAAGGATACTACAGTATCTCAAGGGAACCATCTCGTGGGGCTTGCATCTCAAGCCTGCTTCTGTACCTTTTTCTATCACGGCTTTTTGTGATGCTGACTGAGCCTCTGACCCAGATGACAGACGGTTCACCTCCGGCGCTTGTGTCTTCTTTGGACCAAATCTCATCTTCTGGTGGTCTAAGAAGCAATCTGTTGTTGCGCGCTCAAGTACTGAACCTGAATATAGAAGTCTTGCTTTGGTCACTGCTGAAGTTTCGTAGCTCCAATCTCTTCTGCCTAAGCTTGCCGTCAAACATACTGTTCCTGTGATCCATTGTTACAACATGAGCACTGTATCTCTTGCTCATAACCCTGTTCTGCATGCTCGAACCAAACACATGGAACTTGATCTGTTTTTTGTCAGATAGAAGGTCCTTAGCAAGTTGCTAAAAGTGGTCTATGTTCCTGCCCTTGATCAATACGCTGATATTCTCACCAAGGCTCTGTCTCCTACTCACTTTGATTTGTACAGAACCAAGCTCACAGTGTGTGATTCTTCTGCTGCTCAGAATTACCCAGTACCCACCATGAACTTGCGGGGGAGTATTAGAGTATACTTACTCTGTCTAGTATTTTTACTTTGTGTATTCTGTTATCTGTTGTTTTAAGCTGTTAGTGAGTTGTCAGTTAGTTACAGTTAGTTACAGCGGTTAGTGAGCTGTCAGTTAGTTATTGTTAGTTAGTAACAGATTGGGTTAGTTAACAGTTAGTCTCTCTATATATAGACATGACTCAATCCTTTTGTTACTTGTCTTTCTTTTTCTTGATCAATGAGAAATCAGAGTTTATCAAACTCTAATAGAAACACCTGAGATTGACTAATTGTGTGTTTAATATGAGCATACAGGGAATATATTTATATCAACAAGAGCATAAACTAATCTATCATATACACGATGTGAGACTATTATATTATATGCATTGTACTACTCTAACATTCCCCCTCAAGCTGATGCATATATATTGTGAGCACTCAGCTTGTTACAAATATATTCAACCCGAGGACCTCTAAGACAAATATCTGATAGTGACTTCTCTATAAATTATCTGGGACATAAACGGGACCAATATGTTTGGGACAAAGACAAGGGTCAATGCATCTGAGACACAAACAAGGGCCAGTGCAACTGGGACAAAGACGAGGGCCAGTGCAATGTTGATCAGTGGAAGATGAGTCAGGCGATGGTGTCACTAGAGCGGTGGAAGTGGCGGTTCACAGCAGAAAATGTAGAAAATGTCACCAGAAAGCAAAAACAAATGAAAAATGATAGCTAGAAAAGGTACATCGAGTATAAAGTTCCACTAGAATGTGGAAATAGGTAGCCAGAAGAAGGGAGACAAACAGAGAACAATGCTTCCAGCAGCATGAACAGTGTTTCTGGCAGAGCGAACAACAACTCTGGTGTGGTGAACATTACTTCGGCGACGTGAACAGTTTCGTGAACGGTTTTTCCGGTGTCATGAACAATGTTTCCGTCATAGTGAACGGTGTCTTGGTTTGGGTGAACAGTGCTGGCGGACTAAACAATGACTCCGGTGACATGAACAAACGGATAACCGTGTTTCCATTAGCGTGAACAATGTTTTCGATGAAGTGAACGGTGGCTCGGCGATGTGAACAGTGTTTCCGATAGAGTGAACAGTGTTTCCGGTGATGGTGGCAGAAACAAATGGAGAACAAGCAAAGGGGTCCACCGAGGACAATCGGTTCCCGGTGAAGCACGATCCCTCGTTATCCCTCAACTTGAGATTGAGTAATTGTGTGTGAATAATTGTGTGTTTAATATGAGCACATAGGAAATATATTTATATCAACAAGAGCATAAACTTATCTATCAAATACACAATGTGGGACTATTATATTATATGCATTGTACTACTCTAACAGAAACAAAAAGATCACACAGGTCATAGCGTATTCAAGTCTTGAGACCCTGCACTCTCCCTCACTGCCTTCTACCTTTTCTTCCCTGTCTTTCTAGTCACGCAGATCAACTTCCCCTACTAAATCTCTTTACTGCCTCTCTGGAAATATGTTATGCTTACACAAACAACAAACCATTCAACTCTCCTTGAGTGCCTCTCATGCAATATGTTACATTGAGAATTTGATTTTCCTTGATTGTGTCTTTTTTATCCACAAATGTTAATTTTGTTAGAAACTTAGTTGGGGGATTCACACCCGCAACCTCTCCCCCCTCCCTTCTCCCTTCACCCTTCCTTAACCACTTGACCAACCTTATATCTCCTCCTTGATTGTCTCTCTGCATTCTTTCCAAATATAAACTTTAGTAATAGGTGGTTTCCTAATAGATTCTGTCCTATTTACTTTAATAGATGTTACTCCTGCTTTCTCTCTAATACACTCATTCCAAGAAGTATATTTTCTCATGCACCCACTCATTTACCAGAATACTGTCATCTTTGTACAATTTCCCTTACGCTTTTGACCTCTTGTTGACATTGACACTTTATCACCCAATATACAGCACTTTAAAGCATTGTATATCGAACAAGAAAGTAATACTCTAGTGAAAAAGATATTCTAAAGAAAAAAAAGGAGGAAGGAGCAAGCAGAAGATAATAATGCAGCACGGCTCTCAACCATAAAAAATGGAAACTCCCCTGAAACAGCTGAGAACCCATAAGCATAATCCCACTCTATAACAAGTTTTAGGATAAAGACATGTCCTTGATGATGTGGCCATTCTGAACTTCACCAAAATACACTTACCCCTTGTTTGGTTACCATGGAAAAGAGAAGAAAGGAAGAGAATTGTGTAGAAGTGTAGTGTGCATGTGTTTGGTTGTGGAATTGTGTGGAAATTTTTAAATTTCAATGTGGGTCCCACGCCTTTATTTCTTACCTACCAAACAACTTCAATTCAAATATATTAGGGGAAACCCAAGTCCCACATCGGTTAGAAATAATACCAAGATAGAGTATATGAGTGGGGCCAATCCTCACCCTATGAGCTCTCATAGGGTGAGTTATGGTGCAGCGTCTCACCTACCACAAGTGCCATACCTATGCCAAAAGCCACCAAATCCAACTAGCACAGAGTCGTCAAGACTCCCAGTGGCAAGTTTGTGCCCTGTCACTGGAAAGAGGATTCAAGGGATTCCACATTTAAGGCCAGCAGAGTATAAGAGATCAAGGTTACACAGAAACCGAAGGACTGTGAACCGTGCATATGGTGGTGTGTTGTCTAGCAGTGCTCTTAGAGAAAGAATCATTCGAGCTTTCTTGGTTGAAGAGCAGAAGATTGTGAAAAAGGTCTTGAAGATCCAAAAGACAAAGGAAAACAAGCTTTGAAGGGTTGAGTTAGGCCCAAACTCACATTCTAAGATGGTATCAACCTATCATAGATCCATTAAAAGGGTCACCCACCATGTTATCCACGCATCAAACTCAAAAGTACAGGGCGTGAGGGGGTGTATTGGGAAAAACCTCCCACATCAGCTAGAGATAGTGTCAAGATGAGTATATAAGTGGGGGCAACCCTCACACCCTATGAGCTAGCTTTTAGAGTTGAGTTAGGACCAAACCCACATTCATAAGAAAATATTTCCTCTCTATTCCACTCTATTCCATTCCCTCCCTTTCTTTCCTCACAACCAAATTGCTACATGAGAAGTACAGTAGTGTGCAACTGCAAGCTTCATTTCATTTACCGTAGCTAAATAGTGAATGCAACTGCACAAGATTTACTACTAGGTTTAATCACCTAGATTAGTGTCCCCAAACCTCACATTCTCATTCTCTCTCTTTGTCTTTCCTCAAGTTACAATAAGAAAATAATGTCACAATTGTCTAAACATATCCCAGAAGCAAGGCTGCTCAAAAAAACTAGTTTTACAAAAATAACTACAGCTAGTTTTATATAACTAGTTATACAAAAGTAGTTATAAAATTATGACTAGTATTATAGTTATGATTATTTCAAATAACTTATTTTTATTTAAAAAATAGTTATACTTATAAAACTATAACTAGTTTTATAGAAATGGTTATTTCAAGTAACTTATTTTTATTCATTCATAACCGGTTATGTAATTGGTTTTAGATATAACTTGCTATATAACGGGTTATATAACTAGTTTATTCATAACCGTTCTATACCCATATTTTAAAAACAATAACTGGTTATATCAAATTATAACTAGTTATGGTTATAGTTATAATACCCACTTATAATCTAGTTATTTTTTATAGTTATATTTATGTAAATACCCAAACTATGAGCACCCCTACTCAGAATATAAACTTCATTTACATGGTCCAAAAAAAATCAATTCAAGCCACATCACCGATCTGAAATCATGAAAGTTGGATTGAAGTGAAAGAAATGTTGGGAAATTCCTTAACGTACACAAGACAAGACAAAATGCTCATGAGAAAATCTTACCAGAAGAAATATGATTGTTGATACCAGCATTAGGTACCAAAATTTCCAAATGACCCTTCACTGGCCTTACAATTTTACACAAAATCTCATGTCGTTCCTTCAAAGTTTGGTGAATCACACTAGTATCTCCAAAATAAAGGATATCAAATGCAACATCTAGCCACTTTCAAGTCAAGGCAAATCATATATAAATTTTGCTTGCATTAGAAAATCCTCATCACCTACAGAATTAGATATTCATTCTTCCGTTGAAACCAAAACCATATCAAATTTCCTGATAGCTGGAATTAATAGTTGAAATGTTCAAATACAAGGATACAGCATAACTGCATCAAGAAAGGACCTAGAAAAGGTTAAAATTGAACTTGATAGTTTCTCGTAAAAAATGAAGAAAGAAAATAGTGAAAATGGATAACCTGTCTATCACTATCAAGTCCATCTCTTGCTGCCTTGGCTGCCAAGAACAGAAAATATTAAACGGTAGTGTTACAGAAAATTATAGATTTACTGTGATCAAGCCATATTAAAGTACGTGCCTATTTCCTGGTTTGAGCCAAACTCAGCAAAACGTTTCAAGGATGTGTCCCACACTAACATTTCACCATCAAGGATGCACCTAAGAAAGATAACAAGGACCCAAATGAAAAATACATAAGCTATTTCAGAAACATATATACACTACTGTTGTTATAAGTACATTATATCAAACAGCCCCTCCAAGTTATAGTTGCAGGCACCCTACACATCAAGAATAATAAACAAATGGGATAGAAATTATTTGAAATAAACAAAATTGCAATACATGAAACACTATAAACATTCACCTATCAACAAGAACATTTTGTATTATGATTTCTGACATTGCATGTGCATATTCAGAATGATCAATGAAGTTCCTGCAATGATGAAAAAAGTAAATAATTGAATATCTATCTTTAGGGAAAAAAAAAACTACAAGAAATAAACAGCATGACATAACATTTTCAGAAATACCAAGGCAAATGGAAAACCCAAGGAAAAACAAAGAGCAATCCACATTGTGTTACATTATGCTGCTTCATCAACATTTAAGTTGTTATATAAATATAACACAATTCACCAAGCATTCCTATGGTTTCAAGCTAAGAAATAATACACATTTAGATAAAATACATTCAGATATAAAACACACATACACACTTGCCTTGAGAAGAAATGTATTTCAGTTCCATTTTTATGAATTTGAATACGGTCACCATCAAATTTGCACTCAACAACCACATCCTTCCCATGAAGCTAAACAAAAGCAGAAATGTACAAAAAGGAAAAGTAAGTAATAAATGCCAAAAAATGAATTCACTATGCATGAAACCATGTATTATCACATTAACTATTAAATAGTTTTAAATATGATTGGTGAGGTCCTCAAGTCCTGTGTTGAAAATCACCTTACAGAAACATGCATAATCCTTTACCACAGTTTAGGTTGGAACAGGTGGTCAGTCGTCACTGATGTTGAAATTATAGGGTTTAGGTATGGAAGGAGAAAAATAAAGAAAGCATTCAATGATATTCTTCTTAGATTGATATGGTATATAACAATGTGATACAACAGTGAAATCACAAACCTCTATTTATACTAGGAATCAGGTTTAGACTCCTAACACTAATCAAATAAGGGAACAAATAACCTGTTAAAGAGAAAGACAAAATCCCTACCAAGATGCCTCAAAATATCTGAACAAACTCACAGCATAGGAAGTTCAAAGATTTGTCCTATGCTCCAAACTGAAAATCAGGATCTGTAGAGGCTGATTTCGGTTAAACAAGATTTTTCTTTTGGTTGGAGGATAAAATGATATTTCATGACAGAATTTCACCAATTAATTTGGCAAGGAGGAGAAAACCTATGATGCTTGATGTGTAAAGACGAGCAATGCCATCAAAGTAGTGACAGACTGCACCCCTTTGCACAAAGTTTATCATCAATGAAGAGCAAGAGAAGACAAAATCAGTAATGGCTCAGACGAAGTTTGAAGAACCAGTGGAAATTAAGATGCTTTGCAGCATTGAAAGATTGGACAGTGATAAGCTCCAAGGCTAGTGATATTTGTGACTTTTCTAAGCGTTTGTGTCTTGGGATTTATTAGACAAGTTTTCCTTTACTAAAGGAAATAATACCATTTCAGCCAAAAAAATAATTAATATTTATAGCAAAATATATAATTAATATACTAGCCAATGAGAGAAACACAAAAAACAAAACAGAAAGAAATTTTTTAAAAAAATTGCTCTGTACAGATAAGGATGGACAACGGACACAGCCTTAGAACCTAATGATCAACTAGCATGCCACTTCAGGTGTGGGAGGTCCCACCAGCAGCTTCAAATCCTAAACATTGTAATATGTTCTCCATCTCCATGTCACGTAGCCATTGAAAGGAGTAAGATTGACCAGTGACTTGGTGGGGCATAAGTAACTGAATAAAAGGCTTAGCAAAGCAAACCTTCTTCCATGCTTCAGTTGCATTAGCAACTCTCTTAGCTAATTGGGGGCGCACAGCTTTTCCAACTTCAATATCCTACAGAAGAGAAGAAGATTTAAGATTGATTATACAAAGCATATTAACAAGCAATATGCAAATAGGAATTTTCATTTATATTTCAATCTTTATTTTCCATTGCAATTCTTCAGACCTTTGATAATTAGGAATGGTTTGACAAATCCTCTCAACCTCATGGATTTATATTGAAAACAACACAAAACCAAATCCCTTAATTTAGGGACTGACATATCTTTTTACAACAAATACATATACTATTTACTATTGTAAGCACAAAATATAACAACTAATACCAACTAATTCACATAATATCAACCCTCCCCCTCAAGCTAGTGAAGCATATCAGTCATATGCATCAAGCTTGTTTCATATGCATGTTTACCGTGGGCCTTGGAGAGACTTATCTGCTAGTCAACCATTAAAGTTCACATGACATGACAATGCCCTCAATAAGAACACCATACCAAGAATGCTAGTGTTAAGCTCTAGCTAGGCTCATTTAGAGCCCAAGTTGAAAGAATAAAAAAGATAATGATTGCCATCATTGAAGGCTGTATAGAGTTCCAAAATTATTTTACTAAATCACAACTAACCTGCCGCTTATGACGTTGATTCCGATCCCTTAGCTTTTCACATACTAATTTTAAGTCACAGGTAACATTAAACAAGTCTTCTGCATCGGGATGGAATTCATGAAAAATGCTTTTTTCACTAATTCCCAGCTTTAGATCTGCAACAAAATTTAGTTATAGGCTCAAAGCTCATTTAAGTCTTAAGATATTAAATCAATTTGCTGGTGTAAAAGAAAAACACCTTTCAGGATTATCATGATAATCCACTTCATTTCCTGTGCATTTGTCTTTTGGATAAGGGTAGAAAGAACCAAAATTTTCTCAGCCCTGTAACAATGATCACACCATTAAGAATCACATTAAATAAACAAAAATATCATAGAGAATGGTGAAGCCATATGTTAAGAACCATTAGAATATTCTAACATCACCAATTCAATGTATAAAACTTAAAACATAATAGCAACATATTAGACAAGAACGTGGAGATAAGGTCTTCTGGTTCAACATACAGCAAAGTATTTTGAAGTTTTGCACGCTAACAATAATAAAAGGTTTACAAAACAGGGAAGCTACTAAAACACTGACCAGCAAACTATGACACACCATAAAAGTGTAAACAATATTATTCAATCCCATCTGCATGCTGTTAAGAACCTACACATTTTGGTATATAACAGAATCTGGTATAAATATATATAGTCCCTTGGAATCAAAATATAACATTGATTTCAAAATTCAAATTCTAACATCAAAAAAAGACCAAGAGCACTGTAACCAAGACCAGATTTTTCTTTTACTTTTCATTTTTATTATTTGTTATTTTCATTTTTGAATGGCAGGCCAGGGAGCCAGGGGTGGCCCAAGCATAAGATTGTAAAGCCCCTGCTTGAAGAAAATAAGTATTTATAGGAAAAGAACATAAGAAAATAAAATAAAATGAGCTTATCCTAGAAGCTAAAATCAACTTATACATTTAACTTTTATAGAAATTCTTTCATTTAACTTCTTCAAAAGTTGAAGTGCATAAGTTGATTTTAGCTTATAGAAGGATCTCAATTCATTTTACATTCTTATTTTTTTTCTCTTATAAGTGCCTATGGATAAATTTATCCAAACAGAGCCTTAATCAAGCACTTACTAAATAAGTACTTATCATGTAACCACTTATGTACAAGTTGTTTTTATAATCAAATTATCAAAGAGAACACAGTTAAAATATTTTCATATAAGTTTGTAAGTTGCTTTCATAAGCTATTTTGAATAGCTTATTGAAATAAGCTGAAAATAACCTATAGACATATCATAGTTATTGTCATAAACTCTCCGAAACACTTGCACAAGTACTTATGAGGTATTTATGACGTCATAAGATAAGTCCAAATAAGTTGCTAATAAGCTTTTCCAAACAGACCCAAGTCTTCCTCTTATGTCAAAGACCCATTGACACGTTCAAGAATTATCGCATTGCCAGTGATTAAGTGTGCTTCGGAACCATTTGCATCATTGCAAACGGAATTCCCACTTTCCAATGCACAGAAATGAGAAATAACAATTTGTAACTTCTCCGTTGAACGGACATTTAAGGCTTGCCAACTGCAAACCAAACACACTCTAAGATATCCAAGCATGTTCCAAAAACTCCTCTAGTTGCCAGTGATCAGATTTTTCACAAACCTCAATAATGCCCATAACCACAAAAAGAGAATTTCTCGCAGCATCAAAATAAAAAATAAAAAAATCCTTACGTCAATCAAAACATTCATCATCAACTTCAAGGATCACTTTTTCATTTCTCAACATTTCGCAAACTTTCCCCCACCAAGATCACGTAGTAACTAAAAATGCGAATACAACAATCAAGGGTAGAACTATAAACAACAGAAAAAACCCAATGCACCTGTTTTCAGCGGAAGCCAACCGGTCAAGCAACTCATTCAGCTCCCTTATCGTCAATCCACCCGAAGCCGTCCCCTGCCTACGCTGCAGCACCTGTATCAAAATTCAAAAACCAACAACATTTCATTTTACGCACACTACACAACCCTAACAAAAACAGACTAAACGGCGCCGTTCGTCACCTCGGAGGCGACGAGGGCGAAATTTCCGGCGGTGGTGCCAGTGGCGGCGCCTCCCTTGCGCCAATTGAGGAGGCGGAGGGCGTCGGGGGAGTCGCGGGAGATGCCCAGGGCGTCGATGAGGGAGGTGGCGAGGACGGACTCCTTGAGGCCATAGGAGCCGCGCTCACGGTCGAGGTTCGGGAGAAGGAGGCGGACGGCGGGGAAGAAGTTGCGGTCGGTGCAGAAGGCGTCGAGGAACTTGCGGAACTTGGCGCGCTTCTTCGCCGCAGACTTGCTTCGCTGTGTCCACGTGAAGAGGCTGCAGAGCACGCTTAACTTGGTTTGTTCCGTCATTTGAAGTTTTGAACTTCGATTAACCGCTAAGGCGTTTGTGTGAGTGATTTACAGTATTTATGTTGGTTCAGTTGTTACTTGTGAGAGAAACACAAAGTGATTACCGAGACTTCAACAGTCAACTAGCGCGACTTGCTAGATACGTTTCATGTATTCGGATGTCTTCTAATGTAATTTATGATTAATTTCACTTAACATACATGTTCGAGAGAGATAGTCCAATCTTAATTTTACATGGAAAAGTTTTAAATATGTATTTTTTTAAAATATATTATTCCTCAATGTGAGTACAATGGTTAAATTGTATTTTGAGAGTAGTGGTTAAAAAATTTATAATAATTTTTTAATGAAATTCTCATTGAGAATGTATTGTAAATCAAAAAAAATATGTATTAACGACATTTTTAATAAATAAAAAAATCATCCTTTCACTCCTTAACGAATGTACTAAGAATACTAATTAGTATTTACAATTTACTATTTAGTATCTTAAAATTGAAAATGAAAATGCTTCCATTATGCATTGATTACTTACCTGAGGTGATTTTGGTGATGGTATGTGGCAAAAGCATTATGCGATATAGAAAATAAAATAAATGGCATCTTCCATGTGTCTAAGTGCTTTGTGCAAAAAGATTAAAACAATGCAGCAAGTCTCTATTGCAAGGAGTGTCAACACAAATTACTACTTGCAAGCTACCTTGTCGTGTCAACACAAATTACTACTCTTCAGCTTATGGTCAATGAGAATTAAATGATATAAGATGGTTAAAAGCAAAAGAAAACACTCAAAATAAAAAGAGAAAGGAGGTATTAATGTGAAAAAAGAAAATAATGAAACATAATAGGGAGAGGAGGAAGCAAAGGAAATGAGAGACGTGATAATAGCAACTAAAATATTAAAAGAAAGTTTGTGGATATAGGGATTGAAATGAGTAATTTTACTATGCAACACATGTCAACACCACTTATCCATTATTCACGATGCTAAGTTTTTTTTAGCAGCAAGAACCAAAATGAAACTAAAAGTGCTTGTATAGGGACTAAAACATAAAGTTCATTATACGTCAATGCCGGCGTGAGCTTCCTGCACCATTTCAATTTCTCATACACCATTTGCTATTTTCAAAATACCGAAAATGACCTCTAATGAATGAAAATAATATATAAACCTTAACTAAAAAGCAACCGAGAGAGAGAGAGCTGTGAGCTGCGGCGCCTCTTTGCGATCCATTGTTTGAGCTGGTGCATTGCTTGGAGTCGCCATTGGTGAGGTGTTTGGAGGTGTGCGAGCTGCTGTTGGAGGTTTGGTGTCGCCGGAGAGGAAGCGCGGAGGTTGTGGCTGAGGTGAGTCGAATTTTCTGTCATACGGATTCGAGAATCCGTGGCGTAATGGTGCGTGAGCGTACGGATTGTGTAATCCGTATGAGCTATACGGATTGACCAATCCGTATAGCCATATGGATTATACAATCCGTATGATGTATACGGATTGGTCAATCCGTATAGTCCATATAGATTACACAATCCGTATAGCTCATACGGATTGTGTAATCCGTATAG
>PYAF01005707.1:163833-185022 GCA_007407185.1 Glycine tomentella
TGCACAAATTTATTGTTGACATTACTGATGTCAAAGCTGATGGAAATTGCGGATATCGAGTTATTGCTTCCTTATTAGGTTACGGTGAAGAGGCTTGGTCATTAGTGCGCAATCATCTCCTTAAGGAACTTGCACAATGGACCGATCAATACATTGCGTTGTTTGGTGGGATACATAGGTTTGAAATGTTAAAGCGGTCTCTATTAGTTGATGGGTTGTTGAAGGTGAAAATTCGTTTTTATTTTATTTAACATTATTTGTCAATCTGTTATATTATCCATGCATGTTTTATTAAACAATTATGTGCAGGTAACGATGGAGAAGTGGATGGATATCACAGACATGGGGCATATCATTGCATCAAGGTATAACGTCATCCTAGTATCCCTGTCACGACAGCAAAGTATGACCTTTTTTCCTCTAAGGGGCCAACCTCCTACAGATCCACGGGTTCATCGAGTTTTGTGCATTGGTCATGTGTTTGGAAACCATTTTGTTAAGGTAAGACGCATACTAATTAATTCGGATGCATGCTTCAAATTTAATTTATCAGATTGATGATTTGTGTAACAATTTATTTCAAACAGGTAACTATGGCCGACAATTGTCCATTACCGTTGACAGCATGTTTGTATGCAGGATACGGATTACACAATCCGTAACCTGAATACGGATCAGCTAATCCGTGCCACCTCCACGGATCACCAAATCCGTGCCTTGCCTGCGGATTGTCGAATCCGTATCCCCTTTCGGATGATCAGGCCATCGTTCCGCCATTGCCGACCACCACACACCACCTCCGACAGCCATTAACCACCCAAAACCCAACACACACCCACACCACACGCACAAAAGCCTTCAAAACACCAATGCACCCATTAAAAATCAACGGACTTACCTCACAATGTCGAGCCCACCAAACGGAGAAGACGATGTAGCAACGGTCACCACGAGCTGTTCAACACAATGCAGCTGGTATCAACACCTTCAGCAATGCCGGTGCAGGGAGCTTGAAGGGCGCAAGGAATGGTTTGTGTACAGAGACGAAATGGTGCGGGGCAAGGGAACGGACGGAATTTTCAAAATTAGAAGGGGAAAGTGGCAAGGGCAATAAAGGAATTGCACTGTTTTATAATAGTGTATGAGAAATTGAAATGGTGCAGGAAGCTCAACACGTCAATGCCACATCAAAACTCGTTAACAACGTTAAGTTTTAAAAAAAATCGCAATTCAAGGACCCAATGAAACTATAAGAACTGAAACATGATTTTTTTAAGCGTAACAACTGAAAAATAAAGTTTGTACAACTATAAAAACCAAATGAGTAATTAAACAAAAACAAATAATTAGAAAAATAAAAACATTTCTACAAAATACTAAATGAGATACATATCAATCAATGCACACCACCAACACATGAAAGATCTTGGTCATATTGTGATATCAATCGATAATTGTGAGTTTCAAAACTTGATTCCTCATTTACTTTTTTTCAACCATTATAAATCAGTTAGTAGTGGAACCCAACCCATCCCAAATATTAGGACAACATAAGTATTTGCATAGAGGAAACTCTAACCTCATAATTTGGAGTTCATTGTAGGTATTACAGTATTTTTACTTCATTGTATTGACTTTTACTTACTGTTAGTGAATGTTGGTTTATTGACAGTGAGTTGTTACCAGCTGTAAGGAAGTTACAGTTACTAACTGTAGTTAGTTAGTAACTGCCAGGGTTAGTTAACGGTTGAGAGTTTGTTACATTTGAGTCTCTCTATATAAAGAGATAACATTGTTGGTTGGAATTTGTCTAATCTTTTCATATCAATGATAAACACAACACTATTTTACTTTCTCTCAAATTCTATCATGGTATCACAGAGCTAGTTGCGATCTGCAACAAATTTATTGGAGACTTCCTCATCTTTTTATCTTTTTATTATTTTCGATCTCTATATTTCCCCTCCTCCTTCACCTATCTCCACCGCGCTCATGATCATGATGACTACTCAGTTACCATCAGTAGTGGCAGTGGTGATCCTCCGCCAAACGGTGGCCATCCGCAGCCGATTCAGCCTCCATCAACAAACACGAACTTCAATCACGTCATTTCCGAGAAGCTCGATGTTGTGAATTCTCTCTTCTGGAAATGGCAGGTTGAACCTGTGATTCATATCATCTTCTCCATTACATTCGTGATGTTGGTCATGTAACTGAAGCTTACCGTGCCTGGGAGCAACAAGATCAATTGTTGCTCTTGTGGCTTCAATCCACCATTTCTGCTTTGATGCTTCGCAAGTTCATAGGTTACACAAATTCTTGGCCACTAAGGGACAATATTCACAATTATTTTCATGCTCATACAAATGCAAGAGCGAGGCAGTTGTGTACTGATCTTCGCTAAATCTCCCTTGAAGGTCAATCTGTTTCTGATTTTCTTTCTACAATAGAAAACATTGTTCACTCGCTTGTTGCTATTGGTGATCTGATTTTTGTGAAAGAACATATAGACATCATTATTGAAGGTCTACCAGAGATTTATGATTCTTCTGTTGCTTTCATCACGATTAAATATGAGCTTCCTTCTATTGATGAGATTGAAATAGTGCTTCTTGCACATGAATCTCGTATTGAGAAATTTCGTAAGAAAAATGTTGCTTCTATCAATATTGCATCCACTTCTACTGCTTCCTTGAATTCCAAGTCAGATTCTAGAAAGCTAATCTTGTGCAACAGAATCAAAATCAGTACTTGAATTATTCCCAAAATGATCAATATCAGCAGTCTAATTTCAATGGTGGTTGTGATGGCCGCTTTGGTGGACGTGGAGGTCGTTTTGGTGGTCGTGGTGGTCGCAGCTCTATTCAATGCTCCATATGTTTTCAGTATGGACATGATGCTGGCAATTGTCGGCATATACCATCTTCCTCTTTCTATGGCATAACTTATCCTAGTATGACTCAACCTATGCAACCTATGGTTCAACCTTTGCAAGTTTCTTTTGGCACACAACAACAGTATGCACAAGCTCTAATGCAATATGTTCCCATGCTCAACAATTTTTCTGCTCAACCTGTCTCTCCACAGCAGTTGCAGCAACAAGCTTACTTAGGCACTGCTCAATCTATTTTTTCCACATACAAGGCTACATGGGAAACTCTTCACAAGCTCCTATGATTGCCAATTATCCATTGACCTATACATCACCACTGCCACAGTCAATTCCTCCATCTACTACTCCTAAATTCCTAATCAACCACAAGCCATGGTTGTTGGATCCACTACTACTCCTTCTAATAGTTGGTTTCTAGATTCAAGTGCTTCCCATCATGTGACCTCAAATGTTCAAAACATTCAGCAGTGTGTTCCCTTTGAAGGATCTGATCAAGTCATAAAAGGAAATGGTTAAGGTTTGCCTATTAAATCTATTTGCTCATCTGCATTTTTATCTCCATTCATTCTAATGTTACTCTTACTAAGTGTAAGTCAGTTTGCAAAAGACAATTTTGTGTTTTTTGAATTCCATCCTAATGTTTGTTTGGTCAAATCTCAGGGATCCAATGAGATACTTCTCCAAGGAAATCTCAATTCTAATGGTTTGTACAAATTTCTCAGCTTGCTGTCAAGTCCTTCTTTCAATTTCAAGACAAGCTCTCTTAGGCCTAGTTCTAGTATACATCATTCTCTTGTAAATTTTGTCTCTGTAAATTCCATTACTTCAAGCACTTGGCACTCTAGGCTAGGCCATCCTAGTGCTGCTGTTCAAAAACTTGTAATGCAACTTTGTAAGATTCCATTTATCAATAAAAGTGAGCTTGATTTCTGTTGTTCATGTTGTCTTGGTAAAGCACATAGTCTACACTCTCCCTCTTCTCACACCACTTACAATTAACCATTTGAACTCATTTTTAGTGACCTTTAGGAACCAGCTCCCTTTATTTCATCTATTGGGTATAACTATTATATTACTTTTGTTGATACCTATACTAGGTATACCTGGATTTTTCTGCTTAAAGCAAAGTCTAAAACACTGAATATTTTCAAACAGTTTCAAGCAATGGTTGAGAAACAGTTTGGTCTTCCTATTAAAGTGGTTCAAACAGACTGGGGGGAAGTTTAGACCTTTTACTTCCTTTTTACAGCAGTTAGGGATCATTCATAGGGTGATTTGCCCTAATACCCATCACCAAAAAGGTGTGGTTGAGAGAAAACATAGACACATTGTTGATACTTACTCTCTTGGCCCAAGCTCTTCTTCCTCTTACCTATTGGGATCATGCTTTCCTAACCAATGTTTTTCTTATCAAGAGACTCATTACTGCCTCTCTTAATTTTGATATACCATTTGTCAAACTGTATAAACAACAACCTGATTTTCATTTTCTAAGGGTGTTTGGGTGTGTTTGTTTTCCACTCTTAAGACCTTACAACCAAAATAAACTTCAGTTTAGATCTCAGAGTGTATTTTTCTGGGATATTCACTTGCTCACAAAGGGTACAAGTGTCTTTCAGCAGAAGGCAGAATTTACATCTCTAAGGATGTGTTTAATGAGTCCAAATTTTCCTACCCTAGTCTGTTTAACTCTACTTCTTCCTCACTCTTCTTTAGAGTCATAATTTACCACCACTACTATACCTACGGTGTCTGTTCCTCAACCACAAGCACCTATTCTTATGGTTGATAACTCTTCCTCACACATGTCTAATTCTCAGTCCCATCAATCCTTTCCTACTTCTCCTAGTGAGATTCATCATGTACCTCACACAACTTCTATTGCTTCTACTAATTCATCTTCAGTAAATTCTGATCTGCAAGTATCTTAACCAGAACAAACTGTTATTCGACCCATTGTTCAAAACACACATTCAATGCAAACTAAGTCTAAGTCTGGAATTGTTTTGCCCCAAATTCATCCTACTCTTCTTCTTGCTCATATGGAGCCTAAGTTTGCTAAGCAAGCCTTGACTGACCCTACATGATTAGCTTCCATGAAAGCCAAGTATGATGCCTTCATCAACAATGGTACTTGGACCCTTGTTTCTCTGCCTCCTAACAGAGTTCCTATTGGTTGCAAATGGGTTTTCAGAATTAAAGAGAATCCTGATGGTACAATCGATAAATACAAAGCCAGATTAGTTGCCAAAGGGTTCAATCAGAAGTATGGAATTAACTATACAAAGACATTCTCACCTTTGATAAAGCCAATAGCAGTGAGATTGCTTCTCACCCTTGTTGTCACTTATGGTTGGCCATTGCAACAGTTAGATATAAATAATGTTTTTCTTAATGGGATTTTGGAAGACGAGGTGTACATGTAACAACCTCCTGGTTTTGAGTCTTCCACCAAATCTATGGTCTGCAAGCTTAATAAGGTCATCCATGGTCTTAAACAGGCCCCTAGAGCCTGGTTTGATAAACTCAAGGAGACACTTCTGAAGTTTGGATTTAAGTCCTTGGTGACCTATTGGTCATGGTTCGAATCCGGAAACAGCCACTTTGCATATGCAAGGGTAAGGCTGCGTACAATATCCCTCCCCCTTACCTGCGCATAGCGTGGACCCTCCGATCAATGGGGTTACGTGGTTTTTTTTTAAGTGTGATCCCTCTTTATTTGTCTACTCCAAGGGGTCATCAACAATCTACAAGCTTGTTTATGTAGATGATATCATCATAATAGGGAATAATCATCCCTTAATCAAGCAACTCATCTCTAAGCTGAATATTGTTTTCTCTCTTAAAAGATCTTGGTTCTCTAGACTATTTCTTGGGAATTGAGGTAAAACATCAATTTGATGGTTCTATTGCTCTCACTCAAGGAAAATATATTAAAGACTTGTTGGCCAGAACCAATATGACAAGAGCAAAACCTATTTCTTCACCTATGGTTACTGGATGTAAGCTAACTAAAAGTGGATCTGATCCCCTCACTGATCCCTATATGTATATATCTGTTGTAGGTGCACTTCAGTATGAATTATAACTAGACCAGAAATTAGTTTTTCTGTGAATAAAGTCTGTCAGTTCATGAAGGAGCCTCTTGAAGATCACTAGGTTGCAGTTAAAAGGATACTAAGGTATCTTAAGGGTACTCTTACATGGGATCTTCATCTAAAGCCAACTTTTGCACCTCCATCAATGCATTATGTGATGCAAATTGGGCCTCTGATCCTGATGACAGCAGGTCCAGTTCTGTTGCTTGTGTCTACTTTGGTCCAGATTCAATATCCTGGTGGTCAAGGAAACAGTCAGTTATTGCCTGCTCAAGCATAGAGGCTGAATACATAAGCTTGACCTTAGTTACTGCTGAAATATCCTGGCTTCAATCTCTTCTTTTTGAACTTTTTCCTCACAAACTTCCTGTTATTCATTGTGACAACACAAGTACTGTGGTTCTGGCTCATAACCCAATCATTCATGCTCGTACAAAGCACATGGAGCTAGACCTATTTTTTGTGAGAGAAAAGGTTCTAAATAAACTACTTCAGGTAGTATATGTTCTTGCTACTAGTCAGACTGCAGATATTCTTAACAAAGCTTTGTCTCCAAGTGATTTTGAAGTGTTCAGTGTCAAGCTCACACTGTGTGATCCCTCCAATTCTTCTCGGTCTAGCCCACCATGAGCTTGTGTGGGAAGTCGGAAAGGGGGTATTAGAGTATTCTTACTCCATTGTCTTGACTTTTACTTACTGTTTAGTGAGCTATCAGTTTATTGACAGTGAGTTGTCATCAGCTGTAAGGTAGTTACTAATTGTAGTAGTTAGTAACTGTCAGGGTTAGTTTACAATTGAGTCTCTCAATATAAAGAGATAACATTGTTGGTTGTAATTTGTCCAATCTTTTCATATCATTGATAAACACTATTTTACTTTCTCTCAAACTCTATTAGAGTATCAGTAGGGGATAACAATTGTGACACTGAATCCTCAAGATTGTTGTCATAGTTATCCAAAATCAACCACAAACTAATACAAACCTAAGAATGACAAAACAAGTTGAACCTACCCCTTTTTTGTGGGATGAGTTGAGATTTCCAACCCACTAACCTTTTCCTAACCTATCCCGCTTGACCCACCAAAAGAGGAGTTAAGGACACGTCGAAGTGGTCAACCTATCAACTTGTTTGTTTTTTTAAAAATTACTAATATTTATTTTGATATTATGTGTTTATATTTTGATATAGAACATTTTAGAAATTGCTTATTTTTTTATCTGAATAACTTAATATTCAAAACTTAAAGTAATACATTTTTTTCAATAAACATTTATTATTTAAGATTTGTGACAAATTAAATATTTAAAAAAAATAACAAGTTTACAAGCCAACCTACACCCATTTTATTTTTTTATTTTAGTTGGACAAGCTGTCAACCCAAACTTACAGAACATGATAAAAATGTTTGACCCATTTCTTCTATTTAGCTCAATTCACCCCAACCCTTTGTAGTAGGTCATAGCGGGGCAAAACGACCGTTTTTGTGACCCTACACAAACCTATAAACTCAATTAATCACTAACAAATAGCATAAGACATGTGATTTCACACTATTCTCAAATCTATCTATATGTACCAAAATCCCCAGAGTTTAATGGGTTACTCTTAACATTGATCAGTACATCAAACTACCAAGATGTTTTTTTTTCTGTGAACTCAACAACTAAGAGAGGAAGATAGAGAAAAATGCATTGAGGGAGGGAGAATGTGAAAAAGTGTGAAAACAAAAAAGTTGAAAAAGTTGGGTTTAAGAAAATGTAGAAGAATCATATAACTAACAAAAGAGAGATGAGAGAGAGTTTTAGAGAGAGAAACAAAGGGTGGGGTAGGGAGAATAGTAGAGTTAGTTTTCTCGAGAGATCTAGGGGTTACCCATCCTTCATCCCAGGTGGGAAAAGGTATGGTCAGCGTTATTCTGATGAAAGGAGGGCAGATATAGGGGGTGTCTCTGGGAAGAGTTGGAGGGAGGCCATTGATGTGTCGACGTTTTATTTCACTCGGTTCCCTGAAGATATGACGGAAAAGGATCTCTGGTACGTGTTCAAAAGATGGGGCGACGTGAGGGAGGTATTCATCCCAAACTACAAGAACAAGCTAGGCCGTAAATTCGGTTTCGTGCACTTTAAGGGGGTGGAAGATGTCGGAAAGCTCGAAAGGTAGCTGGACAACTTAGTAGTGGGAGGCCTTAAAATGTACGTGAATCTCCGTAAACATGTCAGGGAGCAGCGCTTGCATCCTTCACTGAATGTCCAGAACAAAGGGGATGCACCGACGAGACACAGAGACGATAACGGTAAAGGCAAAGCTAAGCTAACTGAGGACCCTACGACCTAGGCGGACGGCAACCAGCGGTTTCAGAAGTGGAACTTTTCGTATGCTCAGGCCGTTAAGTCTGGTACTCGCCCTTGGTACAGACGACGACCTGCGGTGTATGACTGATCGAGACCATCTTTGTCGCACGTCATGTTATCCATTCCCTTGGATAATAGCAAATGGAATGGTGATGCCTGGGTTGGTAGGCTCACGAATTTAAAAGGTCTTCGACCGGTTGGAAGAAGAGCTTTTATGGAACGGAGGGGAGGAGATTAGGCCCAAATACTTGGGGGACGACATGGTATTACTTATTGGGCTTAGTGATTCTAACGCTGATTACATGCATAGGGAGGCCGACGCGCTCGGCTGGTCAATGTTCTATTCCCTGGAAAAATGGAACCCAGGCATGAAGACCTGATACAGACTGGTATGGATTCTTTGTTGGGGGATTCCACTACACGCTTGGGATAGGATGTATATCAAGAGTATAGTTGCCGGAATAGGGGAGATAGTGGACCTAGATGATGATACAGAAGATCTGCACCGCCTTGATAAAGCCAGGATCCTCATCAAAACTCCATGGCAGCCCACAATTAATCATACGGTGGTGGCATCCATTAATAACGAGGAATATCGCATACGTATTGTAGAGGAGACGTGTTTTCAGGCGTGCAAGTGCCCTATCGGAAGAAGCACCTCGTCGTCGGAGATCATCTCGTTTGATGACAGCTCGGAGGAGGTGGATGAAAATTTGGATGATACTATAGTGGCTGAAACTCCGACATCGACGCCGATACCGACCAGAGGTAGGGAGGCACGTGACAACAGTGGAAATAGCTGGGCAATACCCGCGAGGCAAAGCGACAGCGCGAAGCCCGAGATTTGTTTCAAAGCCAAAAACGATGTCTCACACGTTCCCGATGAAAGAAGGAGTTTCTTTCTCTCCAATAGGGCAGAGGTGGCAGACATCCCTGACGCGAACCCGATGAAGGTCGCGGCTCAAGGTATGGCACCTACGGAAAGAGGTAGGTTGGAGGTGGACGGGTCAGGAGCTGCTTTTGGTTGTGAGGTGACGGGTGAACCAGACAATGGTCATCATCACAACAGTATGGGAGGGGAACCAAGAATACAAAATTTAAGTAACCAGTCAGAACCTCTTCCAGAAAATGTTGTCTGTGGTTTGACCACTGAGGTTGCAGAGAAAAAGGCTTGCATAGAGAAGGTAATTAGTCAACTAATTAGTGCTGAACCAGAGCTCATCAGGTCACTAGAAGATATACTGGAAGGGGACCCACGTTCTGTGGCTGCAGTGGCTACACACAAAATATCTGATGAGGTGGACGGTGTGGGCGGAAGTACCATGCCTGCGGGGTCCACAAATGTTGATGGATTACTTAAGTCCCAACAGTCACCAGGATGTTGTTACTTGGGCCAGAATGTAAATGGCCCACAACCCTATTTAAAGGTTTACTCTAGAGGAAGAGGGTGTAAGAAAGATGTTGGGCCTGGGCCTAAAAATGTTGACTCTTTGCAGATCGCCCCTACTAAGCAGCAACTCAATAACAAAGGAAAAGAAGTATTAGCGTTCCCCTCCCCTTCTAATGCATCCCCTACTTCAAATCAAGGGTGTGGGCTAAAAGAAGTGGTGGATTGGGGGGATTATCATCCGTCTTCTGTGTCCTTACCTGCAATAACTAGCCCCATTACGTCTGAATGGAGGAAAGATGCTCAAGAGGAATGGAAATTAGCAAAAATGTTGGGAATAAACTGTGAAGATCATGGTGAGAGGTGATTAATTTAATGTCATCCCTGGAGGCAAGAGACATGGAAGAGATTCAAAGGCTGGCAAGCAGCAATGGTGATTAATGAAGATCCTGACCTACAACATCAGAGGTTTAGGTGGGGGGGGGGGGGTTAAGTGGTCGGCCATTAGGAGTCTGGTGTTAAAAGAGAGGGTTGATATGCTGTGTTTGCAGGAGACTAAAAAGAAACCATTGATCTAAAATTATGCCAAGCCTTGTGGGGCGATAGTGATGTCCAGTGGGAATATGTTCCTGCAATTAACAGAGGGGGCGGTCTGATATGCATTTGGAGTGAAAAATCATTTAAACTGGTGAATAAGGTGAGTGGGGCTGGTTTCTTATTACTGGAAGGAAACTGGGTAGCGGATGCTTCTAAAGTCACAATAGTGAACGTTTACTCACCTTGTGAGATAGCTCAAAAAAGAATACTATGAGAGTGCATTAGGCAGCTGAGGAGTGTAAATATGGATGGACTATGGTGTATAGTAGGGGATTTTAATAACATCAGAAGGCCTTGTGAACGTGTGGGTGTCAGTCAGAGAAATTCAGATGATGGTATTTTAAAGGAATTCAATGAGTGGATTGATGAGCTTGAGGGGATGGACGCGCCTTGCATTGGGCGAAAATTTTCATGGTACAGACCCAATGGTACAACCAATAGTAGATTGGATCGTGCTCTCATATCTGAAGAGTGGGTGAACAAGTGGCCAGGCACAACTCAGATCGTACTGGACCGTAATTTCTCAGATCATTGCCCCGTCCTTTTAAGATCTTCTTTCGTTGATTGGGGCCCGAAACCTTTTGGGTTCCTGGACTATTGGATGCAGGACAAAACTTTTAAATAGTTCGTGGTGGACTGTTGGAACTCCACTCAGATACATGGATGGGGGGGTTATGTCTTAAAAGAAAAGCTTAAACGACTTTAACTGAAGCTGAAAGATTGGAATAACGTGCATTATGGAAATTCTCATACTATATTGAAGAACATTCAACTGGAGCTTAACAGGATCGAAACTGCCGCTGAAGACAGACAGATGACTGCTGATGAAATTAAGAGGAGGAATCAGCTTCAGGAGGACCTTTGGTCAGCAGCCATATCAAACGCTTCAATACTTAGACAGAAAGCTAGGACAAAATGGATTAAGGAGGGGGATTGCAATTCTAGATTTTTCCATTTAACTGTCAATTGGAAACAGAGATCGAATCTGCTAAAAGGAGTCATGGTGGATGGGTGCTGGACTGAAGAACCATCAAGAGTCAAAGAGGAAACTCGACAATATTTCATGAAAAGGTTTCAAGCTATTGAAAGGGTGACTCCAAACCTGGACGGAGTGTCTTTCAAGTCCATTGACATGCAGCAATTGTAGTTTTTGACAGCCCGTTTCGACGTTTCTGAGATAAAGGTAGTTGTATGGGCTTGTGGCAGTGATAAAAGCCCTAGACCTGACGGTTTTAATTTTAAATTCATCAAGGAGTTTTGGGATGTGTTAAAGTCTGATTTCCTCCGATTCTTAGACGAATTTTACGCTAATGGTGTATTCCCCAAGGGCGGTAATGCTTCTTTCATTGCCTTGATCCCAAAGTGTCACGAACCACTTGGTTTGAATGAATATAGGCCCATCTCCCTTGTTGGCTGCGTTTATAAAATAGTGGCTAAGGTACTAGCCAACAGATTAAAGAAAGTCCTTCCTTCTATCATTGACTATCGTCAGTCAGCTTTTATTGAAGGGAGGCAATTGCTACATAGTGTGCTAGTAGCTAACGAAGTGGTGGATGAGGCCAATGTTGTTAAAACGTAGTGTCAACGCAGAAACGGTGAGGGTAAGCAAAAACGTAAAAACATGAAACGTAAACGAAACGTAAGAGTTTAATATATATAACTAAAACACACCAATACACAAGTTATCACAAATTTAAGTCCAAACATTAAGGAAATAAAATAAGTTCAAACTTAGTCATCACTAAATAAGTAAAGTGTATTAATAATAAAAAAGACTGTAAATAGAAACTATCTAAATTAAAACTTAAAAGTCTATTTCAAAAATGTAATACGGAACTGTAGAAAGAGAAAAGGTGGTTACAGAAAGCAAAATGAGGCTCAAATAGGGAAAACCTAGCCTATTGATACGGAGAAGCAAAGCATACGAAGGAAGTCAAAGAACTCATTCCATCAGTCTGCCGTCGGTGGCTTTGTTCTTATCCATGTCTCCTAGAACTCTCTCTCTCTCGTAGCACCATCACCACCACCATGTCTCACCCTTTTCTTCATAAATATGGGTCTCTGCAACATGTTCACCACTACCACCACCTTATTCTTCACATCAACCTCATCATCTTCTTCAATCAGTTGGAAACTCACTAAGAAAGAACTACAACAAGCGGCGGTGGAGGAGCAACGCGGCGGTGGAGCAGCGACAGCGATGGCGGAAGAGTAGCGACGACGACGACAGAGGAGCAGCAACAACGCGGCAGAGGAGTTTACTCGATGGGTACTGGCTTTTTTTTTTAAAAAAGAAAAAAGAAAAACTGAGTCAACTCGGTAAACTTGCCGAGTCAACCGAGTTTACTGAGTTGACTCGTCGTTTCAAACTATTTGCCCCAAAAACCGTTTCAAGGTGCGTTTTGACACGATTTTGAAGTGCAAAAACGTAGAATCGGTCGTTTTAACCGTTTGAAACGACGTTTTAACAACACTGGATGAGGCAAAAAGATTAAATGGAAGCTGCCTTGTGTTTAAAGTGGACTATGAAAAGGCATATGATTCAGTCAATTGAGATTTTCTAACCTACATGATGCGAAGGATGGGGTTTGGACCAAAATGGATTGCCTGGATTGAGGGATGCCTAAATTCTGCTTCAATTTCCGTTTTGGTGAACGGCAGCCCCACTGCAGAATTCACTCCACAACGTGGGCTCCGGCAAGGTGATCCCCTAGCCCCACTACTGTTTAATATAGTGGCTGAAGGTCTCACGGGGTTAATGAGAGAAGCACTCCAAAAAGATCTATACGAGGGATTCAAGGTGGGACAGAATCTGATCGATATCAGCATTCTGCAGTATGCTGATGACTATATTTTTTGGAAAAGCATGCCAAAAAAATGTCAGAACCTTGAAGGTTATGTTGAGGGGTTTTGAACTAGTGTCTGGACTGAAAATCAATTTTGCTAAGAGCTGTTTCAGGGTGTTCAGGGAGGAAGAGCAGTGGGCTACCCAGGCTGCTACATACCTTAATTGCAGAATGTTAGCCATATCTTTCCTATACCTGGGTGTCCCTATTGGGGCAAAGCCAAGAAGAAGCGAGATGTGGGAACCCCTAATTAAAAAATGTGAGAGAAAACTGACTGTGTGGAAACAAAAATACCTATCATTCGGGGGAAGGGTCACACTGATCAAATCTGTCCTCAATTCTATTCCTATTTTCTTGTTTTCTTTTTTCAGGGTCCCGAAGAAGGTGCTATGTAGGCTGGTCAGGATACAAAGGTCTTTCTTGTGGGGTGGTAGCGCTGGCCAGAAAAAAATCGCCTGGGTTAGTTGGGATAAGGTCTGCCAACCTAAAGAATGCAGTGGATTGGGTATCAAAGATCTGTCCATTTTTAATCAGGTTCTGGTTGGTAGATGGCTGTGGAATTTTCACCATCAATAGGGAGAGCTATGGGTAAAAGTATTGGATTCCAAATATGGGGGCTGGAGGAGCTTGGTAGGTCCTATCAGACAGGGAGGGGCATCAATCTGGTGGAAAGATCTCAGCTCATCATGTTTTCCTATTGATGGTGTGGTCGGTATTTGGGGTGGCATTAGCTGGAAGGTGGACAGTGGATCAAGTATCCTATTTTGGGAAGATGATTGGAGGAATGAGGGGACAACCTTGAAGGATAAATACCCTCGCTTGTTTCTCCTATCTCTACAACAACACCAATTTATCCAGCAGCTGGGCATTCAAACGACTGAGGGTTGGGAGTGGCAGTTTCAGTGGAGAATGTTGTTCAGGGAAGGGGAACTAGAGCCAGCTATCAAGTTCATAGATGATATAACTGCCCCGGGCATCTGTTTACAGCAGCCTGATGCATGGACGTGGAAGGCTGACCCGAGTGGCACATATACAGTTAGTAGCGCCTATTCTTTTCTGCACTCGGAGGGATCTTTGCAGAATCAAGGTGAAGTGTATAAGACTCTTTGGAAGATCAAAGCCCACCTTAAAGCTCTATGTTTTGTCTGGAGACTTATTGAGGACAGGCTGCCTACTAAAATGAAGCTTAGTAGGCGAAATGTGGTTCTTAATGATTCTGTTTGCCCATTCTATAGGGCCACTAATGAGGAGGCATCACATTTATTCTTTAGCTGCTACAGAGTGAAGCTACTTTGGTGGGAATCCATGATGTGGCTAAACTTTTCGAGTCCCTTTTCTGAAAACCCGAAACAGAATTTTAGTCAAAATGGCTTTCTTTGAGGTATTGGGGTCACTTCACATAGATGGCTCATTTGGTGAACAACACAGTCATGGACGATTTGGAAGCACAGGAACAGAATTATTTTTCACAATGATAGTTTTAATCATAGCAAACTGATGGATGATGCACTTTTCACTTGTTGGTCATGGATAAGGAATTTGGAGAAAGATTTTGATAAATCCTTTCACTTTTGGTCTAGCAATTTGAGGGAAGCTTTTATAACTAGGAGCAGAGTTACTATGTAACTTCACTTTGTTTTTTGGTACAACACCTTTGTAGTCTTTTGGCCCTTTAATTCATGTCTGTTCGTGTTACGGTGCCATAGGATTGGTTGTTGTTGTTAGGTGTATATGTTGGTACAACTTGTACTATCTTTTCACATATATATACTATTTTTGCTGATAAAAAAAAATGTAGAAGTTAGGAATAGCTAATGTCCCCACAAAGACTAAGTTGAAAACAAAAATATAAAATATCCTATTTAAAAACATGGATTTAAAAATAACTAACAAAATTAATTAATGAAATTTTAACCTTTTAAAGTATCTAACAATTAATACAGTATCGATATTTTGGTATTGCGACCTGCTCCAGATGCGCAATTAAAAAGCAAACATCATCAAAATGACTAATATTTCATTACATTTTCTATAAAAATTCTCAACTACTGGCCACCTCAAAAATTTTACCCACGATACAAGATGATATCAAATACATGAAAACGAGCTTCTCTGAGGCTTCACGATATATTCAAGCGTTAATCCTCTCCGATCAGACCCAATTAGAAAGAAACTAGTCCAAATGGAGTACCCCTGAATACAGGGAAACCAATTTAAAGCCTGAAAGTACCGTAGTCTCCTAAACCAGAAGCTCCATAACCTGTGTATGGTTGTGAGGACAGTGAAGATGGGGGGAGGCGTGATGTAGTGTTCAACTGAGAGTATGAAGACCTTGGACCTGCATCTAGCCTGCCATAACTGCTAGTGATAGGTTCTTTGTGACTGCTTATAACATCCTGCAATGTAAAGGAAAGAATTTCTGTGAGCAAAATCAATCAATTGTTCCAATACAAATTGTACCCTAAAGGTAAAGTACTCTAAAGAGCATCTACAATGCACAGTTGCATAGATAGGTTGCTTATCTTAATTTTGTGGGTCTTATCTTCAATGCTAAGGTTACTAAAGTAAGTTCTTAACTTAATTTTGTGGGTCCTAATATGCTTGAAAAATATGTTATCCATGGTATAAATGTTTTAAGCAACGGTTGCTTATAGTGCTTATATAAGCAACTCCAAGTATCTACTCCACTGCGAAAAAAATGTAAGCAACTCCACTGGAAATGCTCTAATCAAGTGTCAGTCGAGCAAAAGTAAGGTGAAAATTTCACACTTATGCTTAATTTTGTCCTGTACATGAGCATATTCCCTTCAGGAATGGATAGTATATTTGAAAAGTAAGTCCTATCCATCTGCCAAAGCCCAAAATAACTCCCAAGATTGGCCTATTAAGGCAACTAATAACTTTCAACAAAATAGTCACATTGTAAAATGTCCAATTAAAATGTTACGACATAGTTTATACAGACTACAGAGAGAGTTATGAATCAAAACTATCATGCTTTCATCTGGCTTCTACTCTTACATATATACAAAGAACTAAAGGACACTTGAAATCATCTTTCATTTCCTACTTCCGTATAAACAAAATTGAATTATTGTCTTTCAATCCTCATATTGCAATATCAAGCAACACTTAAGTGATAAAAGACTTCAGCAAAGAAGATGAAGATGAGGAAATCAAGTAATAGTGAGTGTTCCTAAAGCATTATACCAAGTGAAACATTAACGGCTATAGAATGAGTGACTAGGATAGAAATATGTAAGAAGACCTCTCCATGCATAAATACTAACTACTACCCCATCCGACCATGCACATATGCTTATGTAAATAACAGAAACAGAAAAGTATAACATCTTTATCCTAGATGAAAAGGCCCTCTGAAGTCTCCTACCTGAATCAACTGTTGTGCTGTTTGAACCTCAGATGAGGTGCCTTTTATTTCTACAACGATTTCATCAGGAACCCTGCTCTCTTGCACAGTCAATATGGCTCCACTAGTGCGGCGAATGTATTCAATATTAGTCCCTTGAATACCAATGATGTCTTCCGCGTAAGATAGTGGTATTTGCATTGTTTGTATTACCTAATAAGAAGAAATTATTGGGGGAATGAAGGGTACCATGACTATCAACAATTCAACAGAAGACATAAACAAAATATATAGACTGAAGTATGAGCAAACAAATTTGCTTTTAGCTCACTGCACAAGAAGTCAATAGACAGTATAAGCTAAGACAAGTTTTAAACACCCACATAATTGATGGTGGGAAATCCCCTTCACGCACAATGAAGATCAAAGGTATAGGATACAGAATAACAACACAAATATAAATAGCAAATGACACAAATTTAATGTGGTTTGGAACCTCTTTCCTACAACCCACAAGAATCTTTCAACAAACGTTCATTATCTCATAACAAATTACAAGTTTTCTGGACAAACATGAGAAATCTCCCAATTACAACAAGTATAACTTGACAAAATAGACAAAATCACACACTAGCATATATATATATATATATGAAGAGGGATCAAGTTATTCCAAGAGTAAGTTTAAGAAGTTACTCACCATTCATTTCCTTAAAATCCAATGGTTCTAATGAGTTACTAATCTTAACCATTAAATTTCAATAAAATGAATGGTGGGGATGGAGAGTAACTATTAAAGAGTTACTCTTGGAGTAACTTGATCCCTCTTCTATATATATACACACACACACACACACACACACAAAAAAAAAAAAAAAAAAAAAAAAAAAAAAAAAAAAAAAAAAAAAAAAAAAAAAAAAAAAAAAAAAAAAAAAAAAAAAAAAAAAAAAAAAAAAAAAAAAAAAAAAAAAAAAAAAAAAAAAAAAAAAAAAAAAAAAAAAAAAAAAAAAAAAAAAAAAAAAAAAAAAAAAAACAGAGATACACACATATTCTTTTGCAAAAAACAGGCAATCACACACGCACACATTATTCGGCAACAAGCAGTAAAACTTGACAAAATAGAGGCAATCACAGATATCAGTCCCATTCCCCAGTAAATTTCATGAAGACAATCAACATGTGAAGGGTTAATATAACTAACCGTAGTAACAATAGGAGCACCAACACGGCCAAGAGCTGAAGAACGAACACCAGAAAGTGAAGAATCCTGCCCATATAGAGATATAGTGGAGGAAGGGAGAAACGAGTCCAATTGACTTTCACGGTCAGCTAAGACAGAATCTCTTTTTGTTGAATGTGGAATATCGGCAAATATGCTAGTGCGTGAAGTAGTATGCAGCAATGACTTGTCAGACCAGGTCTCTGCTTGACGGTCTTGTGAGGTACGGGCATTGTACTTTGACGACATAGAAATCACATACAACAGAGTAAATATATAGCATAAACAAGAAATAATATATTTCCCATTTTCTTAGACATTTATCACACTAACAGAATACAGTAGCAGTTCAACACAAAATATACATTTTAAGCCAAAAATATCATATAACAATTGACCAAAATCTAATTTTGGCAGTTATAATTCCGTATTAGGAAGTTAATAGACAGTTATTTTTATATTAATTTCAAATTGGTAGTTATAGTCCACAGAGACAAAATGTAAGACAGGTGCCAACAGTTCATCACGAAAGAAAGGACTAGCTGAGCCGAGATCACTAATGAATCAGTTGGGGCCTGAGAGGCGGTGGTTTACCCTGTGGCGGATGTCAGCGGTTCGAGTCCGCTTATCTCCAACTCGTGAACTTAGTCAATACAAAGCTATATATTATGAATATGATGGACAGTTATGGTGATATGTAAGTTATGTTACAGTCTTACAGACTTGTAAAAGGCAATTAATGTGTCAGGATGTTATTCCTTGTGTTTTGAAGGAGGATACTCTGTTAGGGAGAAAACCTGTGTTTGTACTTAAATCTGCCCTAAAAACTACATTAATCCTATATTTAAAACTCAATGAGTTACTTTTTTAGTCAACAATTGGCCCAACCCACCGAATGCCATTGAGGAGGATGAAGGATTAGAGAAGGAGGTGAATGACAAGAAACCAAGATCCAATTTTCACCATGATCTCCCAGACATTTGTAGAGATTTTGGAGAAATGAGAGAAAGGTTTAACAGTTTGATTCCATTCTACCATTGTTAAAGGATTTGGCTAAGCAAAAAACAGCAATTAAGGGAGAATACCTTGCAGGAAGTTCTCCCTTGGTTAGAGCTAGTCAACCACAAGATCCAATTAAGTGGTGCTACTTATAGGCACTCTCTTCAAATAAGTGAGGTCTGACCTAATCCTTACGGACTGATACATTATGAGCCTACCCAATAAGAAATTAGAGTCCAACGTATTTCTCTTCAATTAATTTGCTCTATAAATGTAACCTTAAAGGTTCTCATAAGTCATAACATTAGTAGTAATATTCAATTCCATTTAATATTATAAATGAGAGGTATCTGGTAATACATCACTGCTATCCAAATATTGAGAACGCTAGTGATTTGACCCCTTCCATGATATATGTTTTTGATGGACACTCGCCTTAATCATGGTCACCCCTAGACTACCTTAATTGTAGCCTCTTTGGGTGTTGCCTTAATTGCAGTTTCAAGGGGGGTGTATTTAGTCTTACATCAACTAAAGATATAATTTAAATAGAGCTTATAAAGCTTTGGAAATCCTTACTTTACAAGACATAGAACTTGTCATCACTGTAGAGTCCAATTATTTATTCCTTGATATTTGAGCAAACATAATAACAACAAATGAGGTCAATATCTCATATCAACTCATTTCAACATGGTCTATGCATGAATAGTTGTATAACAATTAACCAACTTTATAATCACCTAGTTATAGATAATGTTTGATAACATTAGAACACGACTCCCAATGCAAGAATTGTAGTGATTTCAAGTTATACATACATCATTATTGCTTCGAGAAGCACTAATATAACTCACTAATACTCACATGACAGATCAATCCAATACAGTATTACTCTAATTAATACCTATGTTTTTTTTTTATCGGCAAAAGAGTATATATATATATATATATATATATATATATTATAAATAAAATAAATCAGTACAACAGGTACTATGATATGTACATCCCAAGATTACCCTACTTTGAGCTATGGTAGCCTAATATTAGCAATTGAAAGCAAATATTAAGCAACCATAGATCTATATCTATGCTGGGTACCCTTCTACAAAGAATTCTAAAGACCAATTCCCCCTATACAAAAAAAGCAGCTCTGATGTTGCTGGACCATAAATAGAACGGAATGTCAAATCCTTTTTCCAGATTTTTGAGCCATGACCAGCAGAAAAAGAGAGCATCATCAATTTTTGACCATCAAAACTGTCACCTGAGAAAACAATCCTATTACTATGGTTCCATGCACACCAAGTCAGAGAGGTCCACCAAATCTGCCATCTATGTTGAGAAATACCATTCAGAATGCATTGAGAAATGAGAATGTTGGAGAAAATGTTCTTTTGGCCTTTCTGGAAAAACAGTGAGCGTATTTTTCCATGACAGGGTCCCCCACCACAATGGCATAACTTGTGTGCATCCAAAAAACAAATGACTTGCATCCTTGTTGTGGTTTAGGCAAAACGGGCAGCATACTTCATCCATAACTACGTTTCAGCTTCTAAGATTATTGGCAATCTATCCCGAATCAATCTCCAAGAAAAATGAGACACCTTGCTGGGAATTTTTAGTTTCCAGAGGATAGAGAATGCCCTCTGTGGAATATTCTTGAATATTAGAATTAGTTGTATATAATGAACCCTTTGGGTTTCAATCTAATGAATGAAAAAGAGTGTTCATTGCTTATATTCCAACATGGTATCAGAGCAGGTTTCCCTATTATCGTTCTGCAACTCTGAAACCCATTTTTTTTTAAAAACCTTAAGTCATCTCTCTCTGTCATTTCCCATAAACACTATCTAGTCACCTCCAATTGCGTTTGTTCCTGTCCTTCACTGTAACTTATGGAGTCTTCTTCTTCATCCGGCATTTCTTCTGGTGCCTCTCCCCTTCAATATTCGTCACCTTCTGGAGACAATCCTGCTATGCAAATTACCAATCACCGTTTAAACGGTAAAAATTTTGTGCAATGGTGTCAAGTTGTTTATCCAAGTGAAGGGAAAGATGGGGTATCTTGATGGAAGAAAGGAAAAACCCGTTGAGGGTAAACCCGGTTATGATGATTGGGTGACTGAAAATGCCTTGGTCATGACATGGTTGACTAATTCTATGGAACCTGACATCAGTCAAACATATTTGTTTCTTGATACGGCTAAGGAAATTTGGGATGTTGTTAAAGAATATTATTCTGACTTGGGAAATGCTTCTCAGGCTTTTGAACTCAATACCAAGGTGAGAGACTTACGTCAAGGTGGGATGACTGTTACTGAATACTTTCTTGCTTTAAAAACCCTGTGGCAGGAGTTGGACCTTTATGATGCAGCAGACCTTCAAGGTTTAGAAGCTAATTCAAAGTTTAAAAATTATGTT
>PYAF01005707.1:188141-200266 GCA_007407185.1 Glycine tomentella
GGAATTAGATGTGGAATATTCTAGAGTATTATAATTAGTTGTGAAATATTCTAGAGTATTAGAATTAGTTGTGGAATATTCTAGAGTATTAGAATAAGTTGTGGAATATTCTAGAATATTAGAATTAGTTGTATATAATGAACCCTTTGGGTTTCAATCTGATGAATGAAAAAGAGTGTTCATTGCTTATATTCCAACACCCTCTCATCATCTTCAATTATAACTGATTAAGTGCCCGATATGCACTTCCCACTGTGTACTCCCCTCCCGGATCCCCCTCCCATGACCAACTATCTTGATGATGGACTTGAACTACCATCCCCTCAATATCCTCCAAGAAATTTGATGCCAAATCCATCTCTCCCTCCGTTAGCATTCTCCTCCACTCAAGCTGCCATTCCCACACCCCACTTGACACTGATCCCATATGCTGAATATAATGTTGTTGCTGCTTTGAAATACAGTACAGTCTAGGATATTTTTCCAACAATGTGATCCCATCTTCTTTCCAGCCATCTTCCCAAAATTTCACTCTGCTGCCGCTTCCAATTTTCCAAGTTACTTGATTTTTGAACCAGCTTCCCTCCTCCGTCGAATTGCAAACAACACATAAGTCCTGCCACCAGATAGAATCTTTATGATTTCTTCTTGTCTCATCCAGGTTCCTCCAACTTCCATACTTTGACTCCACCGCTTGAGCCCACAAATCTTCATGGTGGTGGAACAAGTTTCACCACCATTTTCCAAGCAAAGCATAATTGAACTTCAACAAATCCCGGACTCCCAAACCTTCTCTCTCCTTAGGTAGACAAATGGTCTCCCAACTTACCCACGCTAGCTTCTGATGCTCAGAATCCCCCCCCCCCCCCCACATCATAAAACCTCCTTTGCAGCCTCAGCATCCTGTCCACCAGCTTCTTTGGGACCCTGAAAAAAGAAAAGAAGATAGGAATCAAGTTTAGGACTGACTTTATCAAAGTCATCCTACCACCAAAGGAAAGATGTTTTGATTCCACTTTGAAAGTTTTTTCTCACACTTATGGACAATTGGATCCTAAGTCTCACTTCGCCTTGGGTTTGTCCCAATGGGTATACCCAGGTACGAAAAGGGTAATGACAACAATCTTCAGTTTAGATAACCCATTGCTTCGTCATCCCAAACGCCCCAAAACAACTTTTAGCAAAATTTATCTTTAGACCCAAAATTAATTCAAAACTCCTTAGCATAACGTTGATGGCCTTCACGTTTGACATGGTTGCTTTCTTGAAAAACACTGTGTCATCGGCATATTGCAGAATGCTAACATCCACATTGTTTCTCCCCACTAAAATTCCTTCAAACAGATTCTTCTTCTAAGCCTCTCTCATTAAGCCCGTCAACCCTTCAACAATGATGTTAAAAAGGAAAGGAGCTAAAGGGTCCCCTTGTTTGAGTCCTCTTTGAGAGAAGAACTCATCAATCGGGATGCCATTAACCAACACTGAGATTGAGGATGATTTCAGACATCCCTCAATCCATTTCACCCATTTGTCGCAGAAGCCCATTTGTCTCATCATGTACAGCAGGAAGTCCCAACAAATAGAATCGTATGCCTCTTCGTTGTCAACTTTGAACACTAGACAACTCTTTTTACACCTTCTTGCCTCACAACCTCATTAGCAATCACCACACTATGCAACAAATGCCTCCCCTCCATAAATGCACTCTGGCGTTCATCTATGACTTTTGACAGCACTTTCTAATTTATACCTATGTGAAGACTTAATATCTCGTATCTATGACACATGATGGTCATCAGTCTATGCACATACTAGTCTCAATGCATTATGGTCCTCCTTATCAACAGCAATACTTAACTACAATTATCTTAAAACATTGTTCCATTATCCAAAAGGACTTCGCAACCAAGTCATTTACTTGGAGTCTTATAGTATTAAACTTACTATTCTAAGGTCTTTATTATGATCGACACAATAGATGAAATGTCTCATATTATTATCAAATATCATGATACAAATGCAAGAAAACTGATCTAAACACATTGGCATCTAAGCCTTACACCAACATAAAAGGGCAATGCAAAAAGTGGAATTTGATGGGCGAGATTCAATTGGATTGTTGGCTAGGGCTGAAAAGATTATTGAAATTCAATAGACTTAACCAAGAGTAAAGATGTCCATGACCTTCATATTTGAGTGGAAAGAATGCTGTACACTTGAGATGACATGGGAAGTTTTCAAAATAAAATTATTGAAGTTTTTTAGTAGTGGAACTGAAAATCCTTATGAACAATTGGTAGCCTTGCATCAAACTAAATCAGCGGAGTAGTTTGTGTGAGAATTTGAAATATTATTGGCCCAATTAACCAAGATTCCAAAAGAATAGGCTTTAGGATTTTTTATCAATAGTTTGAAAGATGGTATAAAAAAGAAAAGTGAGGACCTGTGAGCCACAAACTGAGCCCAAAGCCATTCATTTAGCCAAAAGGATTGAGAATCCATTGTATGTTCATAGTATGATGGGTTTAGAAAGAAATTTGAAATCCTCAATTTCTTAATTGGTGCAGTTTGCCACAAGTGGAGCAATTATAGATCAACAAACAGAAGCAGTTTCACACATGAGAACACAAGGTGCGGCTGTTTTTTAGTATAACCCATTGAATTCAAGTCCTATTCAAGCCCCTAGAGTAGCCCACTGCTAGAAGGCTCCTCACCATGCGAAGGTATGGGAGGTCATTGCACACAGCCCTTGCATATGCAAAGAGGCTATTTCCGAATTTGAACGCATGACCAACCAGTCACCAAGTTCTGCGGCCAGTAAGTTAGAAGAAGGGAAGAGGTTGTTGTTTTCAATGTGGCCAACCATTCGGGCCACTTTTTCATAAGTGTCCTGAAAGGAAGTTAAAAGTGCATATTTTGGGGGAAGATGGTGATCGGGGAGAAGAATTCAAAGGGGTTGAATTGACGGAACCAAATTCAAAGGATGTACAAGAGACACCTCATTTCAACCTTGAGGACAAGGCTGAGTCTGGACTGTGAGTCATTGATAGGCCAAAATCTGATTTAAGCAGTTATAATTTCTGTATTAGGAAATTATTATTGGGTAGTTATTCTTATATTAACTTCAAATAAGGCAGTTATGGGTTAAGATTCGACGGTTATTATGATATAGTATTATATTATATGTTGTGTTCCAAACTTATAAAAGGCAACTAAGGTGTCAAACTGTTATTCCTTGTGTTTTGAAGGAGGAAACTCTTGTTAGGGGGAAACCCTATGTGTGTTAAGAAGAAGAAAAACACTGTGTCTGTACTCAAACATGGCCTAAAAACTAGATTATTTCTATCTTTATGCAGAATTTAGCATGTTTACTTCTTGAGTCCAACATATAGTAAAAGAAAATACTACCAGAAAAAAAAGGCAGCAAGAGTACATTTATAAAAGGGTAAAATATCCTCCAAAACAGAAAAAGCAAAACATATCAGAAAACTATAAATATTGAAAACACCTCAAAGCAGAACATCTCTGTGCATATCTTATATGGCAACTTGGCAGAATATCAAAGAAAGAACAAAACGCTATATTGTAGAAAGTTGAGTGGAAGAAAGATCCCCTAAATATGTTATTTTCTAATTCAAGATCAGGAAAATTACGAGCTTACAGCTTTCTCAAAAAGGGGAAGAACGCTATGATCAACCAAAAATTTCCTCAGATGGCTAACTACTGCTTCAAGAGCTTTAAGGACCTTCAAGGCTTCTCCCTGAATTTCCACAATCCTCTCATCCGCAGTAGCAAAAGATTGAACCTCATCTTCATGAAAATGATTTTCCATTACAATAATATATTATAGATTAAATCATCACAGGCTAACTGGAATGCCATGCTATGATGAAAGAAGAGAAATATGCATTCAGATCATTAGTATCATTGCATCCAGATTTAACAAGAAATATGAAATTTAAGAAATGACTAATCTGGAAGTGGTCTTATTTTAATCTGGGAACTAAAAAAATTGCATTTAAAAGTAAACAGGACAGGGCAACAGGAACTTATGTGAGCATACCGGCATAATCAATTTAACTATTAACTATTTCTATTCACAATACTCATCAATGCACATGTTGACGGATACAAAGAAATTACTTTATATAAGCTTACCAAAAATAGTAAAAGAAAAACAAAAGAATTGAATCAAGCAAGATGCATTAATGGTCACAAATCAAGATATCAAAAGGAAAAGGGAGAATTATTTTATGATCTTTTCAACTTAGGACAAAGATTGAATATGGAAGAACTAGAAATCCAAGAGGACAAACAAAGTTCGGCCTATTACTGTAGAATTCAGATTGGATAAGTAAAAGAAGCCCTTAAAAGGATAGATAATGGTAAAGCTATTGGTCCAAATGGTATTGTGATTAAAGTTTGGAAGTGTATAGGAGAATAAGGTATCACATAGCTCACTAAGTTATTTAATGAGATTTTGAGATCTAAGAAAATGTCTGATAAGGGAAGGTAGAACTTTTGATTCCTATACTTAAGAACAAGGGAGATATTCATAATTGTTTAAACTGCAGAGGTATAAAACTTATTAGGTGCACTGTGAAATTATGGAAAACAGTGATTGAGCATAATTAAGAGAACAGACGGCATTGCTGAGAATCAATATTGTTTTATGCTAGGAAGGTCTACAACAAAAGCCATTTATCTTTTACAAAAGTTCATGATGGAAAGATACTGAAGCAAACAGAAAGAGGTTTACTTTTATTGACTTGAAAAAAACTTTCAATCCAGTGCTAAGAGGAGTTTTGTGAGTTGTGGAAGACTAACAAAAAAGTTTTTTCCATGGCATATATCCGGCTATACAAGGCATGTATGATGGACAGATGGAGAAACTACAAGTGTGAGAACTTCAAGAGGCAAGACTAAGACTTCCCTATAGGGATAGTTACTAGTTAGATAAGTTTACATCAAAGGTTAACCTTGCTAACCTCAAGTCCTTAATTGTTTAATCTAATTTTGGATGTATTACCTGGGAGGCTCGGATATATAAAAGATTATCCACAAATGATAATAATCTAGACTAAGGAATCAAGGGAAGTTAACTTTAAATTTGATCTTTGGTGACAGACTTTGGAAACAAAAGGTTTTCACTTAAGTTGAAGTAAGACAAAGTACATCGCATTGCAATTTTAGCAACAGATAAGACATAAGAGGAATATTACTTGCAAGTATTATGGACAGTGAATATTAAGTGCAAAAGCTGATTTTAGTTTATGAAAAAAGCTCAATTCATTTTACCTTCTTATTTTCTTCTCTTATAAGTGTTTATGGAGAAGTTAATCCAAACAAGCCCTAAGCCTATATCAATAATGACTTATCCTTTTATCTTTGATTTTGAATATGAATGATAAACAAATTCTTTTTTCTTTTGTTCTCTGTTTTAAGTTGTGTGTGTCTATTATGTGTGGATTATTTGCTATTTCGGCAAAGTAAAATTTTATGGTCAGGTGCTCCACATAAAGCGACTCCTATAGCATACTTCACATAACATTAGTCCATGAAAGAGAATACACAAAAGATCAATAATTGCTACTAAGAATTAGGGGGATCATCATAGATGCATAATTGCATAACATGACAGGAAGCATACCTCCTGACAACACTCTAACTGAAGCACTGGTATTCTCCTGAATAGATTTGATTAATGAGCCTTGCTTTCCAATTAAATTGATAGCCTGTGTCGATGCCACCAATAAACGGATGGAACAAAATGCAAGACCAGCAGCCGATTCTTTATTCTCAGCATCAATTTCAGATAATCCAGAGACACGCTTGAATATCCTTACTACAGCATCCATTGCCGGGGAAAGGGCTGCCTCTGGCTCTTCCTTCCCAGACACAAGTACCTATGAGAAATAAAAAAATCTAACCACATTCAGTATATAACAGAAAAAAATACACAAATAAATACAGGCCATCATTAAAGGAAAACATTCCAAAGAGTTGACGTGCATGCATATATTTATCATCTGAACAGCAACATACAAAGCAACTGATCTATAGAGTCAACTTCCATTCACTTTCTATAGGAAACTAAATAAAATTCAAAGCACGTACGCAGAAGATTATACACCACATGAACAAGAATCAAAAGCAACACTTTGACATGGAATTAAGGACGCACACCACATAATAACGAAGTTAGGATAAAATTGAAGTTGAACAATGAAAGCAAACGTAAAACCAAAATACAACACCAACAAAACCACACATTTAATGAGAGGAACGCATAAGCAAAACAGAATGTGAAAAACGGAATGAAAAGAAAATTTAGCACCTGACTAAAAACTGTTCAGTTAAAAGTAGTAACGAAAAATAAATTCCAATTGACAGCTATAGTTTAATGAATTTAATTGAAATCAGTTCACCTTCAACCAACTAAGAATAATCATATAATTAAAAAATTATTAGCTTCTACAATAATTACTTTAAAATTCCTAACTTTGATGTCTATTAAATTGACGTAAATTTACACTCAGACTGAATAAAAAATAAACTCTACTTTAATACCACGGCTTCCTAAACAAGTGAAGTGGAAGCACATTAGAATAGAATATTTTTTTGGTATAGTCTACATGCATCTTTCGCTGGAGGCAACATTGGCGAACTTATGAGAGACAAAAAGTTTAGGAAAGTATTTAATGCAGTTGCATATCCATAATTCAAATTCGAGATCACTGATTAAGTTAGAACAACCCCACGCAGGCGCTGTCGATAGTACATTAGCATAGAATATTTTTTGGGTAAAGTCTACATCCGTCTTTCACTTGTGAGTGACAAAGCTCTCACTTCGAAAATTCGAGACTAGTGATTAAGTTAGAACAACCCCACGCACGCGCTCGATAGTACATTAGCATAGACATCACAGAAAAGAGAACCAAACAAGCAGTGCAGAAAGCAAAAAAGAAGTGTTTTTTTTAGGTTATCAATCAATTTTAAAAGAATATATATAAAATTAAAAAATTAAAAGAGAAGGGGATAAGAAGAAAACCAGGGAGGGAGGGAGGGGGGGGGAGGGTTGATGCAATTGAGACATACAATTCGATCAGGAGTGCCGAGAGGAGCGTCGAGAACGCGAATGCGAGATCGAGTTTCTTCGCACATCTTCTTTATCAGCTCTCCCTTGCGCCCAATGATACTTCCAACTTTCCCCACCGGCACGATGAGCCGGAACACGCAGTCCCCGGGCCACCCCGGCCACCTCTTCTCCGGCGGAGTGGACGCGGCGGCGGCGTTGGCTTCCGTATCGGTGAGCGGTTGTGCGGCGGAAACATTATCCGGCAGGAGTGGGTTTCCGGCGGTGCCATTCTGGAGTGGTTCGGCGGTGGCCATAGGAGGGAGACTGGGAGAGGGTGGTCAAGCTGAGGTCTTGGATAGTGTAGGGAGGAAAAGATACACACTGGCGTCTCGCTTTGTAGCATAGCTTATTAGCTTCAGTGTTTTTTATTATAATTTTTTTTGTTAATAAGATTACGGGATCGCATTGAATTGGGATTTTAAGATATTATTTTGAGATAAACTGTATTATAAATTTTAGGTTTAACTATACTTTTTGACAAATAGCTGCTATTGTTGTGCACCTTTTATTATTCAATTTTTTAAATTTTACATATTTTACCGTTCAATTTTTTTTTCACATTTGATTATTTAACTTTCAAAATGTCGCATATTTTGTTACTTAATTTTCTTTTACATTTTTCCCACATAATTTAATTATGCATTTTTAAAAAATTAGGGGAAATGTGTGAATTTTTTTAATAAAATAAGTAGTAAAACTACCAATCAAACAAAATGTGGTGATGAAATGCATGAAAATTTGAAAATTAGAAGGCAAAATGTGCAAAATTCATAGTTTGATAATAAAACTCATGAAAACGTGCAAAATGAATGATTAAAAGTGTAAGATCTCTTTCAATTTCTAGGTTTCTCTAGCATTTGTTTTCTCTTCCCTTCAATTCTTATTAATACATCGCTTCATTTAAAGAGGTGTCATTGTAGGAGAAAAAACTAAGCTACCCAAAACTTACATTGCACAAAATATTAAGGTGATTGATTGATCTCAATATTCTATGTCAAGTCAACCAAAATTTATGGTACACCAAAATGACTAGAAATTATCATTCTAGTCATTGCTACACTAAACACTGTTTGTTTTTTAATCAAACTACTTTAATACCAAATGTAACACCCATCACGGGTAGTATTGTACATTCATATACATAAATCGAAATAATTAAAACATTACAAATTAAATAAACTTTGTACGTCAAGTGAAATCTTTAACCATAAAAGATGTGTCTCATGCAAAAGGTTCTTAACTACATTCTAATATAATAAAAGCTATAACATAAAACTTAAGTAATTTTTCTCTTTCTCCTTGCTTCATGATCCTGCTCAATCTGAAAAATTATAATTTAAAATAACTTTACGTAAAGTCTTAGTGAGGGTCTCAAGGACACACAATAAACATCTCATAGAGCACATATCTCATGCATAATATTACAATCTTGGCATATTTAATATTCATAAACATGGCTTACTAAAAATCTCATTTATAGACATATTTCATCATGGTATTAAACATATAAATATCCTCATAACATATAACATCCAAATCTAATGGGCTTAACCTTCACTAGAAATCATCGACAATCATTGTAATATTACTTAACATACATTACTTTATCCTTTTATTTTATTTTTGTCCATCTCAAAAAATTAGAGCTCATAATCTCAAGGAAAGCCCCTTTGCTTTTGTCATACATCCCTTAGGAAATGAAGGGTTTTACAACCCTTCCATGTCCAAGGAATGTCACATACCACTCTTTTGGGAATCAAAGGAGACAAATATCCTTCCTTGTCCAAATAAAGTCTTATTATCTTTTATCATCCTTTGAAGATCAAAGGTTTACTTCCATTCCCTATCCAAAGGAGATCTTTTCACATCACATACATTTGTTGTCCCTTAGGGATTCGAAGGGTTTACTACACTTCCCTATCCAAAGGAGACTTTTTTTCAAACATATGCAGTCTCATTGTCATTACTTTGCATGCTTACACAGTCATGACGTTGTATTTACATAAACATCACATTTCATTCTATCACAAATTCTCTTAAGCCAAAAGATTTTGCCTGAGCGAATATGTCAGACTTCCATACCTTACATTTTCCCAAGATACTGCCGCAAATTCGCTTAAGCTAAAATATTTTGCTTAAGTGAATTGTCGTATTTCTAAACCTTACATTTTGCCTCAAATTCACTAAGTGAATTTGAACGTGAAGAACATTGCACTTTCTACACAATTTCCCAAGGGTTCCTAAATGTTCCAAGACTCACTCTAAGATTCCCCCCTATAATTACAAAACAAAACAAAAGACATTTCAACATAATATGATAATCAAATTACATGGATTACAATAATTACATTCAAATCCTAAAACCCTCATTGGAACCCTATCATGGCATATACATTCAATTCTCATATCAAGTAGGTCAATAATTATATGAAAATGGAAATATGCTTACGAAACATTGAATGAAAATAACATAATTGCGAGGAAAGGGAAACATGCAAAGGGTTGCACTCACCTCTTAGAGTGTTTCCCAAAGGTTTGTGGTGATAAAATTGATCTATCTTCCTTTCTTCTTCTTCCTCTCTTCTTATTTCTCTTTCCCTTTCTAGTGCCAAGTAGAATGGGTGATAAGTGTTTTCAGGTCTAAACCTATTAACTTCTCTCTTTGTTCAACCCATAATATTAATGGGCTTACATCACATTAGATTGTCCATTTTCACTTAAGCTCATTTAACTATTATTTCAATTATCATATTCTAATAATTAACTTATTTCCAGTAATACTACTACTATTATTATAAAATTACAAGATGTTACGAACACCCAATTTTGTTCGCCTTTTCTTTTTTACTTTATTCCTTTACTTTTTTTAAAAATCAATTTGAATCACTTTGGACAAAGGGAAAAATGAAATATGTATTTTCTTTAAAAAAAAAAAGAGAACAAAATACATGAAAAATATACAAAATCAACAAAATACAAAAAGTAAAGTATTACAATAAAAGTAATAAAGCACAAAAATAATAAAAACACAAATAAACAAATATAACTAAGATAAAAAAGTTTTCGATTTTGGCTATGATGAGTATTGCCACCAAACATTTTCTTATTCCTAGGTTTACAAATATTTTTCTTGCACCCTCGAAAAATCAAACTTTCAACAACACACTTTTCTCTTGTCTCCTATATTAAAAAGGGATAAAATGATAATTTCAATTTTTAAAATCACTTTAGTCCTTCAAGCACTATCTAAATCACTTTTCAAAGCCAAAGCAAACAAATTTAAGGAGAAAAAAGAAAATTAAAAATATTGGAGACCAAAAAGTTTTAAAAATAATTATTGGGTACCAAAACAAAAATTTGATAATTTATTAATGACCAAAAACATATTTTAGTCTTTAATAAATAAATATTTTGGGAAGGGTAGTGTGAGTATTAAATAGGTTTCTATAATTAAATGTTTTAAATATAATGAGTGGAATATCTAAAGTTGATGTTATAGACTTTTTGGTTATTTGCATTTCTTTTCTAAGTTGGGCCTTGTGTCTATGGCCCAATTATATGGTCATAAAATTGTTTATCTTTTCTAAAACCTAGCCCTAAGTCATTCTCTCTTACTTACGCCTCTTGGAATGTTTATTGTTGCTATAGAGCTACTATAAGATCTCTTATGAAAGTTGTTGTTGTCGTAATCATAGGATTGGAGGAACCATTGTCAAGCCCTTTTGCTATGGGTTCATCATTTTGAGGTAAGAAAGAGTGTGTTATCTCATTAACATGTGCGACAGTAGTCACGAGTATAAGGGTTGGCCTTTGACTTTAATTGGTTGTAATTTTATGTGAATTATACGAGGAGAAATGATTTTCCCTAACCCTTGTTACATGTATTGTGATGAATTACACAATTAGATCAATTGTAAGAATTGTCTTTATGTTTGCCTATTTTTTGTGTGCTTAAGATTGAATTCAAAAATCGATGGTTTGAATACATTATCGTGTGTGTGGTACATGTGTGTATATGCATCTGCCTATGTGACTTTGTGTTTGTTATAATGTGAAACTATGTTTGTGTTACTGTGTAAAACTATGTGTGCCTCGTTGTTGCTACAAGCTCGTCATCAATGTTACGAGAAGAAACTTAATGCAACCCACACACTTAGTCACTTCAGTAGCAACATCAATTTGTTATTCGTTCTTTCTTCTTTAGTTCTTCCATTATGTTCTTTATTTCTTCCTTTTTTTTCTCATTTGTTCCGCCTAACATTTATTTTTTTTGTGATGCAATGTAGAAACTGATTACCCATTTGTTGTTGTTGGTGATTACTTTATTACATCTCACTTTTTTCGTAAAAACCAAGTAAGGAAAAGTTCCTTTTATGGTTGAGAGTTTATGTATGTTATTATTTATAACAAATGAGTTTTGAATATTAATCAACATCGATCATATATATGGATCCATGCAAAAATGGGAAGCTAAATTACGAATAGGATGAATGAACATCAAATAAAATGTTTTGAACTTCAATTTAAAAAAACATCATTTTATTTTTGTATATATAGATTAACAAAATTACAAACGCTTTCTTATTCCTTTTTGTGATAGAGAACACTTTTTCTGTTAGTTGAGAGTGTTTACTAACTTGTAAGCAATCATATTTGACAAACAAAAAAGTTTTAGATAGTATATATGTAACACCCCAAAATTTAGGAAATTACATACAATTACTAAGAGTGAATGAAATGTTAAGGAAATGCAGTAGAAAAATTTAGGACAAAATGACAAGAATGCCTTTGAACAATTTCAGAAATGACGTCTATATCCCTAGGGCGAAAATGACAAATTTGTCCTGAACAATTCTGGAAATGACCAATGTATCCCTAGATATTTTAGTAAGATATTTACTAGGAAAAATTACCAAAATGTCCTTAGACAATTTCAGAAATGACAAAAATGCCTTTGAGGACGAAATGACGAAAACGCCCCTGGATA
>PYAF01005707.1:202595-214678 GCA_007407185.1 Glycine tomentella
GGAATTAGTTGATATAAAAATTGAAATAAATGATAAAGAAGAATAATTAAACCACTCATGCATTCTCATACACATATGCCTGGCGGGGGTTAATCCGTGGTGTTGATGCCTTGCGGGGGTTAATCCGTGGAGATGTGTGTCAGATAGTTAGAGGAACTGAGTATGAGCGTTCAGACAGTGAGGAGTCTGAGCTGGGGGGGTGCTTCGGCAGTGAGGAACTCACGCCACCCATGATGATCACATGAAGTGTGGGTGACTTTCCTGTGCACCACTGTGACACCCTGACTGATCATGCAAGTTCTGGACCAGTGATTAGGGCTATCTGACTGTGGCCACTGATGATGATGATTTTGTGATAAGCTGAGATCTCAGTCATGCATCATATAAAAAGATGAGCATGCATTATAAACATTACATGATGAATATAATGTATGAATTAATTCATGTGTTGTGTATCTGAGGTGATTTAATCTGTGGGTGTATCCCCTGTGATTGTTATTTTTATGATCATCCGTATATCTATTTTGTTATATTTTATTCAAACTATGATTGTCATAAACTCACCCGAGTTGTGTCTGTGGTTGACACCTGTGATGACCTCAAATCATTTGGGCGAGCAGATAAACAGGAAAGCATGAGCTGTAGTTGAAGATTGTTGAAGAAGTTTGATGAGAAGCTGTATGTTATGATTTATAATTTTCTGTGGCATGTAATTGTGATAAGTTGTCTGTATTATTTTGGATGATTGTATCTGGACTGTATATATTATTATAATTGAACCGTGGTGAGGAAGAACTGTGTATGTCACAATTGAATCATTTGCAAGCAAAGCGAAAAGAATTTTCGTGAAAAAATTATAACTAAAAATGTTATAATACGGAAATGATACGAATTTTCACATAAAAACAATCAAGCACGGGTGAGTAAAGAGAAGCGTTACAATATAGATGAATAAAGATATAATCATAAATTCTTTTTGTAGTTTCCAACTTATAAAGAAAAGACATCAAAATAGTTTCTAAGTCACGACCTAATGTTTGTTTGCAGCCAATATAACTCCTTAAAGTCACCTTTCTTTTTTCAAATATGTAGTTGATAATCAATTTAGCATTTTTGAGCTTCATCTTCATATAATATTTTTAAGTTACCATGACTTATGCTTTTGTTCCTCTTATCAGGTATTACTTTTTCACTTAAATTATAGTGCATAATTTAAGTGTAAAAGTAATACCTGATAAGAGGAACAAAAACATAAGTCATGCAACTTTAAAATATCATATGAAGATGAAATTAAAAATGTTTAATTTATAATCAAACTACACATTGAAAAAAAAGCTTCAAGGGGTTATATTGACTGCATACAAACACTAGATCATGTCCTGAATACTTTCGTGTTATCATTACTTCATAAATTAGAAACTACAAAATAGAAAATAAGACTATTTCTTAATTCATCTATATCTTTTTCATTTCTAAAACTTTTTCATTTGTCAAATGAGATTGTTTACAAGTTACTAAACTTTCTCGGTTAATAGACAAAGTGCCCTATATCATAAAAAGGAAAAAGTAAGTATTGTAATTTTGTTAAAGTATATAAATAAATGAAAAGATGTTTTTCAAACTAAAGTTTAAAATGTTTTATTTAATGTACATTGCAAAATCCTATTTTAGATGATAAGTATATGTTGCTAAGTTATATGTATGTGTGTGTGGTTTGTTGATATATACACTCCTCTTTTTTAGTTGGAATGAATTAGTAAGGTACACCAAAATTTAGGACAAAAAATCATTCATTCCTTGTGTTTCAATTAATTCAATTTAGGAGTATTATAGTAATTAAAATTTTAACTTTTTAAATAAATAATTTATTTTAATGTTCTCATTTATTACTTGTTTGTCTCTCTTTTGCAATCTCTCACTTGAAAGTCACTGATATGCTCACAAAACCTCAACATTGTTATGTTCTTCTTCTTTGTAATTATTATTTTATTCTTTCTTTTATATATTGTTTACATTTTTTTGTTCTATGAAATTTGCTTCTTTTAATTGTGCATCATGTGCGTAGTACACAATGTTAAAGCTTATGCCACTGGAATAAGACATTCTAGTTGTTATGAATGCTAAACAATGTGACATTCTCATCCGTGAATAAATTAAGTTTCAAAATAATTATGCTCAAATTTTATAGAACTTATTCTATCATATTCATTCTATATTAAAGTCTAGGCCTTTGGGTGTATTATTCTAAGGGTAAATAAGAATTGGTTTTTTTATTATTTGAAATCTAAAACAAATAGAATGAGAGACGTTATTCTATTTTTTTAAAATGCAAAGTAAACACGAATGCTTCTGAAATTGTTAAAGATAGAAGATGAAAGAAAAAAGACAAAGACAATTGCATTCATTTTGAAAAAAATAATGAGCACCAATGTAAAAAGAAGAATGTAACAATTTTGATTGTCAATAGATCACTAATTTGAGTGAGAGACAACAGAAGAGATAAAAACCAGTAATAAATGAGAATATTAAATTTTTTATTATTTAAAAATTTAATTACTATAATACCTCTAACTTGAATTAATTGAACGGCAAGGAATGAATGAATTAATTTTTTGTCCTAACATTTTGATGTGGTTTGGTAATGAACTCCAACTGAAAAAGGAGGAGTGTGTATATTAACAAATATCTCTATATATATATATATATATATATGTGTGTGTTTTACAATATATTATTCAATCTCATTTATTCTTTAAACTTAATTATATTCCTAAAACATTATTTATTTGAATCCCAAATCAAAAATAGTTGTTATACATCTATCTTTATCTTTTAAATAGCTACCATTGTGTCAAAAAGTAAAACTTTGATGATTTTAAACTCTTAAACTCTTATTCTCACACTCGAATTTTATCTCTTATACTCATCACACCATCCACACCACCAAAAATCCATCCAAGCTTCCCTCATTATCTCAATTCCATACAACTTTATCTCCACACCCAACCCAACACCAATTTCTTTTCCATTTCTTCTCTCAAGCTTTCAATCTCACAACCTCACACCACCATCAATCTAGTTTCTCACTCAAGGTTCCACTATCACTTGAGCTCATGGTTTTGTCGTCAAGGCTCAATCAAATTCTCTAGCTCGTTTGATCTTGGTAAGCTAAATTTTCCACTTCTCTCTTTGGTTTCTCCCTATTATGTTCTAATTTGAAAAAGAGCAAGTTGTGCACGTTGACATTTTACTCATTCGATTACAAAAATATGCTTTATGCAACCTTTTGATTATCATATCTAAATCATTTTTTAAAATGATCTTGTTTCCTTCATTTCTCCTCTTGGTTGAACCATGTAAAGCCTGGAATATGGAGTTTTATTATTCAAAACTTGCACGCAAAGCTATATATGTGTTGTACTCACGTTCCTCTTTGATTTAATAGTCTTGATCATTTTTTTACCATTGTATAGAAAATGATGTTGATTGAAAGTCCAAAGGCTCTATGCATGAAAGGAAGTGAATTAAGCCCAGAGTACTCCCCAAGGATCCCCTACAAGTCATAGGTAAAGGGGAAGTGAGGGGTATAGATTGACAGACTGAGAAAGTTAGGAGTCCCTATCCCTTAGTGTCTTTTGGGGTTTTAATGTTGTAAATTTGAAATTATATAATGGCTTTTATTAGTTGTTGTCATATTGTGCTTGTTATTGTGTTAGCAATGTCAAGAGATTTATATTAGTCTCTTGTATCCTGACAAATCATATGTCAATGCAATTGGTTGAACTGCTCAAAGAACATATGATCAATTAATTGTGAATTGTTGATATGGTAATGAATGTGTTTTATGTGCACTATCCATTGGTTTATATATTTTGTTCCTATATGTTTAATTGACTTTAAATTAACAAATATTATGCTTAACTAAATATAGATATGTTTGTTGAATTAAATTCTAATTATATGATAAATTATGAAGAGAAAATTAAATTTGGTGTTATGTTGCATATACTAGTATTATGTGCAAGAATATAATTGAGTATATAAATGAATGAAATTCATATTTAAATCCATATTTTAATTTTGTATCAAACAAAATTTTATTTATATTTGAATCAATTAAATGGATGTGTGTGTATTTGATGTGATACAAAGTGACTTGTTGTGAATACTTTTTGAATTTGGCTTCATCGTAAGGTTCGAGTTTAAAATTACTATATAACTAATCTATAATAAAATTAAATTAGTCATTTTTATCATTAAAGATCTATGTTTTCTCATTTTAGCACAATTGATCTTTCTCGATTTGGATATTCTTATGATTTATAGTGAACTTTTTCAAGATGGTTCAATATGTTAATGTATAGTATAACTTGTGATTTTCCTAAGATTGACGTGTAGTGCAATTTAGATATTCTTATGAATTATTGTGAATTTTTTAAAGAAGGGTTCAAAGTATGTGATGCTTGAGTGATCTTGAATTCACATGATTCCCTGACTTTGATGTGTCTAAAACATTATTATTTCTAGCCTATAATAAGTCCCAAGTCGTGGCCACATGTGTGCTATGCATGATGCTTGAGAATGAATCACATATGTTAGCTAGATTTTCTTATTCTGTTATACTTTGTACCACATTTAAACTGACAAAAATATAGAATATGTCGAGTTTCTTTTGCTGACATTAAATCTACACTTGTCTTCTTTACGATTCATTTGGTAGTTGGTACCATATCATTTCAAATCTTCTATGATTTTCATAGTGTAACATGTTTTGTTGATTTAACTATTTGTCTAGTTGTTGTGTTTACTTAATAACTATATGTTTTGACATTTTAAAGTGATGGAAGAAAGGAAGTTGGTGGAATTTTATATTCTTTTCCACATGGCAAGAGACATATTAGTTATCCCAATGTCTATTGCATCATTTGATAGTATTTTTAATATGAAAGGTAAGTCCTTAACCCGTTTCAGAGTTCCTATTGTTGAAGCTTTAGTTTTCTCTCAAAATTGGCTAAGGACTACTCCTAAGGTTAATGAGCTATGAGAAGAGATGGATCAAATGCAAAAGATTGAATCAGGTATAAAGAATTTATTTAATTTAACTCCTAAATTTGATTTTTGTATTTGTTTTTATTGATTTGTTGTTCTATGCTTATATATTTGTGTTTAAAATTGTATTTTATAGAATTTTTTTGAAATAGATGTAAGTAATGGTGTAGGTACTAGTGTTAAACCTAACTCAACATGCCTAGTATATCTTAAGGTTATGAATTTAAATTTTAGTCTGAATAGCTTCTAACATTTAGTTTCACTTAACATCTTATTGCATGTTGAAATTCAAAAATCAATTAGTCAAGGTGGAGAGAAGAAAGCATGAAGACTTAAGTTTTGTATTGTTATGTGTTTGCTAATATTTGGTTTATGTGTGTTGTATTGTTGTTGGTTTTTATTGGACTAGTGTTTGGCTTGTTAATGTTGGACTATACTTGGGTGTGAATATTTCTAATATTATGAATTTTTTAATGGCATAATCATGTAAGTCAATTACACAAAAGTATGTTGTTTACTCCCTTTTTCTTTGTAAAATTATGTGTGATTTTTGGGGTTAAATCATGTATTTTTTTTTTCTTTTCAAAATAGAATTCTACAATTGTATAAAGAGAGATTAGATTGAATTGAATCGAACTAGTCCTTTCTTGATTGTGTTATTTTAATTTAGGTTGTGAAAAAAAAAAAATTTAAGAAATTCAAACCAAATTGAATCAATAAAAACTGATTGATTTGAATTTTATTTTGGCTTGAAGCTGATCCAAACCAACTTGCAAATAACCCTAGCTAAAGTCTTAAAAGTTCAAACTTTTTTGCGTTTCGGCTAACAAAGATCACAATCATCAACATATTCAATCTAAATCTAACTCATGTAACGTGAGGTTGTAGTATTATTCAATAAAAACAAAATATTATATATTATTAATTTTTAAACTAGGAAGCATTTGCTTATACATTTTAAATTTTTTTAAAAAAAACTAACATAGAATTTTAAACATTCTTAATAGTTTTGTTAATTATCAGATGTATTTCTATATAAATCTCATTAAATAATTTTATTTATTTTTATTTAAGAGACTTGTTGATATTCATCCAATAATAACAAATATATTAAAAATAATGTGTAATCTATTTACTAGTTTTGATTTAGATAAATTTAAAGGTATCAGTTAAAATAAAATATTAATTAAAAAAATAAAATAAAAAAGTTGTACCTAATTAATTTAAATTAAGTAGAATCAATAAGTAAAAATAACATTCAAATTTAAAACAATGAATAAGCATTTTAAAAAAAATTCTTTCAATTTTAAAATCTAAAATACTCTAACTGACATTTTTAGTGGATGTGTGGAGCTCAATATTGAAAGGCATTAAAACATAAACAATAGCTTGTATAGGACTAAAACAAAAGGTTGTGTAGGTATATGGACTAAAATGCAAAAAGAGACTAAAATGTAAAGTGTATATATGTCAATATGTTGCGTCAATGCCATGTCAACACATAGTTAATGATGTTAATTGGTATTTGATGATAATGACTAAAATGAAACTAAAAGTGCCCATGCAATTAGGCATGACAATTAGACATGGAGGTGTTTTTGCTTCCCTGCCATGACTCTCTAATAATGCTCCTACCTTCAACCTAATCCAGACAAGGCTTACAATTGATGTTTTTCCCTCAACCTAAAATAAGGTTAAGTTTCCTTAATTATCCGACCCTAACTTTTAGTTTTTTACTACTTGATCTAGCTATCTGAAATCAATTTTGCACCTTCTAAAAAGTCCTTATCTTCTTCCTCAACAATCCAATTAGGTAGTAGGGTACTACTTGAGAGAGAGCCCATTTTCCTGTAACGTGTTTAAGACTGAGACACAAACTCTCAAGATATTTATTTTCTTTCCATTTTTCCAACAAAGTTCAAAAAATCACTTTTCCCATACTTCAAATACCTTCTTCAACCAAGATTTTTTACTTTTCAGCAGAACCAAATGAGTTCAAGCTGCGGAAGAACCTATGGATTCAATTTGGACTTCGCCAAATCTTCATCCACATCAACCCTAACTTCACCCACCTCCTCTCCTTCTTCAACAACAACCTTGGAAACCACCAACTCTTCCCAATCAATAATCTTCAGGAAAAAACCTCGAACCCTCCGAAAGCGACCGAACCAAACCTTCAACGAAGCCGCCACACTCCTCTCCACAGCACATCCGAACCTCTTTTCCACTAAAAACCTAAAAAACACCTGAAAAGTTCACGAAACCAATTATAAGAGAATATAACGACTCGTCTGAACCGTTATTACTCTTCAGAGATTACGAAAACAACGACAACGACACTTCCTTGAAAGAAAACGTAGTTTCCAAACGGAGCCTAACAAGGCCTTCTTCAGCGTCCGAGAGAATATTAATAAGCCATGCGAACTAAGCACCGAAGTGGTGAATTGCGACAAATTGGATTTGGAGAGTGAAGAGCTCGATCGCGAATCGATGCTCGACGAGGAAATCGAGGAAGGAATCGATATCATCATGAGAGGAAGAAGAGTTCAAGAAGATAATGACACTAATTGCACTGCGTGTCACATAGGACTCAACCAAAGTTAAAATAACTAAAACTCAAGTTTAGGTCTACAAAACAAAAATATTTTCTGTTAGTTTTTATAAAATAAAAGGCCTTGTTTAAATTAAATGTTTTTCTTAAAATTTGTTTTAGGCCTCAGTCACCGTTGTATCAGTCCTCGTGTCACCGCGGTGATGGAGGAAAATTCGGTTGGGTGGAGGCTCTCCGGCCAGTAGGTGAGGATGATGATACGAAGTGGTGGAATTTTTTTTTTTGTGGTTGATATGCTTCAAATCTCGCCGTGGATGAAGCACGCTGCGGCGGAGGATTTGGTTCCGGCAACCACGACGACAAAGAAGAAGGCAAAGAATAAGAAAAACAAAAAGGATTTGGTGAAGGAATTATTACCGGAGGAGGTGGCAGTGAGTCAGGGATTGCTATTGAAATTGAATTACAACGACGTTCGGAATGCTTGGTCGGACCGGGGGTCGCCGTTCGCCGATGGTTCGCCGGGAAATGACGCCACCCTAGGCTGCTCGTCTCTCGCCCGCGATTTGAAATCTAAAAGAAAAAAGGTTTGAAACTTTAATTTCGTTTTTCACAGTGAAATAAACACTGAACGCTTTATGCTTCTTCTCCTTCTTATGGTTCCTATAAGTAATTTGCATTTGGAAGAAATTTTGAAGAGATCAATAGCTTTTGGATGAAAAAACGCTTTGTTTAATTTAATGTAAACTTTTTATGCTAATAATAATGCATATACAAGTTAAAACATAGATTTAAAATATAATAATATATTTAATGTTTTTTAGTCAGACCTGCATATTTCATTATTTTATGAACAAAGTTAAAATAGAGTTTGTTCTGGGTTAATTATGTTTTATATCAATATTAATATTTTAATTATTTACTATTTAAATCGATGGATTTTTTTTTCAAAAGAACGACCCTTGCATTTGGAAAATATTGTTTTTTTTATCATAGTATTTACGTAATTATTTTTATTAAGTCCGATGACATTGTACTATTTACTATATAAAGATCTCTTTCTCTATTTTGCTATTGTATAACGAATAAAGATAAAAGATGTTTTTGTTGTTGTTATTATACTACGTAATTTTACTACAATTTATATTAGTTATTGTATTTTCTTTTATATATAGTATTACCGTTTATCTAAGAAAAACAAGTGTGCCACGCTATAAAGAAAAGAAGCAAATCAGGCATCAGTTAAGGATATTCAACGCACATCAACGGCCCAGAATGAAGGCATGATTGAGTTGAATTGACCATATTAGAAAAATTCTGATTTGTTAGAAAAACAAGAAAATAGTAGTATTGTCTTTTTTTTTTTTCTTTCTTTCTTCGAGTTATTACATTCACGTATGTATATATTTGAGTAATTAATTACAGGATCCATGAGATTTTTACTTGTTATATTCGATATCTCTTTGTTTTGTAACCTTTCAATAAAAATTCTTACTTCTTTTCATTATATAGCATCGGAACCCCTCCTCTCCACTCAACTCAGCTCCCTACGTTTTCTGCCAATTATACCTGATATACTTCTTCGCTGTTTTTTTTTTTTTTTTTGTCTAGTACATGAAATTTAGTAAAAAATTAACTGATGATATAATAATAATGTTAACATTCCATTAATTTGTCGTGTTAGTAATGAGTATGAGGTGATAGTTATGTGTACAAACATTTTATTGATTGTATTTTTTTGTTTTAATCTGAGAAAGATATCCTAATTAATACGGAGTTTGGTTGAAAGGTAAATAAAACTCGAAAATTGTTTCCTTCAAGGAAGATGGAACTCAAATATTATCCAAACTGTTCAACTTTAACTTCCGTACATTAATCGTTTGTATCAAATCACTTGGTTAACTATATTTTTAATCTCTTTTCAACTTGTATGAAATCATTAGCGGTTCTTAACTGATAAAAAATTAAAACATAGTATACTAAAAAAGATTACACGAAATTGTCCAGTCAAACTCCTTGATAACATGATATGTCATTAGATTATCAACATTATTGTTACATCATTAGATAAAGTTATTACAATTGACAACATGTACTAGAAACAAAAATAACAAAGCACTATTAGTTATGTAGCTAGCTTGTGGCATTCTATATACCTTTTTTTGCTTCACCATTGACATAGATAGCAATATCCTTGACATTCTTAAAACTCTAAAAATTGACTTATTTATTTATTATATGTAATTCTTAAAATTCTTAGCTTTTGATATTTTCATTTTTTTTAATCCAAACAAAATGAAAATGGATTGAATAAATAAAGTATAAAAATTGAACTAAATAAACCCTTGCAAGATTGTAAAGGATAAATGTTTGGTATGAGATTTGCATGCCCATGAGACTTAGGAACTAAAATGACTTTTACAGTTTTAGGGACTAAAATAGATTGTGTTACAATTTTAAAGACTCAAACGACATTGTGATATAGTTTCATAGACTTATATGACAAGTTCCATCCCCTCCTCCACTGTATGACACATGGCATCCACTTGTCATATGGGTGTGTCACACCATTATTAATTAGATCCCTTATGTTTAGCAACATGAATCTTTAAAAGTGTCACACCATTATTTAGATCCCTTAAGTTTAGCAACATGAATCTTTAAAAATGTCACACCATTACATGTTCTATTTCTTAATCCTCCCACCTTCCTTCGTGTAGTTTTGGAGATTTTGACGATCTCGTCTATAGATGAAAAGATTGATTGGCAACAGAGACCATCCTAATTGGCTCATTCAAGGCTTTTGAGATGCAATCACTGATAGTGGCCTTCATGGCCTTCCCATGGAAGGCTACAAATTCACTTGGTCTAAAAGCAAAGGAAAGCCAGATGCTATTGAAGAAAAACTAGACACAAACCTTGATTGGCTAGACATGTTCCCTGATTTCAAACTCAGAAATCTTATTGCCTCTAAATCTGACCACTCACCTATCTATCTACTTCTTGATGCTACTTGCAGGAAACCTTTTCAAAAACATTTTTGTTTTGAGAATTCTTGGCTTCTGGAACCAACACTTGATGCCATTGTCAAAGAAGGTTGGAATGAAGGTGCCAGTGGTGATCTAATTTCCAAACTCACAAGTTGTTCCTCATACATACACTCATAAGGTAACCATGTAAAGCTTGTCTTTCGATCACAGATTGATCTTTTTTGAAAGGAGATGGATGTCTTAGAGAAGCATCTAATGAAGATCAACAAAATGTCTTGTTAATGCCAAAGACAAATTGAAAAATAACATATATTGCTTAAGAAGTGTTGTATTAGAGGCAAAGATCAAAAGTTTATTGGCTCAAAGATGGTGATATCAATCCTAGTTTCTTCCATTCTTTTGCAACTGCAAGAATGAAAATGAATACCATTGCTTCCCTAACTTGTGATGATGGCATGGTGGTGACCAAGCATAGGGACATTTGTAATGTTGGAAATTCTTATTTTAATAATTTGTATTGTGATGCTACTATTGAAATCAAATAAACAATGTTTTATACTTACTTGTCTTCTGATGATAACAATTCTCCTCTTGCACCTTTCACCATTGATGAATTCGAAAATGCTCTTTTCCAAATGGACTCTAACAAATTTCTAGGTCCATATGGATTGAACCCTGCCTTCTACAAAAAAAATTGGAACCTGTTGTTGCCTAGATATGTTTACAGTTGCTTTACCTTGGTTTGATACAAGCCTCTTCCCCCCTCAAATAAACCAAACCTCTATTGTCCTCATTGCAAAAATTCCCAACCCCACATCTATGAAAGACTTGAAACCTGGCAAAAGAACCTAAATGGTATTTTTTTACAAAATATTTACCGATAAGGGGCTGTTTCAAAACTATTTACAAAACTGGGGCTGTGTAACATAAATTATTTACCAAAATGGGGCTGTGTAACATGCCTAATTCAGGCATGTTACAACTGCCTCAATTTGGTAAATAAGGCCCCCCCGCTCCGCAGTTTCTTCATATCTTGGCTTCCGGTGTTCTTTGTCTCTGCTAAACTGCCAACCATTCTGGTATTTTTTTATTTTTTAGAGATTTTTGAAGTTGTTTTGAGTGACGAGAAGCATGAGTTCAAGTGGTGATTCTGTTCGCGTTTGAGGGGTTAGGGTTTGCTGGGCATGATTAGGTTGTGTTTAGGGTATGGTCATGTGACGTTAGTTTGTGGTTAAGGTTTAGGGTTTGGTGGGCATGGGACGTGACGTTTGGGCCAGGGTTGGGGTAGGGTTAGCTTTCATGGTCATGTGACGATGGTTTGTAGTTAATGGTTTAGGGTTTGGTGGGCATGGGACGTGACGTTTGGGCCAGGGTTGGGGTAGGGTTAGCTTTCATGGTCATGTGACGATGGTTTGCAGTTAATGGTTTAGGGTTTGGTGGGCATGGTATGTGACGTTTGGGCTAGGTTTGGGGTAGGGTTAGGTTTCATGGTCATG
>PYAF01005707.1:223913-236455 GCA_007407185.1 Glycine tomentella
ATTAAGAAAATAGTTATAACATAAACTATTAGGTCAACATGAAAAAAGAACAAATCCATATTCTCTCCTCTTCTTCTCCCCCCCCCCCCCCCCTAACAGCATATTGATAGAAATGGCAGTCCTAAGTTCAACCCCAAACATCTTTTCTACTTGTCATCAACCAACTCAAAAGCTTAAGCTAATTAGATCAAGGCTCATGAGAGGGTTTGAATACAAGCCTTCCTTACTTTGTGCTGAAATTCAATATTTATTTAGAATAATGGGGGTGGCAGGGTTCAAACTCATAATTGATTGGGCATAGCTCTAATACCATGTGATGAATCAACTTTTCCAGAAGCTATTGGGTGAAGGCTTATAAATGATTTTATATCTAACATAATTGATGATAACTAACCAGAATCTTCCCTAGGCTTCAGCACACAGAAAAATACAACAGACAATTTTCCTTAAAAATAAAAACAAGGGAACCTGTTAGTGGACATACAAATGAATGTCCAATAAATAAATTGAATGTTTAACTCCACCCAAAAAAAAAAATGAATCTTAAATCATTTCTTTTCCGTCAAATGTCACTATTGTATTATTTGCAATGTTTCTTGCAAGAAGTATTTATTTATACATCTCTCTGGTTTCTGTAAGTGTTTTCCCCCAATGTTTGCAATAATAAGTCAAATAATACACAGCATAGGTTAATAATTGCAGGACAACTTAAATTATCTAAAAGCATTCTAAAAATATCCTTTTGAGGACATGACACATAGTAAACACAAGACAACAACAGATCCTACCAATGTTGATTAGGATTGTTTGTCTTTCCTATACCTTTCTGACAAAGTAAGTTTCTCTCAAATTGTCAGTTCACATGTAATTTAATTAGACTAAACAAATTATTAGCTTTCCTCAACAATGGCTAGGGTCCAGAAATCTGGAATTGGACAATTTGTAAGATTTCTGTTTTTATCAAACTAACTTCGTATTATTTCTTCACAAGTTGTATTTTCCTAGTATTACATCTTTTCTATTGATGAAGAAATTATGCATTATACACAACACTACCATGATTATCATGCCAATGTAAAAAGGTATATAATTATATATCACATTTCCTTAACAATATATTCCCCAATATTTCATGTAAAAATTTCAAAAATTCCTAGATACGATGTAGTGAACATATTTTTCCTACTTATAATAATAACAATCCATTCACAGATTCTTTTGAAATTGTAGTAGGGAAGATTACATCTCATTCAATCATTTGAAAAATTTTATACGCCAATTAAATATTTTCCCATACCTTTGACCTTTCCAACCTTCTCCAGAGTAAGCATCAATAAGGTTCTGCTCTAGCTTCATTTTGATTAAGAGGTATCTTGTTCTCCTTCGCAGGCATGAAACATCATCAACATCTATGTTATTCCTTCGTCTTTTCTTCTTTCTTCTCTTACGTTTTTTAATCTTTGCCTCCCCATCAACATCATTCCCCACTATTCCAGAACTAGGAGAATTTTTTCCTCCTAGCTTTGTTGAAGACAGCATCTGCGAAGATTTCCCATCAGTTTTATGCCGATATTTTCTAATAATCACTTTTTTATTTGAAGAATCCTCAAGTGGTGCCTTGACAGAAGAATCTGTAACTGTCTTCTTTGATTTGTTTGTACCAGCTCTGTGCTTATGAGATTTTGACCTCACTTTGTGTTTCTTCTCTTGGCGTTTTGTGCTACTTGTTTTGAATTTCGAGGAAACTAGCTTGGACTTAGTCTGTTCCTGTGAGTAACTAGATTTTCCAGATCCTTTGTTATTTAAATTATTCACATCCCACATAATAATTGATTCTGTATCACCCCTGAAGTACAGGCATAAAATTGATAAATAATGGCATTAAAAAGTACAAGAGACATGGCAGTCAACATACTTCTGTGCAGACATATATTTTGTACAAATAAGGACACATTACACACTGATGATCAATTGCGCTTTGAAATGGAGATATAAGGTGGGTTGGATGTTAAGGAAGAAGGGAAGAGGGGAAAGGTCACGAGTTCAATCCCCCCTACTAACAAAAACTAACATTCTAACAAACTAACATTTGCAGATAAAAAAAAATGCACTTCAAAATGACAATTAGTATTACTTCTTATCCACTGTAAAGATATATCATACAGTCATTTATAACACACAGAAAATAACAATCCTTAATAGAAAAAACCATGACTAAAATAATTAATAGTTTGATTCATGAATACGACCCAAACTTATGAATCCATATTATAAGATAATGAAAGATGTCATTGTAACCAAATTCACACAAAACCAAATGTATGTACCATTCGAGTGAAAGTATAACTAAGGGAGAACAACTTATCCCAAAACTGACAAACCAGCATGATGTTTATTGTTTATTCACAGTAAATCAATTCAAATACATAAGCATACAAAGATGAGAAAGACTATTTCAAAAAAGGATAGGGATACGCAAGGATGACCCACTTCACAATCCCCCAGGAAATCAAGCCACAATCATTAATAGCATAGTAATTGATAACCTAAACCAATTCAGATCAAAGAAAAACATATCAAACACACAAATAGTTCATCAAAACCCAGATACAAAATTGCCAAGCATACACAGCACAAAACGAGCCAGCAACCATTTCAAGCATTACATGGTCACAACACAAAAAGACACAGAAGAAGAAGAACACTAATTCAAGAATCACTCGACAAGAAAACTTCTTAGGCATGATGACTACAAGACCCGGATCACTTCAGAGGCCAAAAGAACCGCAAAATTTACTAATAATTAATTTCACCAATCTTTCTCAGAACCACAATTCAATCTAGAAAACAAGCAATTATGATTACAGAAGCCAAGTGATTAGTGTGGTCAATTGGTCAACAAAGCCACGCCAAGGACTAGACTTTGCTGAGCCCCACAAAGCTCCAAGACAAAACAAAGAAACCCACATGGGTTTTAAGACCAATAAGAGAGAACCAACCTGCAATGGGAGAAAAGATGGATAAAGATCTGAACTTTGAATAGCTCAGAAGCTGTGTCAATGGAAAAAGAAATGTATAAAACCGAGAGCTTTGAAGAAATAAGTGAAGTGAGCCTTTTATTGAGTGAATGATTTGAATTTGAAATTGGGTCTTTGACTCCCAATGCTGATGATAGAACTAACAATCATCGGTGACGGTGTGGTTGTTCCCGAAGCATCACCGGCAACGGTAAGCTTCTTATGCTGCTGCTTCTTTTCTTTCTCTTCACTGTTAAACTCTACCTTTGTTATGTTGTGTTGTGGTGTACCTTATGATGAGTTTCTTATTACATAGCAGCTAAAAAGTGCTCATCTTTGTTTTGTTCGTCCTTCTCTAGTTTTTATTTATTTGTTTATCCAGTAAATAATCAATTTAATTGTCATTATCATGAATAATTTATTTTGTAGTTGTTTGTATTTTTTATGATTATTTAATATGTCTATTTGTTTTTATTTATACTGTTATTATTTTGTATTTTTATACTATCACTAGATCATTAATTTTAAAGATTCTTTTATTATCAATATTTTAAAAAAATATTATATGTATATTTATCAAATAATAATAAACTTAAATAAAATAATATGAAACTAGTTCAGTGATCCGTGTGATGCACGAAAAAATTTATAAGTATAATTTTGTATGTTGTATTTTTTAAAATAATATTTTAAAAATTAAAAATTATAGGATGAAAATTTTATGATTTACAAATTTGTTGTGTTCAATTTTGCTAAAAAGGATAAATAAAACTAACTAAATATCATCACGTTTATACATCTTTATAATGATTTATTTACATGAGAATTAACTTATAAATCTTCAAAAGTAATATCATTTTAAAAAATAATCATGGCTCTAAACATAAATAGCAACGTTGATAAAAAATAATTGGAACACAATTTTGACAATTTCCAAAAGGAATTATAGAAGAAAATCACCTGAAAGAAAAACAATTAAATGTATTGAGGGAAAAAAAAAATATATATATATATATATAAACTTAGGTTCTATAAAAAATAAATAAAAAAATCCACCCATGATTAATACATCTTATGCCTATAAGCTAAAATATAGAGTATTTAAAGCTCAACACTATGCCCCATGGAAAAACACACACCTGGTAATGATCAAAGTGGACATGCAACAATTTAATAACTTTATTCCTTTAAAATAACTAATTGTAATCTTTTAAATGGATAAAAATTCAAGGACTAAACATGATTGAAGAAGAACGTGATTTCCAAAGACTTAAAATATTAGAGTAGATTGTTTATCTCTGTAATTTCTATTTTAGATAAAATAAATATTTAATAAATTAGTTAATTCAAAAGATAATAAGCAACGAAAAATATATTATGTTAAAATAATTATATCAACAAATTAAAATAGTATAATACCTCCTTGATAATTTAGATTTGAGTGTGGTTTCTATTAAGTTATTCATCTCCGTGAGTTAAATGTAAATCTTACTTGCTTTTCGGAAGAAGAAAAAAATACTATCCATCCAAATGTGTTAACATCCAGATGTTTACATAATTTCTCCATGTTAATAAATTTAGATATACATGTCAATGTATTAAAAATAAATGTATTAATTTGTATATATTTTTATATATTATTTTACATTTGTCATTTGTATATTTTTTTATATTCGATAATAAAATAAATATTAGATATGATATAGTGTTTTACATTAAAAGAAACTAGTCATGCTAAAAGTAAAATACTAAGATAAAATAAATTAACAAATTCATGTGAATGACAAATGTAACTTTGTAAATACAATACCTATTTTCTACGGTAGTTTATTAATTAATATTATTTAAGAGGACAAAAACAACTTGATATAACTTTCTTAAGTTAGAAGATGCAAAAATTGTAAAAATATTATTTAAAAAGTTTACATATATATCATTATTAACGTATATAATAACAAAATAAATTGTTTTATTATTACATAACATTTATAATTAATGTGTTTCCTCACATTAGTTTCTCCAAGCTCTTAACATAAATACTCCATTTCATACTCACTTCTTGTTCGTGTAACACACACATATGGGCGCTTCATTTTGATGATCCTTCTTTGGAGACAATTTCAAATTTTCATTAGCTTATTCTTTGAGCATCACCCTGGCTTTGCCATATTAACAATATAAAATTAGAAATGTAAAACAGTATAAAATTTTTCAAACCTTAGTAAAGTTTAAATTAGAAATTGAAATTGATCGAGTGTTAAACAAAACAAAAAAATTTATAAAATAAAATCTGAAAAGGAAATATAAACAAACAGATCCTTAATCTTTAGATCTTCCACCGTTAATATTCTTTGCAATTCTAGTTTTACAGGATGTAAAACACGAAAATCTCAATTGCATCCAAAAGCTCATTTCCATTTTGATGCAACACTTCTCTTTCATCGTTAATCTAACAAAAAAAAATGATCATTGATAGATTCAACTAAATGTATTTCAACATGACTTTTTAAATGACTCTTTAAGGTGTGGATTTTTCATTTCTGTAATTTTTAATTTGCACACCATTACTGTTAATCTCTCCTCAAGGTCATTATTTACTGAAAAATGTTTATCAAAATCTACACCATGCTCATTAAGTTCTAGAAGTTTTCCAAATAAAATATTCTCGTAAATCATAAAATATGAATATAATAATGATGATAGGATCCATTATTGTAGATATGAGTGTCAAAAGATAGTATATACACGAGGTAGGATGAGAGAAATCTAAAATTAGAACTCATATATGAAACATGATAATATTGCCGGAACATATGAATTCTGAAATTTTCCCCTTTACGCAAAAAATGAAAATAATAATAGCAAAACATGTATTATAGAAATTATTAACAAACCAAAATATAGTACAATCGAATGTGAAATAGAAGACCAATTCTAAATGCATAAAATAAAGTTAGAAAAAGCTTTGTGTGACAAAAATGATCAAGAATTGAATATGACAAAAAATAAAAAAAGAAAATTTATAATAGCACAAAGAGGAAAATGAAAATAGAGGAATAAAAGGAAGATGGTGTATCGTTGGTGGCATGAATGTATAGATGTATGAAAAAAGAAATAGGAAGGAGGATTGTGATGATCAATAAGAAATAGGAAGGAAGATTGTGGTGATTAGGAAGTTAGTCGTGTAATGTCAATTTGAAGCAAATCATCTTAAAAAAAGCTTTTTTTTTTCCCGTTTGATGGAGATAATACAAATATGACATTTCAAATCACATTTAGAATCCATGAGAGAATACACATAACGAAACAAAGGGGTTAGAAGATAGGAGAATAAAAAAAATATAAGAATATATAGAAAAGATGCATTATCTGACTTTAACCTATTATAATTAAAATGCTTGAATTTCAAATTTAAATCGTCACCAAAAACAATGACGAAATATTGAACATTTAACTGATAAAATAACTTTAAAAAAATGAACTAAGAAATATATAAATGTCTTGTTTCTCATATTAAAAAATGTCCCCTCTTGTTGTCAATGGTAAGCTTATTTGAAAGAAAAAAAATATGCTCCACAAAATTTAATTGGAGAGAGTCACGGAAAGATTGAAAGAATGGTGTACTTTCATGGGGTACAAATGTAGGAATCTCACACGAGCATAACACAAAAAGATATGAAGAAATGAAATGAGTTAATAATTAAGGGTGTTGGAGGAGAAAACTAAATATCAAATGAAAAAGAAGGAATAAAGTGAAAATCATTGAATGCATAGTGAAAATTGAAAATCAATTAAGAGATAGAAAAATTTGAATAAATGAAATAAAATGAGACAAGAAAAAAATTATAACATTAAAAAATTTTAATGATAATAAGTATTCATTTGGATAAATTTATTGATATTGATGAACATCAATAACAAAGAATTTTTTGTAGGTTGAAAAAAGAAGTTAAGAAATTCAAAACAATTATGTAAAATAGTTGAACATGAATAAATATTATGATGAAAATGAGGTGTCATAAATAATTAAATATTGATTGAGAAACATGGAAAAAAAACAAAAAGCACGGAAGAATGGGATGAGGGTTTTCACGGCAAAGACTTAACAAAATTTATACATATTATATATTATAGATTATAAATTATAGATATACCTCATTAATAATAGAAATAAATTCATGATAATTGAACATTCTTGGAATCTTCTTATTGTAACATAACTTCGTATACATCTGGATCATGAAAATAAAATCTTTTTCTTTTGTTAACCATAAGCAACAACTCCTCTTCTTTTCTAAAAGATCAAGGAGAAGCGGAGGATACACTTTTGATTCCAGATCCTGTTAAATAATATATACCTCTAAAGATTAAAACACGTCATTTAAGTGACAAACAAATAGAAATTTCATTGAGTAATAAAGACCAAATGATAACATCAATGAAGCAAATCAGATCAGAACATGACAATATTAACAATTTCTCAACATCGGTGTCGGACAACAACAAAAAAAAGCACTCCAAGTATCATCCATAACTTTAATATCTGATTACTAATGTTTTCTTTTTCTTTCCTTCTTTCTCCCCAGTTCTGTTTTTTTCTTTTACTCTCCTTTTTTTTTTTTTTCGAACTCTCTCCGATTAGCACACAAAAATTGATGCCTCTCTTCGTCTCTAACAAGGAGTTCCCGCGGTGCTCCGGCACCTTCATCCGCGGCGTCCTACACGAGCTTGACACCGTTCGCGCCAAGGCCGACGTCATCGATTTCAACGCCGAGCAGAAGTGCCTTTCTCCTCAAACTCGTGGTTTTTAGCCTTTACTGTTTGCAAATGAAACCCCGAGAATTTTTACCTTAACCCATAGTTTTAAAAATCGGACGGTCACTGATTCGCTCATGACATTTGATTATTGGATAAGTGATCAAATTGATAGGTTATTAGTTGATATGTATGATTCAGATTATAATTATAATAAAAAATATATATAAATTTTATATTTGTCTTTAAAAAAATTTCTTAATGTATTGAAATTTATAAGTGTTAAAAAATACAAATAAAATATAAAAAATATAAGTTAAAAAAATATTATTATCTTTAACTTTTAACATGAAAGACATCAATTATAGTGTATATATAAATATCCATAAGAAATGAGAAAAACCAAGATTTTCCTACTCGAACAAGAAGTCCTATAGTTTACAACTCTTCTTTATATAGTAATTCAACCTATTGCTCCTCATCCCCCCATCCGTTTCCTAGGAAGAGAAGAATCAAAAGGATCGAACTACCTACTCATTATTTGGAGATGAATCATAGAACACCAAAAGCAGTGGTATTTTATGGACCTAACATAGGTCACATCCCTCACGACATAAGATTGAAAGATCCAAACCTTCCACCTAAATCCACATCTAAAAGGGAGCCCGCGAGAAAAATGCCTCCTCTATGAGATCTCGATGCTACTGCCCAGCCCCACCTTAATTTTTTTCGAATTACGACAAAAAGATATATCTTGGTTCTATTTTATCTCTTCAACAAGTTTAGTAATGAACATAACGGTCCTATTGTTCCGATGGAGAGAAGAACCTATGATATCAAAACAATGTAGATTATAAAATATAAAAAATAATCTAAAGTTTCAAATCACGGTTTTAGAAAATGATCTAGGACCATAATTTCACATGCAACTCAATCGTAATTGCAATCACTTCTAAATCAATTTAGCTCAACAATAAATGCAATTGCAGTCACAAAAAATGCTCAACAATGAATGAAAGGATTAATTTAACTCAAAATCACACACAAAAAACTAAAATAAAAAATGAAAACGAAAATAAATAAATTTAGTTGGACTCACTTGCGGTTCTAGACAACATTGTAGATGAACTGAATGAGTTTAACAAGGTGGCAACAATACGATGCCACGAGAGGAAGGAAGGAGAGGTTGGCGAGCGAAGCGACAACGTAGAGGGACTGAGCGAGAGAAATAAGGATAGGTCGATAGGATTTCTAAAATTAAAATGAATTCAAATTGAAATTACATCGTTTCGACTATAATTAGAAGAAGAAAAAAAAAAGATAAGTGACCGATCGACCGTACACCCAATCGAACTTGTGACTCAACCTAGTCCAACCATTGGGTCGCGATTCAACTAGTCAAACCGTCTGAGTCAATTTGAGTCTTAAAACTATGCTTCAGAGCCTCCCCTTTCAAATTCATTAAAAGAATCAAATTGATTTATTATTAAAAAATTTAAAGACTAAATTAAATATTTTAAAAATTTAGGAATTAAAAATTAAATATTTTAATATAATTTAGAATAAAAAACTGATAATTAATTACAAAATCTCATGTGGTAGTTAGTAATTTACCCGTTGAAAATAAACTATTATCTCAGGGGTAGTTAGTAATTATTTGTACCAAAATTGTATCTTTACATACAGCAAACAAAAATAGATTTGTGCTTTTGGGGGAACTCAAATCGTCGTTAGATATATTTATGCTGTTGTCTTACTGTTTTTCATAATATAAAAGTACATCAAATAAAAATATGATATATTTTTTTGAAATTTATCAGAATTATATTATGCATTTAATATAATAACTATGTATATTTCACCCCAGGCGCATAAATTTTAGGACCGACCCTAATTCAAAGGCTTTTCCTGCATGAGATGTCATCCCCTTCTAAAATTTTAGTATAAAAAATGTATGGTAGAATTTATAACATTTAAGTTAGTTAATCTAGAATTAAAAAGTGACAAAGAGGCTCTTAATAACTGAAATTGGCCTTTAAATTAAAATACATTTTACGAAATAATTTAAAATATATAATATTAAATAGTATAATTCTAAAAACATTATATGAATTATCTAATCAGTAAATTCATATGAATTGTATAATCGGTAAGTTAAAATATATTTTTAAAATAATAATACATTCAAGTCTTAAACATGTAATATTCGCATTATTAATATAACACTCCAACCAATTAAACTAATAAATCAATTATGTTAAAAAATAATTAATATTATTACATATAACACTAAAAATTATTAATGTATATTTAATACACATATAAATTTACATAATAAATTTTGATCTAATAATTAAAATATTTTTTATATATAAAAATCATAGATTTAATAAAAATTTATATCTGTATTTACAAATCTAATAATTTTATTAAAATTTTTATTTAAAATTATGATTTTATTTAAATCTATAATTTTTATATGTAAAAAAATATTTTAATTATTATATCAAAATTAATTATTATAAATTTATTATGTAAACTTATATAAATTATTTCATCCGGTTCATACGAATTATACTATTTAGTTATGAGTGCATTAGAAGTCGGAATGGTATAAAAAGCAAACGTCACTGAAATTTAGTACCTCGCCAGTTCACCCCAACTCTTACGCATTTTAAAAGAGCCAAAGTGTCTCTAAAGTCCTAATAGGATCGCTGAAAACTCGTAGGTGGTATAGATCACTATTTTTTGACAAAAACAAAAAATAAAACCACACATTTTCTTAGGTTTTTCTTAGGCGAGTCTGAACCAATTATTTATAAAGGTGAACAGTCTAAATGATGTACAACACTCAAATGCAAATATTAAGAGATTAAATCCATTATTCAGTTTTGCCTTAAAAAAATTAACTTTGGCACACTGTCTATAATTTGTTTGAGATATGAAACCTATCCCATAATGTGGGCAGTTGCAAAATAACATCACATCAAGAGGACCTAAATAAACAGAACCAAATCAAAAAGTATGTTTACTTTTCACGGATTCAATTAGCATCTAAGTGCAAGAAAATTGAGAATTGTATCAAATAGAACTTATTTTATCATCCAAATGATGAAATACACAAGCTGACAGTATCTTTCTGCCTTGATTTTTCAGATTTTAAAACAAAGATCTTGATTTTTCAGATTTAAAACAAAGATCAAGCAAGCCAACCACCTCCAATTCAACCAGGATCCTGCTAACCAAAAAAAAAATGTTAGCCACAAATATAAAACAAATAGGTACTTCAAGTTAAAGAAGATATATTACATATTAACAATAGAAGAGCAGAATATCACTGACTTAGAATTTGCATTAAGTAGAATGTATTTTGAAAGATAACTAAACAAAATTTGATGTTTGGGATGCCAATAAAAACTGCTTTGTCAGGTATTTACTTTGGATGTAAACTTACCCCTCAAAAATGATATGACGCTGCATTTTATGGTCATGTTAGTCAATTTATATTCAAAGGCCAGCATCCTAAAATTATTTTGGAACTTATGGAGGTGTTTGGTTTGTTGTGTTTTTCATTATGAATTTCAGTAATAACTACAAACATGTCATCTTGTTTTCATTATGCTTTTTGTTTCGAGTTTAGTAAAAGAAATGGCGAAGATAAACATTTCTTTGTTTTCACCATCTCCTTCACACAATTTTGAAAATAAGAATTAAAAAGAAAAAAAAAAAAGATAGCATTCTTATAATTTTAAATGGAAACCCATCAACTGAAAATGAAAATGGAAAAATATCCCCTAACAATTTCAGTTAGATACTTCTAACTAACAAACTTCATTCATTAACAGAAACTAACAAAGTTTATTACCTACTAATCTGTGGATTTTGGTCATCTATTATTATACCTAACATACACCTTGGTCCCTATCACTATCACTATGAATTTCCTAAATGTTATTTATGTCCTCTTGGAACATCTGAGAATGGAGGTACACAAAGCAATTTATGAGAGGAGAAAGGAGGAGATGCCAAACAAAATTTGTGCAAGCAACTTTTCCAAAAAAGAATACTTTTTTTTGTAGCAATGGCCCTTTCACTTTTTTCTTCTTGCAAGATTGTGATCTGGATGATAAAGTGTTTGCAAAAACAAAATTTCAAACATTTTATTCAGCTCTACTCATCCAACAAGCTAAGTTGCAAATAAAATTCCCCCATCCGGAGACCTAAAGCACTGCAACAAAATAAAAAAATTACATTCTCTTGCACACACTCAATTATCACTCAAGTACAAGAAAATTCATGATTGTATCAAAGAGAACTCATTTTATCATCTAACCTAACCAATTAAACACATTGAAACTGACAGTAACTTCATGCCCTGATTTTTTCATATTTTAAAACAAAGAGATCAAGCAAGCAAACCATCTCCAATACAACAACTAGAATAAATTACTTAGATATAACCCACCAAGCATAAAAAAAGTACTCAGTTAAGAACAAGCACAAGTAGTGTCCATTAACAACAATAAAATTGCAATACTGTTTAATCAATCATCACCAACCAAGAATTTGTATAAGTAGAATGTAACTAACTAAAGTAGCCCGGTGCCAGAAGGCTCCTCGCTATGCAAAGATAAGGGGGAAGTCATCGTAAGCAACCATATCCTTATATATGCGAACAAGCACTTTCCAAATTTGAAAAATTAGAAATGTTTCAATGTCCAGGATGTTAAAAAAAAAAACATAATTGTTGGGTAATTACTCCCCCCCCCC
>PYAF01005707.1:258745-271840 GCA_007407185.1 Glycine tomentella
TTTCAACCCAAATATCTATATTTTCATAAAATCATTACAATATAACAAATAACAAATAGTGGTAAAAAAATTTAAACTTACATATAATGGTCAAATATAATCAAACAAAAACTATCATCTATCCTAAAAATTAACAACTCAATTTCTAAATTACATATCATCTAACCTAATGTTTGAATCCTAATATCTATTTTTAATAAAATCATTACAATATAACAAATAACAAATATACTGATAAAAAATTCAAATTTACATATAATGGTCAAATATAATCAAACAAAAACTATCTAACCTAAAAATTGACAATTCTAATTCTAAATTACATATCCTCTACCCTAATGTTTTAACCCTAATATCTATGTATTAACAAAAATATAACAACATAGTAAATAACAAATAAATTAATATAAAACAAAAACTTACTTGTAATAACAACAGTCAAAGGATTGATGAAGAATGAAGGAGAAAAAGAATTAGTAGATGAGGGAGAGAGTAAAAGAAATGCAGAGTAAAAATGTAGGGGAAGAATGGAGGGGAAGGTGAAAGTAAAAAATGAGGGGGAGGGGGGACCAGCGTTTAAAAATAGGGTTGACGTGGCGTAATTCGCTAGGGGTGATAGCGAATTACGGCCACGTCATAAAGACTGGCAGTAACGGACACGTAATTCGCTAGGGGGACCAGCGAATTACGTGGCATAATTCGCTATGCCCCCTAGCGAATTACGGGGGAAGCACCACGTGGCCTGCTGCGTCAGTGGAGCAGACTGACGGTTGACCACGTAATTCGCTAGGGGGGGTAGCGAATTACGTGGCCATTCTGCTTGCGCCACATCAGCGTGCATAATTCGCTACCAGGGCCAGCGAATTATGCCGCGTGGCAGTTTGGCAAATAGTTTGCCTGGCGTGGCGTTTAGGTAATTTTTTTTTTCAAAAAGGGCACATTGGTCAATGTCTCTACATAAAGATCATTCATTCCTTATGATGTAAACAATACAAATGTAATAAATTCTATTTGAACTCACACTAAGGTTATGTTTGCCTTTTCGTTTGGAATGTTTCTAACTCAATTTGAATAATAAACTCAATTTCGTGATATGTTAAGTTACTTTAAAAAATACATTTCAATATTATAATTTTATGTGAAAATTCAAGTTTTACAAGTTCAGTTTACAAACTTAAACTTAAGTTCATAAACATTAGTCTAATTAAACATGCACTTAGTTATGTATAAGAATTACTTTAAAAAAAGGTTTAGAATAAAATAGATCCAAATTAGGATCTAAATAGTTTACTCATAAATTGTACAAATATGAGTACACTCTAGATATTATACTATTATATAATTATATCTGTAATTATATAATTCATAAAAAGACATTTATTATATATATTATATATCTAAAATTTAAAAGATATTTGGCTCATTCCGAAACCACTGTTTTAATCAAACATGAAGAAATTAAAGTATGTAAAGCTCTCCCAACATTGTCCAATTTCATAACAATAATTTCAGAACCATGTAGATAATCTATCGACATTTCTTGTTTCTTAACATATTAGTTAGAAATTTGCTAATTTGCTTGACCTGCAGCCTTTCAGTGGGAAACTATTTCTTCAAAACAAAATAATGGGGACGGGGGTTGAGAAGAAAAGGTAGTGGAACAATGCTAAAGTTCAAGCAAGAGTGTAACTTCAATGAAGCTTATAAAGTGTCCCCCATTAAGTCTAGGTTTAAATATATTTTAATTATTGTAATTTAGTGTTTTTTTTTCATATTTGTAAATTATGTTTGCTAAATTTTTTATTTTTATAGTTCTTTAAATAATATTTTAAACAGTAAAAAATATTATTTAAAATACTATAAGGATAAAAAATAAACAAATATAATTTACAAAAATTAAAAACAAAAAAATAATTTTAAAAAGAAAAAAATAAAAATATTAAATTATAAAGACTAAAATATTTAAGCCTCGAGTATATTACACTTTTATACTCCAAAGAAATGTCTATTACAGTTATATACACATCAACATAATATATGTGGGCTACATCTTTTTGTACTGATGTAGTTGTTAACACTGATGCCAGTTTCTTCTATGCTGCCTCAGCTCACTTATATTTGCATGACATTCATTCCTCATAAAATAGGCACCCTATCCTACGCCATCAAAACTTAAGAATCATATCATTGTGCAATAGCTTGGCTTGGCGTATACTGTTAGGTCAATGTGTTGTGTTCTTTTGTTTATTCTTTTGTTTGTCGGGCTTGAGGTGCATTGGGAAATATTATTTTCCATAGGCTATGGGTATTCTTAAGAGCATCTTTAAACATAGATTTTGAACAAGAATTTTGAGCTCAAGATATGTTCTTCAATAGATCTTCTAATAAAGAATGAATTTAGCATGGAAAATGAGAGCAAAATGCGGGAGAAAAAATTGTCCAACAAAAGAAAATGAAAAGGAAGAAATGAAAATAAACCAACAAAAATTGACATATCGGCATAATAAAGGGGGTCGTGCGAAGGTTTGGGATGGGGAAGGGGGGGTCAGAGAAGAAAGAAGAAGAAGGAGAACATGAGAAGAGAGAGCAAAGGGAGGAAGAAGAAAAGGAGAACATGTGAGGAGAGGAAGAAAATATTTAATTATGTTTTATTTAATAATATTTAAAAATATTTAAAATAGGATCCATGTGGGACTTACTAAAAGTTATCTAAGATTAACACTAAAAAAAATGGGATAAATTTTCAATCCTACATGGTGTTGTGGAATCTATCAAAACTTTAATATCCCAATTTGGATCTATCACTAAAAATGTTCTAACATAAACCTCAATTATCGAAATTTTAAGAAATTAATATATATATATATATATATATATATCATATCAGATAATTTAAAAAAATTATCCCAATACTTAACATTCATGTATATTTTAACCCATATATTAAAAAATTATATTTTGATCTTTTACAAAAATATTTACACATATATAAGTAAATATTCAATTTATTTTTTATTTATAATTTTTACTTTCAAATTTTATTTCTCAATTTTCATTTTAATTTGATTTAAATTTTAATTCTTGATACACCATATCAATTTGAAAGTTTATTTTTTTTAGACAAACTGAATTTTAAGATTTTTATAAGCTTAATAATTTGAATATATTTTTAATTTTTGACACCATATGCCAATAAAGATGATGCGACTTTATTTTAATAATTTATTTCCATAATTTCCTTCTCAATTTTAAAAACTCATCTCTTTTTTATATAATAAAGTATTTATTATTAAAAATAAAATATTTAATATACTCTAAACTTATTTTTATTATAAAATATTTAAATTTAAAAAATATTTGTAAATTGTAATGCACTTAAGTTTTGCTAGTTGGTAAGTGGATTTATTTTAAAAAAATGCTAATTCAAGAAAAAGTTATATATTGATGATATTATAAAATTAAGAGCTGCTAGTTAAAGAATTAATAAATAAGCATTAAGATTATGCGGTGCATTAAAAATTACGGTAAGAGTACATTAATAGTATACTTTTTAATTAAAAAAAACTCTGCTTTTAATCCCTTAATTAATACCATTGGTATTTTGTGATGAAAATGAAATAAGACAACTCATATTTCATGACTGTCTTCCGCACTTAGTATTTGAAACTTTAATAAAAAGGCTTAATCATATTTTTATATTAAACAACTTATAAAAAAAATATTTATTATATTATATAACTAAATTTAAAAGATATTTTGCTCATTCGGAAGACACTGTTTTTACCAAAATATGAAAAGCTCTCTCAACATGGTCCTATTTAATAGCAACAATTCTTCTTCAAAGGTATGTAGATAATCACATCAACAATTCATGTTCCTTAACATGTTGCTTTTGTGGTTTGCTTGCCTTGCGGCCTTTCAATGGCAAACTATTCTTCAAAATCAAAATAATGGGGTCGGGGTTTGAGAAGAAAAGATAATGGAACTTAATGCTAAAATTCAAGCTAGAGTGTGACTTCAATGAAACTTTTAAAGTGTTGCCCCATGAAGTCTATTACACTTTTGTACCACCCAAGAAATGTCTATTACAAATATATACACATCAACATAATATGTGCACTAAATTGAGTAAGTCCTTGCTGATTTAGAGGAAAATGTCTGTTTTTTATTAGTTGGATAAATAAATATATACACACATTCAGCCTACAAGGATTCAACCTAGCATTCCAAATATGATCAATGTTGAGTCAAGTAGAGTGAGATGGGTTTAATCCCAAAAGAACCACCAGTTCTGCATCTGAAGGAATTTCCATTTGCACTGTCCTTTCCAATATCCAGAGAGCTTGGTTTTTTTCTCATGCCTTTTTTTTTTTTGGACTTCTCCACAACCTTACATTGCATCATGAAAAATCTACAAAATAAGTGTTCAGATTGGTATTATTACACAGGCAAACAATACAATAAAAGATAATGTTTGATGTTGAACTACAAAATCATATGATTGCCAAAACAGCAAAACCTTTACTTCTCTCTCTTTCATCTCGAGATGTCCCCTGTTCCCCAAGCCAAAAATTAGGGATTAAAGAATGAGAAATAAGCTACACCGCCACCAACCACAAAATGTCAGACACAAGGCAAATTGATACCAGACCTCTCATTAAGAAGGTATATGTGCGAATACAGAAGAATAGAGATAGTGATATGGGTCCAGTTGTAATTAACTCACCAAACTGTTATAACCAACTCAGTTATAGTCAATAGAATAAATAGGAGTTTAGTTAGAGAGGAAAGTGGTTGTCGTAGACTTCATTGGGACAGGTTTTGGGCACTCTCTAATTGCCCTGAGTTGTAACATTCTCTTAGATCATACTGATCTAGAGAATCTCATCATAATAAAGGTTCACATTCTTTCTGTTCATCTTGTCCTAAAACCCTAATTTTTCCCCCAATTACCAGTTGATAGAATCACCTGGTCTCAGAGCTGGTTCGTCCAGTGGAGGAAGGATTCATGGTGAAGTCAAAGATGGATTCATGAATGGATAACGTTGAGAGAAGCTTAAAGGAATTACAAGTGCGTTCTGCGCAAGAAGACAAACGGCGCAAGAGCATGGATATAACGATACAAGAGACGTTGGAGCAATTGAAGAAGCTGCGCAAGGGAACCCCGGAGTCGCAAATGGGATCTTTGGAAAGGGGAGAAGGTGGAGCTTCACATTTCTCTGGTAACAAAACAGAGTGGAGATGGAGAAATCTTGAACTGCCAATGTTCAATGGAGGTGACGTTGCAGGGTGGGTAGACAAAATTGAGAGATATTTTCGACTCAAAGGAGTATGGGAGGAGGAGAGAGTAGAAGTCACATTGGTAGCCTTGGAAGGCAAGGTGTTGACATGGTTTCAATGGTGGGAAGCAAGGGCAGAGGATCAATCTTGGTGGGGTTTCAAGAAAGCTTTGTCACGAAGGTTTCAACCCGCTCTAGCGCAGAATCTGTTTTAAGTGCTTTTGGGTTTGAAACAAGAAGGTACTGTGTCGGAATACAGAGACACATTCGAAGAGATTTTGTGCCCTCTCAAGATTGGGAATTCCAATTATTTGAACGGAAATTTCATGAATGGGTTAAAAGAGGAAATTAGGGCAGAAATAAGGTTGCACCCGCTGAAAACCTTGAAGGAATTAATGGATTTGGCACTATTGATTGAACTTAGAAACATGATACTAAAGAAGGAAGGGGGCAATGCATTTTACAGCGCAGGACAATGAGGGGCAAACAGAAATATATTTGGAAGTAAGAATGAGAAATAAGCTATACAGCCACAAACCACAAAATGTCAGACATAAGGCAAATAAAGAGAACATCAGCACAAAAGATGTACGTAATTTTATTTTATTTTTTATCAGCAAAAGTATGGTTATACTATATATAATATTAGAATCAGTACAAGTGGTACTGTTGTATGTACATCCTAGCAACAAAATATGCAGAACTATGATGTCCTAATACATGATAAACAGCAAGAATTAGGCAACCATAGTTCTGGCTGTAAGCTAGGCACCCACCCACCAAAAATCTATGCGCTAATCCCCCCCCACCACAAAATCCATCCTTGATATTGCTAGACCAGGAGTGGAATGGGATGTCAAATCCTTTCTCCAAATTTTTAAGCCAGGTCCAGCAGAAGAATAAAGCATCCTCCATCAATTTGTGACCATTTAAACTTTCGTTTAAGAAGACAATCCTATTCATAATCATATGATGCGAAATACACCATGTCAGAGCTATCCACCAAGTCTGCCAACACTGTAACCTAAGACCATTAAGATTGCAGTAGGAGTGTCGGAGAAAATTATCTTTCAGAGTTTCCAGTAATACACCCATTATGTTTACCTAAGACAGCGATTCCCACCATAACGGCATGATTCTAGCACAACTGAAAAATAGGTGAGACGTGTCCTCATCATAAATTCTGCAGAATGGGCAGCTGATGTCGTTGATTCCCACATTCCTTCTTCTTAGGTTACTCTTTGTTGGCAATCTGTCCCTGATTAGTCTCCAAGCAAAGAATAAGGCTTAACTTGGGATTTTTAGCTTCTATAATGCTTTAAACACTCCATCCTGATTCTCAACTGACAAATCCCTATTGAGCAACATATAAGTATTCCCCACTGGAATCTCCCTCCCAACTCCAAGTCTCTTGTTGTTGCGCTTGTACTATCAAGCCCTGTATATCCTCCATAAATTTTGCAGTTATGTCTATTTGCAAATGAAGCTTAGGTCCCACCACCAAAGAGATTCTCTGTTGGACCTTCTTGTCTCATCCAAATTCCTCAATCCTCCATATTTTGAATCCAAAACTTGTGCCCACAATTCACCTTGATGATGAAACAAATTCCAGCACCATTTTCCAAGTAGAGCATAGTTGAACTTCACCAAATCCCTGATGCACAAGCCCCTATTCTCCTTTGGTAGACATATTGTTCCTCAACTCACCCAGACAATCTTCTTCTGATTTGAGTGTCCTCCCCACAAGAACCACCTCTGCAGCCTTACCAACCTATCCACCCCCTTCTTCGGCGCTATAAAAAAAGAAAAGAACAAGATAGGGATCGAGTTCAGGACTGACTTTATCGAAGACACCCTTCCCCCGAAAGAAATATATTTTTGTTTCCATTTCTCTCAAATTTCTTGACTATTAGATCCCATGTCTCACTACACCTTGTGTTTGCCCCAATAGGGATACCCAAATAAGAAAAGGGTACTAACAACATTCTGCAATTTAAATAGTTGGCAGCATTGTTCGTCCATTGTTCAGTCATCCCAATCGTCCCAAATCTTCTTTTGGCAAAGTTTATCTTCAATCCCGACACCAACTCAAAGCTCCTTAACATCACCTTGATTGCACTTACATTTGCCATCGTTGTTATCCCAAAAAAAACCGTATCGTCTGCATAGTGTAATATGTTGATGTCCACGTTGTTTCTTCCGACTGTAAAACCTTCAAACAAATTTTTCTCCTGGACTTCTCTCATCAAACCAATTAAGCCCTCTGCTACAATATTGAACAGGAATGGAGCTAGTGGGTCCCATTGCCTGAGTCCTCTTAGAGGAGTGAACTCAGCTGTTGAGCTCCCATTGACCAATATGGAAATAGAAGTTGATTTCAAGCAGCCTTCAATCCATCTAATCCATTTGGTACAGAAACCCATCTGTCTCATCATACACAAAAGAAAAGATGTACGTAATTGAACGTAAGAATCATCGTGATAGATTGATAGGCATTCCTCCTATAACACTTCCACCAGTTTCTTCTATGTTCTCACTTATATTTCCAAGACATTCCTCATAAAATAGTCACTCTATCATATGCCATCAAAACTTAAATTGTGAAGTAGCTTGGCACAAGTGTCAACCTAGTGATGCATAATATATTAGAGTAATTTGTGTTTACTTTTTCCATGTAGATTTGACAATAATTATGTTATTTAGGATTTTGATATCTTTTTCTTAGTTTTCGAGATTTTATCTTTGATTGAATATCTATTCTAAGGAAAGTTGTATTTTATTAAGATTATATATCTACATAGGATTTTTGTTATCTTTGGGCTACCATTTAGATACCTTAATCTAGGAGTGACCATAGTTCAGTTCAATTCAGTTTTTCTATTGAACTGAACTGAACTTTTAATTGGAGAAAAACAGTTCAGTCAGTTAACAGTTTTAATTTAGAAAACTGAACTAAACTGTTTGATATGTACAATGCTTTTGCAGATGAAGAAGAATGTAAGAAACGGCATGGTAATAGTATATATATATATATATATATATATATATATATATCAGACTGAGTTGCTTTGCAGCTCATTTCACATTAACCCCCTTTGCTTTCAGAAATCGTTCCACACAAGCATGGTTGCAGACATGACAGTTTTGAACTGAACGAGACTAGAAAAAGCTTTTGATATTGAACGTATAAAACCACACTAGTATATAGAAAACTTTTGACATTGAACCGAATTATGCTTGTGTGGAAGTTGGGTGACTCAGTTTTGACTAGTATATAGAAGGCCTCCGAATGTTTGACTCAGTTTTGCTTTCCTTATGGAACTGAACGAGACTAGTATAATACAGAAAGCTTTTGATATTGAACTGAACTATTATTAGAGTACTCAAACCAGTTTTTTATTATCAAGTTCAAAACAGTTTTCAACTAAACTGTTTCTTTATACTTCAGTTTATAAAACTGAACCCACCAAACAATTCAGTTTCAGTTTTATATAATTAAATTTCAGTTTAATCACAGTTTAGTTCAGTTCAAATCAGTTAGTTGAGCACCCCGTCCCTAAGTGCTTCAAACTTTTACGTATTATTGATATTTTGCTTTCCTTCAGGAGAAAAAAAAGTCAAAGTACTCTAGGCTAATCAGTCAGGGGAGTACCCAACTACCCTGCCCAAAGGGCATACTCTTAGTTACCCTCCTACATCACATAATTGCTGCAAGCATATGCACATAAGGCTGAGTAATAAAAGGTGAATGAAAGAAGCTATTAACATTTTAAAATTATCATCTTCATAAGTTTCAATGTTTTGAATTAAATCTCCGATCTCTCCTCCTTTTGTTTTTCCTTCCAAAATCATGCATTAATATTAGATAGGCAGGTTGTAAAGTAGCACATGATATAAGAAATTTAAAAATTCCTCCTCTCCTATGTTACCCATCAAAAAACCAAAGGTTAATTTGCACTATAGATTATAATGTCCACATATACAGGCACAAGCACAGAAGAAACTTCCAAGCTAAAGAAGCAAGCTCACCGCAGCAACTGGCTTGGCTAAATTATGGATCATCCTTCCTCATCTTCTGAGTGAGCTACATTTTCTGAAAATGTCAGAACCTTCACTTTCACAGTCCCGTTTGTCCTGTCTGGGCCATTTATCTCTATTTCAGTATCCTCACCATCGGTAGATTCATTCTCTGAAGTCAAAAAGACAAGCTCACAGAATTGTTTGAGTTCATAAATCACAATATTTTCACCCACCCCAAAGTGCAAAAGGTTTACATTGTTCCATTTGCAGTCTCAAATGTAGAATAATTGTTGTCTTACAGCGAGCTTAATGTTCAATTCAAATCAATAACTTTTTACACAAGAGACTTATGAAGAGCAAACAAAATGAATAATCTGGTGCTCAAGTATTCATCAACCTGTTAGCAATGGGCCATTAGAGTGCACTCCTCATAAGTACATAATTTGTTCATATACAGTGCCAATAATGCATAACACCCATCACATTGCTTTGTGCTTTTCCTGCTCAAAGTCTCACATTTTTAACACGCACATGACAAACTGCATTCTACCAGCCCATTAAGACTAAAACCTAAACTAACAGTTATAACTATTTTCCATTAACAAACACATATATCACTTTTCACAGCCATCCACACCAGGAAAATGCAGCAGAACCTGATGAAAGGCATACAAAAATTCAATTGGAATAAGTTGCACTCAAATTAAGCCGCTTGAAAAATAGTAATGCAGAATCAGCATTAGAATCATTAGTTTGCACCTTTTTAACCAAAAATTACGTCTATAAGTTAAGACAACCGTTGCAGAAACATTCCTCTCTAGTATATGGTAAAGAGAATACCCAAATGGCCAAATCAATCAATAAAAATAAATCCACCATCAGCACTGGCATAATACTGCAGATTCTAAACAAAGTTCTAAATCACGATCCAAATGTTAATTGATATTACAGAAAATTACAAACAAATGCATAATGCAGCTGATGCAGCCACAATTGTAGTCGCAAACACCCAAAAACCTTAACTTTACGGTTGCGGTCTGTTTTATAAAACTCTGGTTCAAAATGTGAGCAGGAAAAAACAAACACCACCCCCAAATCAATCAATAAAAACACACCCAGACACCCATGTCTAAATGCGACCAATGCAGCTACAATTTCTGTCACAAACACCCCAAAAGCCTTGACTTTGCAGTTGAAATTGTGGACAAAGACAGTTTTTTAAAACATTGGTTCTCAATGTCAGCCAGAAGAAACAAACACCACCCCCCACACCCATATCTCCTTTTTCCTCAATTTCCCAGAAAACCTAGAAACACAAGACCAAAAAGAGGGAGGGCGAAAAAGCACCAATTTTGTTTATTTATTCATTGACCAAACTAGACAAAAGGGCAAAAAATGAAATTTTGAGAAAAGGCGGTGTGGAAATTAGTTACCATCGATGAAGACATTGCTCACAAATGCAGTATTTGAAATTGCTGCCGTGGACCCTTTTTAAAACCTTGGTTCTAAATGTGAGCAGGAAGAAACAACCCCCACCCCCAAATCAATAAACAAAAAACACACCCGACACCCATGTACCTTTTCCCTCAATTTTCACTAAATTTCCCCGAAACACAAATCCAAAAGAGGGTGTGAAAAAGCACCAATTTTGATTGTTTATCCATTGACACAATTGAACAAAGGTTCGAAAAATGAGATATTGAGGAAAAAGGGGGTGGTGGGAAATGATTTAGTTACCATCGATGAAGAAATTGACGGAGGGCCAGCCGCGGAGGGTGGAGAGGAGGGGGGAGCAATCGTGGGGGTGGCGGCGGTGGTCCTCGTAGGTGAGCTTGTGGACGAGGTCGGCGACATTGGAGGGGGAGGGGCGCGGTGGGACCCAGAAGGAGGACCCCGGGACGAAGGGGAGCCAGTCCGGTGTGTTCTTCTTGACGAGGATACGCTGGATTAGGTCGTCGAAGTGCTTCAGCGCCACGTCGTACTCCGCCATGTCCACCTCCACCACCGCCGCCGCCGCCTTGCTCGACCGCTGCCGGAGGGGGACAGAGAGGGAGGGGAGGCGGCAGAGGGGCCCGGCCTTGCTGCGGAGAACACCGAACATCGTCGTCGTCGTCGTGATTTGAGAGAGAGATGGGATTGAATAGGTTGCCTAAGGTAGATATGTGAGAGAGAGAAGAAAGGTAGGTTGGGTTGGGAATGACAGACGGTGACTTTCGGAGCTGTACGGATGAATGGCTGTACAAATATAGGATATATCCAATCAATTTTAACAGCATCCTTTCTTTCTTCCAAAAAAATATAAAATAAAATAAAAATCAATATTAGCAACATGATTTACAAACGCGTCTCAAAGATAAAATAGTATGGAAAATGATACCAAGTTATTATTATGGAATAAAAATCAAAAAAATATTTATTGAAAAATACAATAGTATATTTTTCCTATGATTTTTAATGTCATTCTAATAATAAATTTTATTTACTTATTCCTTCCTTAATAATTGCTCTTAAGTACTGGTTAGAATGCCCCAAATAATATACCATGTATTAAGAAAGAGTTTTTATATCACCATTCAATCAATAAAAAATTATTATATGTATAAAAAATTTATTAATTTTTATAATAACTAGTATTATAAGTCACAACAATAGGAATGAACCTACACTTCTCATATATATATATATATATATATATATATATATATATATATATAAAAGTTAATAAAATAAGTGTAAAATTAATTATTTATGTTCTTATTATAATAGAAACATATCATATGAAAATAATTATCTGATATAACATGGTAATGGTTAGTAACAAGGATTAAATTAAAATGAAAGGTTTAGATTTAAAATATTTTAAATTAAAATTAAAATATCATTTAACCATAATATTTCTAAAATATTAAATAAATAGAAAATCAAATATCTAAAAGATATAATTTATCACATCCTAAAATATTTCAAACCTGCTATCACTATCATGTCCCTCGTTGCCATTGCCACCAACATAACCACCTCCATGACCATTGTCATCCTTGTGTCTGTCACCACAACCATGAGCACCACCATGATCATGGTAACAATGACGATGATAATGATTATGACAGTGATAACAATAATAGTTATGATAGTTTTAGATATTTTAGGATGTAATAAATTAGATCTTTTATATATTTGATTATTTGTTTAGTGAGTTTATGATTAAATGAAGTTTTAAGTTGAATTTAAAATATTTTTAATTTAGACTTCCATTTTAATCTAAATTGAAATTGATCATTTTCATTTTTATATAGAATGATTACTTTTATATGATATGTCCTCTATTATAATAATTATAATCATTAAGGTTATTAGTATAAAAAATAGTTTTGTTTATTGTTATTATTGTAATGGTTAAGGTGATAATTATAATAAAATTGTGTAAAACTAATAATGTGTTCATAGAAACTCTCTTGTTGTTTTTATAACAATGGTTAAGATTATTATCATTTAAAACAAAAATTAGTTTCACTTTTATTTGTATAAACAGTAAATATTTTTTAAAAAAACATTACTTATTAAAAACTAGACATTTAAATAATTGCAATATATAGAAACCAGACTATTAATTTATTAAACATGTTCATAATATAAATTTTCTTTATGACGAATTTTAAATCTTTTTACAACAGTTTTTTATTAATTTTTTATTGTTATGGTAAGCATTAAATATATTTTATATTTTTAAGACATTAAATTATATACTTTTCATTTAATATTTTATTTATAAGATAGTAAAAGGGTTTTAAGAGGA
>PYAF01005707.1:271940-283925 GCA_007407185.1 Glycine tomentella
ATATACTTTTCATTTAATATTTTATTTATAAGATAGTAAAAGGGTTTTAAGAGGATTAGTGCAATGATATTAGTATATAACATCTTCTATTTTGTAAAAAAAAATATTTTAAAAACTATTCTATATTATTTTTTAATTAAATGATAGTATAAAGTCTTTACTATAATAACATGTCAAAATATACTAATAAATTGTTCAATCTTATTTAAATTTATCCTTCTTTTTTTCGTTAAAAAAATTAACCTAAAGAAAAGTTTGATAAGAAAAAGATTGGACATTATAGATATTTTTTCTCCTTTTACTCAAACCTTACACCACATAGTATTGCATTATATAAGACATTTGCTATATTCACTCTTCTTTTTCTAAGTACATTCCCCTTACTAATTTAAATATCCAAAATACCCCTATATAATCATTTTGGAAAATACATTCCAATATTAATCTTTAGTTTTTTGTATTCCTTAAAGTACTTTCTAGAATACAAAAATTTAAATATCATTCCAGAATGTACTTTTTGAAACACATAATTATAGTTTCTTGAAAATATTTTTTGGGATACAATTTTAATTTTGCATTCTGGAAAGTACTTTACAAAAGTCAAAAAAAATTTGGAAAGTACTTTCCCGAATTTAATTAAAAAAACATGTTGGATTTGTTCCAAAATTCAAAATATGATTATATTTAGCAAAGTGGCAGACAAAGAAAGCATTTTAATGTATCTATACTCCACAAGTGGTGGACCACCACTTGAACCTCTAACCAAATTAGACGACATGTGTAAACCATGTGTGGAGATTCAAAGCTTATAAGCATTTTTCTTAGTTTGTAGCAAAATAATAAATTTATCATATAACTAAACCAAGAACATGAGGTAGAAAAGAATGTTTTGTTGTCATAGAAGTAAAAAATGGAGTGAAACAAAGGAAGGATTCTAATGAAAGAGAGGAGCAATGTTTTGTTTTCCCATGAGGAGTGCATTGTATGCTGGGGGTGTGCAATCGTGCGAAGGAAAGAAGAAGGTTTGAAGGGATTACGGGTATGAGTATATAGGTTTTCGATAGGTACGAGGATGAAGATTAAAGTTGCTACCTACGCGGGTATAGGGTCGGGTACGGGTGTTTTTTTTAAAACGTGGGTATGAGGACATATATTATAGGACCCTACTCATTGCCATCATTCCATAAGTCATTAAAAACAAAGGGGAGTCTTATCTCAAACCTTCTTATTTCCCTCACACGATCACACACTCCGCCACCCCCCCCCCCCAACAATGCACTCCTTCCAGTACAACAAAACATTCTCCCTCTCTTTCATTAGAATCTTTCCTTTCTTTCATTACAATTTTTACTTCCATGGCAACAAAACATTCCTTTCTTCCTCACTTTCTTGGTTTTAATTCTCTGATAGCTTTATTATCTTGATACAAACTAGGAAACATGCTTACAAGCTTTGGATCTCCATACATGTTATGTAATTTGGTTAGAGGTTCAAGTGGTGGAGTATAGACACATTATAATGCTTTTGTTGTCTAACACTTTACTTAAATGATCATTTTTTTGGATTTTGGAACAAATGAAACATGTTTTTTTCATTAAATTCCATAAAGTACTTTTTGGAAAAATTTTGACTTCTAGAAAGTACTTTTCGAAATACAAAATTAAAATTGTATTCCAAAAAGTATTTTCTAAAATCTATAATTATGTGTTTTGGAAAACATATTCTGAAATGATGTTTAAATTTTTGTATTCCAGAAAGTACTTTTCGAAATACAAAAAATTAAACATCAATTTTGGAATATAATTTCATGAATGATGATATAGGGATATTTTTGGATATAGTGAGTATTTATACTAATAAGGGGAGTATACTTAGAAAAAAAAAGAGTGGATATAGAAATTACATAATTATAGTCACTTATCATCATTACCTATTTCCACTCCAACTATCATTGTGTTGTAACTTGTAATCACTAGGGTTAGGCATAGTTTGTGTTTGATCTTAATCCCAATAAATCTTTTAAGACCTATTATATTTTTTTTCTCGTAAGAAATTTTAAATTTTCAAAATCAAATGGATCTTAGTTTGAGAATTAGACAATTTGATATTTTAAATTATTATGGCCCAAAGGCCTATTTTTTAAATTCTTATGACCTAAAGGTCAAGATTCATATTTTAATTGATTATAAATTAAAACTCTTAGATTGATTGTTTAATCAATGGTGTTATTTTATCAATACATTCATTGTAAAACAAAATTGACATAATCATTAATTAATATTGGGTAAATAACCTATTTAGTCCTTGAACTATACATTTGCTAACAATTTAGTCCTACATTTTTTAAATGGCCAATTTAGTCCACAAATGTGTAAATGTCGCAACAAATTAGTCCAACCGTTAAACAACTAACAATTTTATCCTTAAAGTATGATACTTAATGTCAGAGTGGTCTTGAAATTATACTACTTACTGACAAATTAGTCCACGACATACATGGACATGGCTTATAATAAACATTGGACTAATTTGTTGACATACTTGTACATTTATTAACTAAATTGGTCATTTTGAAACTGTAGAGATGAAATATTCAATAAATGCATAGTTTAAGGACTAAATAGGCTATTTACCCTAAATATATTCATTGTAAAAATAATTGATGGAATCATTATGTAATAAGATCATGCATTCAAAAGTTTGCCAAACAAATTCCATATACATATGTAGAATAGAAAAAGTGATTTAATAACAACTCTTAACTCTCCAATGTTTTTTGGAATCTAATGAACTTTCATGTGTGATGCTTAGAGCCCAAAACATAAGCAAGCTTCCTGGGATAAAAGAAAATGATTTAATAACATGATATTAAATGCTTGTATAATGAGCAAGTTAATAAAGTTATTCAAATGAAAAAATAATAATTCTAATTATATCATGAGTAATCTAAATTGTTTTATCCCAATGTTATGGCAAGAAAAACTATTAACTTATGATATAAACATGATGTGACATGATAAGTTATATATAGTTAAAAAAGTAACAAGAACACACCTTAATAGTCTTTCTGAAATTTATAGGCTCTTATGGATCTTTAAATGACTATGCACAAATGAACATGACATAAAGAATCACACCACATGACCAACCATTTGAAATCTACAAAAGATCCAATGTTGGTAAGAAATTGAGAATTTGTGATCATATGATGAACTCTTAAATGGAAGTGGGAATAAATTTCAATTGTCAAATCATGGTTGTCAATTGTCACATATTATGGCTTCACATAGTATTTAAGGCCCTTGAAAAAACAATATAGAAAACCTCATTACCTTCCCATCATACTCCTTGCATTACAAAACCTTTAGAGTAATGTATGTTGGTGTTCCAACAATTGATTTAGGTTGAAGGATTAGTAGAACATACTATAATTAAATGTTAAATTAAATAGGATGATCAACAAAAATTATAATATAAGGTATATAATATATCTCAAAAAATGACTCCTTTAGGTGAATGCTATTAACCTTGGAGTAATAAAGTACAAATTTTTAGTTAAGGAGATAGATTTTTATCCAAAATAATGTTTCTAATTTTACATCTTTATGATAAATTTGAATTGGATAAGGACAACCTAACATTATTGTAACTAGCGAAAACACTGTGTGTCCACATTTCTATTTCGCTATCATATTTTTTGCGTTAAAATTAATATTTTTAATTTATCTTATTATGCATTGACATGTATAATAATAATAATAATAATAATAATAATAATAATAATAATAATAATATAGAGAACTTTAATTATATACACACGAAAAAAGTGTTAGAAGTATTATAAATATAAAAGTCAAAGTAAAAATATTATTTATGTACTATACTTCGATAATTGGTAGCATTTGTATGTTCGTATTTCTATTGCAATAAATTTAATATGTTATTAATTTATTTTATTATGCATTAATGTGTATATTAGTTCTAGTTTTATTTTACTATTTTTTGTAAATCCATGTATGTGTCTTTTTAAACTTATGACTGTTTATGAGAATACAATAATTTAATATATTTTGTATACATTGTTGTATGTGAGACTCATATTCTACTTATATAAAACAATTTCTTTTATTCAATGATACTATAAAGAAATTTGATTCTTATTTTCATAGTTTCTTTTCGAACACTTTTTTGCCCTTTTATGTTTTATTCTTGTGCTTTCATCCCATTCAAACTTAAAAAAGCCACAAATAGTAAATAAGAATTATTTTTAAAATTTCATAATATTAAACAAATAAAGTGTTACATATTCAATAGAGTTGTATTAATTGTGAGGGAATCCAACTATTTTTAAAATAAAAAGAATAAATAAATGGGAAGTTGTAGTATACAAATTTATAGGTTTTTAAAAATAAAATTTTATATTTTTAATTAACAAATTGGTTGATTTTTAAAATGTAAAAAAGACCATATTTAAATAAAAATCTGAAATATTTTAAATAATTTAGAAAAGCCAGTTTTAATAAACAAAATGGTAACTTTTTAAATTTTAAAAAAATGAACATATTTAATTAACAAAATGGTATATTTTTAAATTTTAAATATATGTTATTTTAACTAACAAATAAGTAGATTTTAAAAGTTAATAATGGAAATTAATTTTTAATTCTAGTAAATGAAGTGCTACCTTTTATTAAAAGAATTATTTTTATTAGTTTTAAAAATAAACATATTTAATTAACAAAATGGTAGATTTTATAAATTTAAATGTGTGTTGTTGTAACTAAAAAATAAGTTTTTTAAAATTCCAAGAAAAATTAATTTTTAAATTTTAGTGAATGAAAATAATAAATAAAATTAACATATAGCATTTTTAATAATGCAAATTTACTCCTGGTCAACAAATATGCACAGGTGATATAAGATCATTATTAATTCATGCATCAACCTTGTGTTTCTATCATTCTAATAAGACAACATATCATTAGGTGAACATGATTAGAACTTTGAAATGTTTGTAAGACTGCATAATAATTAAAAGGTAGTTAAATTCATGTCTTATAAAAGTATTAGCAAACAAAAAATTTACAATATTTTTTTAACAACAATTCCAAAAATAAAATACTTCATTTTAGCATTCCAAAAATTGGAAAGTGAAGTAGTTGAGACCTACAAAAGCAAAAATGGGGTAGGTGTGTTTAAGTGGACATACGAAACCAACATATAGTTCTAGATCAATGTAGGTTGAAGCCATTGAAAAAGATAACACTAATCTATAATAATATGTAAATAAATGGTCAATGGTCATCATTTTTAGAAATGAGAATATTATGAAATAGGAAGAAACATACCATAATTTGGATTTGCCATCGTAGATCTTAAGTAGTTCATTGGTTTCTACCCATGTAACTCATTGTTGACATTTTACATAAGCACATTGAAATAAAACAAAGTCATTTCTTGGGCAAAGTTAATACTATATAGTACGAAGATGATTTAGGCAAGAATTCAAAGAAGAAAAAGAAAATTTCATACATTAAAAATGGGTTAAACCTACTTAAAAAACACTATGTATAACATGAACCAATTTCAAAGAGAAAAATAATAGTATTTAATCAAACATATTTGAAGAGAAAATTCATATATAGTCTAGCACAAATCCTTCTTTTTTTCCTTTGTCCTTTTTGTCCACATCATCTCTTTTCTTCTTCTGCTTCTATAATTCAAATTTAGTAAGGGTTAAAAATAAAATGCCTTTAGCGTGAAGAACCTTTTGTTTATACTGAAATGAAAATAAAATAAATGGGAAAGACTTTGAATATTATGAAAATAGATAATAGAGTAAAGAAAAAGGAACTATAAGAATTAGGATGGAAGAGAAGGAGCTTACCATTGTGAGAGCATAAGACCTTACACAACCATCATCCTTGAGACTGTCTTGTATTCATGAATCAGCCAATAATAATAACTCTGAACCGCCTGCAAACTCACTCTATTGGCAAAGGTTTCCGCTTGTACAACCGAAGACTTACACAATTGCTACATACCATATAATTGATGTACCTAGCAAATCAGACAAATGCTTTCAAATCTAAACAATAATTGAACTCTAAGGCAAAACAAATAAATAAAAAAGTCAAGTTCAAAAATTCACAAACCATGATGAATAATCAATCAATCATAACCACAACCATTATTAATCAATATAATTATCCAATCAACACAGTTTCGTGAAATTAAAGAGAAAAAAGTTTTAGGATCAAAACCTTTTTTTTAATAATTGAAATGTCTATGGAACTATAATTATCAATTTGAAAAACAAATTCAAAGGGAAATTCAGAGAGAATTGTAGGGGTTGAATGTTCGAATTCGGATCCGATATGAAGTGGATTGGTTCAAAAGCAGTGATTGTACAATTACATAGGTAGTTTATGGAGTGAGATGAAAATAACATAAGTTAAAAAGAAAATGGAAATGAGAATGTGAGAGTAAAGACAGTTATGAAGACAGTTAATTGAAAGATCATGTATTGTGCGGTTGCAAAATCGAGGGTACTTCATAATCAAAGACTGGGTAATTATGTATGGTTAAATAAAACGCGAAGTTTATTTATTTTTTTGTATTTTTTAATTTATATCCTTTTATTACAATTGGACTTGAAAGATAGTAATAAGGAATTTTAGAATAATTAAGGGGCAAAGATGTTTATCTAAAAGTGGAGACCAAAATCAGTTTTTAAATGGGGTATCCTCTTTATCTATAGATTTACATCACTAATGTTTTATATTTTATTGAAGGAAGTTGGAGAAAAACCATTTTTAAACAAAGATGACATCAATTAAATAAATACATGCAAATATATATTCTACTAAATTATTTGGTCATCACACCTAACTTTTTCCCAAAGCAAGCAAAATAGTCAAATTCAATTTTTTGGGACCTTGACTCATGTTTAGAATATTCATCACAAGACATTGATAATGACTAACTATCTAGAGGTTTAATATTGTCACGTAACATTCATAAAGATGATATCAACTAAGAGAGAAACATCATGTCCTTAAAATCAAATAGATCGTTCATTTTCATATAATTTGTGAGGTTGATGGTTTAATGATCAAACATCTCAACTATATAAGTTTATTTAATCGTATTGATACACTTTTTTTTTAAATGACTAAAATGCTTCAATAACTATCAGTTTGCAAAAATTTGAGCAACATAATATAGTTAAACAAGTAGCTTTTCAATAGATTGGTAAGGTGATAATATAAAGTGTCAACTAAAAAATATTTTGAAAGGCCAGAATAAGCAAACAAATTACAAAGGAAATAAAAGAAATATAAGAGAAAAATAATTATTGTTATTATAGGAATTATGATTAATATACAAAGAATATATGGATAATTCTAGGGAAAATTCTAACATTTACAAGCATGAATATTAAACAAAACTACACCAATTTTGGAGAGTAACCAACTATGCATGAATGTTTCAATCTTGAACATAATTGCATTGATGTTAAAGATCAACTAGCAAGCTAAAAGACATCAATGAAGAGTCCATAGGTGAAACTTGTAAGACTTAAAGGTGATCAAAACATTTTAACAATTAACAAACATTTAGATAATGTATAATCGAAAATAATATTAAATTTATATTGCATGATCCTTAAAATTCTTTGGTGGCATGCCTTTAGTCAAAGGATCAACTATCATCAACTTAGTGCTAACATGTTCAATGATCACTTTATTTTCTTTAACATATTCTTTTATGGCTAAATATTTAATGTCGATGTGCTTACTTCGACTTTCACTCTTGTTGTTCATAGCCATAAACACCATAATGGAGTTGTCACAATACAACTTTAATGATCTAGAAATAAAGTGTACAACTCTAAGCCTAAATAGAAAACTCTTTAATCATATATCATGCGAGGTAGCCTTAAAAGAAGAAACGAACTCAACTTCTATAGTAGAAGTAGCAGTCAAGGATTTTTTTGTACTTCTCCAAGATACAGTTCCACTAGCTAGCATAAAAACATAGTCAGAAGTGGATTTCCTAGTATTAATGCAACCAACATAGTATGAAACAAAGTAGCTTCCAAATCATCAATTCATCTATACATTAGCAAGTAGCCCTTTGTTCCTTGAAGATATCTCATTACCTTCTTTGCAGTTTTTCATTAGTCAACACCTGGATCACTTTGATATCTTCCCAAAACTCCAACAGCAAATGCAATGGCAAGTCTAGTGCAAACTTGAGCATACATAAGACTTTCAACAGTTGAAGCATATGAAATATTTTTCATGTATTCCCACTCAAGGTTACTTTTCGAGCACTGACTCAATTTAAATCTATCACCCTTCACAATGGGAGCCACACTCAATGAACAATTTTTCATGTTAAACCTCTCTAAAACTTTGTAGATATAGATCTCTTGAGGCAAACCCAAAATTTATTAAGATCTTTCTCTATGGATCTTAATGCATATGACATAAGATGCCTCGCCCATATCCTTCATATCAAAGTTATTTGAGAAAATTGTTTCACCCCGTATAGCATACCCTTATCATTAGTCATAAGCAAAATATCATCCACGTATAAAATAAGAAAACAAATCTTACACCCACTAACCTTTTTGGTATTACACTGATCCATGACGTTATCTTCAACACCAAATGAAGATATAAATACCACTGACGAGAAGCTTGTTTCAATCCATATATGGATTTATTAAGTTTGCAAATTAAGTGCTCAATCACTAGAGAATAATCCTTCAAGTTGTTTCATGTAAACCTCTTCATCTAGATAATCATTGAGAAACACTGTTTTCACATCCATTTGATGTAACTCAAGGTCAAAATGAGCTACTAATGCCATAATTACTCAAAGATAATCTTACTTAGATATGAGAGAGAAGGCCTCCTTGTAATGGATTCCTTCTCATTAAGTGAATCATTTGACAACAAATCTTGCCTTATGTATTTCATTGTTTTCTTGTGAGTCATTCTTTGTTTTAAAGACCCATCTACATTTAATAGCTTTTACACCATTAGGCAACTCAACGAGATCCTAGACTCGATTAAATGCCATAAAATCTAGCCCATTTTTCATAGCATTATACCATAAATCCAATTCCTTAGAACTTATGACTTGTGAAAATGTTTCGAGATCATTTTTTACTCCAATGTTATAGTCTGATTCTTGCAAATACACTTGATAATCACTAGGAATTGTTGACCTTTTGACTTTACTAAATCTTCTTATTGTCGTCTCATTATTTTGTTGAGGAACTTGTTCAACTGGTTGTTCAACATTAACTTGTTCCTCGTTAACAGCTTGATCTACATGATTATCTTCAATGACTTGTGAAACTTAAACTATTGGTTGTCCAACACCCGCTTGAACTTGAGGGAATTGAATGACTACCAATCTTTCACTTGATCCAGACGGTTGAGCCTCATAGTGATCCTTTTCAAAAGCAATGTCTTGAAATTGATCACTCCACTTATCAAGTCATTTTCAATAAATTTTACATTTCTTGATTCCACAATTCTAGTGTTGTAAGATGGACAATAGAGCCTATAACCATTAGACTTTTCAGCATATCCAATGAAATACCCACTAATAGTCCTCAGGTCTAGTTTCTTCTCTTGTGGGTTATAAATTCTCACTTCAGACGGGTATTCCCAAACGTGTATATGTCACAAACTAGGTTTCCAACCTTTTGAATAACTAAAAAGGTGTCTTTGAGACAGCCTTGATCGAAACTGTATTTAATATATACACAGTCGTCTTAAGTGCTTCAATCCACAAGAACTAGGCAATTTTGCATTACTCCTCATACTTCTCACCATGTCCATTAAAGTTCAATGTCTACCACACCATTCTAATTTGAAGAACCAGGCATAGTGTATTGGGCAACAATTCTATGTTCTTTAAGAAATTTTGCAAATGGACCAGGTGCTTGTCCACTTTCCATGTACCTACCAGAGTACTCTCTACCTCTATCTGATCTCACAATCTTAATTTGTTTTCAACATTGTTTTCAACTATAGTCTTAAAAACTTTAAAAACCTCCAAAGCTTCATCCTTAGAACAAAAGTAAGTAAAGATACATATATCGTGAGTAATCATCTATGAAGGTGATAAAGTATCTCGGACTACTTGCGTCCATGTCTGGACAACAAATATTAGTATAAATAATTTACAATAGGTTTGAACTCCTCTTTGCACCAGTTTTAGACTTGTTATTTTGCTTACCCTTAATGAAATCCACACAAGTCTCAAAATTAGCAAAAAAAAAGTACTTCATCATTTACTAGTCTCTTAATTCTCTTAATGGAGATGTGTCCCAATCTCTGATGCCATAACATAGAGGAATCCTCATTCAAAACACATTGTTTTAACCTAGTAGAAACATGTATAGAATTATAAATAATGCCATTTTGTAAATTAATAGTGTAATATTCCTTAGTCCCAACGCGTTTGGCGCGAGTTTGGGCGCGTATAGCGCGAGTTTGAGGCCTTGGGACTGGATTATGCAGAAAAACACACTGCAGAAGTGTTTCTGCATAATCTGGCGCGGCTCGCGCCAGGGCCTAAGTTGTGGCGCTCTTGGCGCCGTGTGTGGCGCCGGTGGCGCGGGAATCTCTGGAGGTTGACGCTCCAGGCGCGGGATCTGGCGCCGGAGGCGCGGGGACCTCTGGAGGTTGACGTTCTGGGCGCTGGATGTTGGCGCTTGAGGCGTGGGAGCTGGCGCCGGTGGCGTGGGACTCTCTGGAGGTTGGCGCCCTTGGCGCGGGAGGTGGCGCTCTTGGCGCCAGAGGTTCTGGAGGCTGGCGCCCTTGGCGCGGGGCTGGCGCTGGAGGCGCCATGGATTTTGCAGCTGGCGCGATCAGCGCCAGGTGTGGCGCGATCCGCGCGGCAGCTCGGGCAGGTCCACTATATAAGCCTCATTTCGCGATTTCTGAAGCCCCAAACCCCTTTTCTTCTTCCTCAGACCTCCTACCTCCATTGTTGAGTGCCCAAGCTTGGTTCCTTCACCATATCTCACCAAAATCACTTCCTTAAGCTTGTTTTGTGAGGGAAATCACATATTGAGCTTGAATCCATCCTCTCTTTCACCTCAAACCCACTCATTTTGAGAATCCCTTTCTCAAGAGAAGTTCGCGGAACTTGAGCTCGGCGAGGAACGGCGACGATTCGTGAGTACCCAAGCTAGGGGAAGTCATCCGTGGGTCTTCCTTGCGTCATTTGAGGTAAGAAACTTGAGATTTACCTCTTGATTCATGAGTTGGGGTTTTGGGTGAATAGTGACCCACTTTTGATAGAGCTTGAATTAGCTTTGGGTCCAGTTGAAACATGTGTTTGGAATGTTGAAAGGATGTAGGATTAGCTCTTAGAAGTGAATTTGGTGAATGTTGATTCCATGGCTCTTGTTGGTGCATGTGTTGTTGTTGGGCTGAGTTGCTTAGCCATCGTTGTACATGCTAGAGCCTTGTGTTGTGGTTGTGATGGCCTTGTGAGGCTATTAGCTTGATGGCTTGTGAATGCCAAGCTTTGTTGAATCATAGGGTAGATGACGTGTGGTTTTGAGAAAGGATTGTGAGTCCTTTCGTGCTTTAGCGGTTGTGAACCGTGATGCTTGTGCCTTGTATGGCTTTTGGTGATTGATACATGTTGTTGTATGTGCCTTGGATAGGGCGTGACACCGCGGGTGTCGGTGGCGTGGGCCACAGAGCACGGGAAGAACTGCAGAGCTCGGCTTTGCCAGGTAAGTTCTAGACCCTTGGGGATGTTTCCCACTTGTGTGTGCTCTACCATACTCCGAGGGAGTAGTGGTTTCATTCATGATTCATGCATTGTGTGGATGTTGCATGCTCATATTTATACATGCTTGTATCTGTGCTTGAGATTGTAGTAAGCCTGTTATTAGATCTTCTGGCCAGTGAAGATAGATATGGACCTCCCTAGGAGGAGAGC
>PYAF01005707.1:284025-306140 GCA_007407185.1 Glycine tomentella
GATGAGTGAGCCAGGGTGGAGGAGATGCCTCCAAGGACCCTGAGCTTACTGAGATGTATATCTCACCCCGTGTGGGGTTATTGTTTTTCAGGTGATGCTTCTAGCAGAGGGGAGCAGTCTCAGGGCGGGAGGCCCCAGTAGAGACGTTACCTGCTTGGCCTCGGGCAGCAGAGGATAGCTTGGAGCTCGGCTCAGCTATTATGATGTGTTTTGTATGCTTGGAGCTCGGCTCAGCATCTTGTTTTATTTTGATGTATACCCCTGTGAGGGAAGACGTGCGTTGCGCATGTATTTTGTTTTATACACTGATGTATATTTGTATGCCCTCTTGTGAGGAAAGATCCTCGGGATCAGATGTTGTATATAACTTGGTTATATATGTATGATGATGTTCCTCCTGTATATTTATATCTTTGAGATATTTATGTTTCTGCCTATGGTTTGTTTGTATGATCTGGTTAAGCAGGGGCATGTGTGATGTAATTGTGGGTTGTGTTCCCATACATAATGTTATCAAGAAAGATGGTTTGGTTTTTATGCTTCCGCGAGATAAACTTGTTTTAAAAAAGTTTTAATTAACTTATTTAAGCGCTAATCTGATGATTATATAATGTTAATACACCGGGTATACACGGGGGTGTTACAAATAGAGTAAAGACCATCACATAGTTCACCAAAACTAACAATTTTAGATTTATTCATCAAAGTAAAAACAAAATCCAAAAAATTGAAACAAAATCTCAAAGGTGCAAGTTTCGAGATAGAAATTAAGTTCTTACAAAAATTAGGAACATGAAAAGTATTTTCGAAACATAGAATAAAACCACTGCTTAAAACTAAATTTCATGCGCCAACGACCTCTACATGTAAGCTCATCTTGCTTCTTGAATAGATGTACTGCTCATTCCTATTGGCTTCCTTAGGTTTTTCATACCCTGCAAGGCATTAGAAACATGGATTGTAGAACCAGAATCAATCCACCATATGTTATGATTAACATTAACAATATTAGATTCATAATAGATAAAAGCAAATGAAATACCTTTCTTTTCGAGCCAATTTTTAAACTTTGGGTAATCTTTCTTTATGTGTCCCTTCTTCTTGCAGAAGAAACACTTTGACTCCTTCTTTATCACTACTGAGCAGGAACCTTTCCCTTGATTCCTCTTGTTCTTTTCAAACGTAATCAAGTTCACCCTTTCGCCCTTTTTCCATTTGTAATCTTTCCTCCTCTTGAACACACATGGTCAACAACTCATTAACAAACCACTTATCCTTATGTATGTTGTAAGAGATCTTAAAGGGGACATACTGATGAGGCAGGGTGCAAAAATGTAATGTACCAAGAAAGAATCTAACATGGTAACCTCCAAGGCTTTCAGTTGAGCCACTATATCCCTGATGAGCATGATATGATCACACACTCCTCTTATTCCTGTGAGCTTCATTGATGAAAATTGCATTATAAGGGTGTTGGCAAGGGATTTATCATATGTAGCACATTGCTTTTTAAATAAATCCTTGACTATATTAAGTTGGTCGATAAAACCCTAGATACAAGCAGAAATGTTGGTCTTTATGAAAGTCACAAAAAGACAATTAGACCTCTCCCACTTTTCATAAAGATCAACCGCATCTGAAGTGCTGATCTCACTAATAGCCAATGGTTCTTCCTTCTTGATAACATAATCAATGTCCATTGATCCCAAATGAAGAAGAACTCTTTCCTTCCAAACCTTATAATTGTCACCCTTTAACTCGGGAATGCCACATTTGATATCAGAAAAATTCACAAATTAAGAAACTGCAAAGTTCAAAAACACATGCTCATCATCATAATTTGAGACTAAATAAATATCATGTTTCGCCAATGCAAACACGTTCTAATTCATGAATCTAGTGAACTAAAACTTGCATGTAGACTAAAGTCCTACTCAATTAGACTCATTTAATAACCTGTGGGTATATTAAGAAATATAATCCAATATTTTATCCTAATTAATCATATAAACATAATAAAATTCTTGTGGATATATTTCATCACATTACATATGATTAATTACAATTAATATTTTTAATATAATTCTAAAATTTAAATATAATTCTTATCAATTAAAAATGTCATGGCTACTCTCTAATTCGTTAAAATAATATCTAGTCCTTAACATTAAATCTCTAAAGACCTAAATATTTGCATTAGCATCCTTAATAATGCAAACAAAATAAATAATAATGCATAAACCAAATTTTGCATGTAGAATAGCAACCAAACATTCATACATACAAGTGTTAAATAAACAATGATATATACATAAATTATTTAACAAATTAAGCTATATGCAAATTATTCACGCAAATGTATACAAAATATTTGATAAATTAAACATACAATTTTATGCTAATAGATTATATACACTCTTATGCATGTGCAAATTAAATAAACAACATGTCCAAATAAATATTTTAAAAATGCAAATATTAAAGAAAAGTTGATACAACTTGGTGGTTATTCTTTCGTTAAGCATATATAGTTACCGAGTTTGAATCACCCTTGGACCAAATTTGAGTACATTTTTTTAAAAAAGAAAAACACCTTTAAAATGTTAAAAAGGTTGACAAAAAGTAGATAGGCAGGTTTAAACACAGTTACAAAGGACTTTAAGGAAACACACTCTATGTTGAACCACAATCGCTTTCGTGCTTAATATTCAAATCACGTAGTATATAACTTTTATGTGTGTTTCTTAATTTAAACACAAAACATTTGGTTGGGTCATTTTGATCCAATTGTGACCTGCGAACCTGAATACAAAACCCAATATTTTTTCAACAATTTTAGCACCAAATTCATCATTTTAAAGCCCAGAAAGGTTAGAAACATGATTTTCATTTAACTTACAATATTAGTTTGAATTAAAATATCAAAATCACAATACCCAAAAATTGAAAATTCAAACTTCACAAAGGATAATAAGAAAAAGCAAGGTAGAGACATAAACTAAGCTCTGATACCAAATGTAAGACTTAATGTGATCAAAATATGTTAACAATTAACAAACACATTCAAATCATGTATAATCGGAAGCAATATTAAATTTAAACTAACCTCCAGCATTGCTAAGCGATGACGTATGCAAATGTTTGGTTTCATTTTTCTAAACCGTTATTGACTTATTGTGATGATGTTTTCGTTTCTAAATGAGCAGCATGCTTAGTGACCCAAAACAGAGAGCAAAATGCCTTTATATAGAACTTTACCCATCATGGAGTTCATGAACGTCGAGACAAACGTGGGAACCATAAATCCATACAAGATCATATCCATAACGTTAATATTGATAATGAGTTTGAATTAAGGTTGAAATATGCACCACATTCAACAAATAACTCTCAGATAAATGTTTTCACTCACTTTGAATGTAAAACAGAGTATATATTCTATTTTTTAAATATCGTAAACAACCAATAGCCAACAAAACTCATTTGGAAGTTGTTAAGAACAATTGGGAAAGTAACTTTTAGTTTGTTGTAATAGAACTCAGTCACATATTTTGTGAGAAGAACATATAACACTAAAGCAGTATCAACATTGACTCCTAAAGTTCTATGAGAGAGAGAGAGAAATTGTTTGTGCAATAAAAAACATGCTAACATGAAGATTTCACCAAATAGACCCTTGCAAGAAGAACTTCTGAAATAATTCCTTGAGAGCTCAGGTACAAGCCTAATAATGTCCACTAGTATAAAGAATAAAAAATTTAAACAAAAAAAAATCAACAACAAGTCAATAAATAGAATGAACAAACATTGATCATATTCTCAACCACAACCAACAACTGGTGGTTAGGATTCAAGTGATGGATCACATGTAGTTGTAGTTTTAGCTTTGGTTGTTGTTTTACTAACACCTTCATAAGTAGAATGATCAATCTTTGAATAATGAAATTGAATCACTTTAAACTTCATCTGTGGGACAAGAATAACCCCAATAGCAAGAATCTCACAATACTCATGGCAATACTTGGTGAACTAGTCCATCATTTTCGAAGTCATATTTTTAATCATCTAAACATCACTCTTAACATATTCATGCAACAAACATTCAATTTTTCAAACTTGCATGAAGTAATGATTAAAAGTTGGATAAAATGCAACCAAAATCAAACTAGTCATGGCATAAAATGGCTTCAAGAACTTACACATTTTTCTAGTCCTTTTTCATTTATCATTTGATGGACATAATTTCTATCACGGATAGCCAAACAACCAAATGCATCCGATGTTTAATTACACTTTCAAGCATAACTTAGTTGGAATTTCATCTAGTGATCACATCCATTCTCAAACCTACCTTAGTATCAATACCTCTCCCTTGAAGAACACGTTCTTTAAATAAAATCTTTCTTGTCTTCAATGCTCTCTCATATTTTATACTTTTTCTAATCATTTTCAAAGCACCACTAGCCACCCTTAAGCCCTTTCAAACAATAAGATTCAATATGGACATTAAACCTCACATGAAAGTAAACACCATTACAAATCAAACTACTTTGCAAATTAAATTGTTTTTTCAAAATCTTTACCAGCGATTCAATGGCACTAGCATTGTCCAAAGTGATAGAAAAGATCTTCCTATCTATTCCCCAATCAAGCAATATACGGAAAATTATTTTTGCCTTTTTATGACCACTATGTAGAGGGTTTAATTTACAAAAGACAATAATCTTTCTATTCATTTTCCAATTAATATTATCAAAATGAGCAGTCACACAAATATACCCTTATTTAGTTATAGATGTCAAACGATAGATATTAAACAAATCTTACTATGAGATTTACGCATTGCAAGTTTCATCTTTTCTTTTTGTTTACGATGAATTTTCCAAAGGTTAGACACATTTATATTCCTTCTTGGAATTTTTAAATTAGGATATAAATATAAAAGCAAGTAAGCAACTCCCTAATTCACTTATACTCAACAAAATTAAATGACAACCCATGATGAATGATTGCTCTTAAATGCAAATCCTCAACATGTTTTTGGTCTATTTTCTTAGATCTCAATTTCCTTGCATAATCAATTGTCATCTTTGCCACATCTCTATCTTTTAATCTTTTTAGCACATCACACTTTGGCAAATGGCACAACATTGTTGAAGGCCATACTTTTGTACCATCGGAAACATACTCTTGTCCGTAATGATTACATCTAACATTTTCTTTACCATCTTTTACACCAATTCTAATAAAATTAACCCAAACTTTAGATGTAGTTACCCTAGGCCTCTTACCTAGTCTATCATTATTATTACCCTCATTTGTCTCAATCTTAGAGAAGAGATAGATAGCATCATCTATTATTTTTCTTAAAAAAAAAAAACATTATCTATCCTTAACACAATATGCAATGAATTACAATATAATATATGATAGTTATCTTATCCTATCTTAACCACAAATAAGCCCTAACTTTTTAAACTGCATTTTAAATTATGGGAAGAACTTATAGTTACATATGTATATTAGGTTAAGCAAAATTTTAAATTTAGTGGACACAATTGCAGTTAAAAGTCACCATGTAAGTATGACGTTGCTTAGTGCCACTAAAACAAATTAGTTTTGAAAAAAAATAACCATAACTAACAATAACTAATTATATAATAACCAATTACATAAAAGTAGTTAAACTATAACCAATATTGTAAACATGGTTATAGTTATAAAACTATAACCATTTTTATAGAAATAAATAATTTATTTTTATTTATCCATAACCAATTTTATTACTAATTTTATATATAACTTGTTATATATCTAGTTATATTCATAAACAATTTATAGTCTATTTAAAAAAAAAACTAATTATACCAAATTATAATTATAACTAGTTATCCAAACTACTTGTGGTTATAATTATATTACCACTTAAAACATAGTTATTTATTGGTTATGATTATTTAAATAATCATACCATGAACACCCACTCTTATAATAAAAATATTAAGAAAATTTAAGAACTGGAAAAATAGTTTTTAAATATAAAAACTAATTTAAACCCTAACATTTGATCATAAAAGTTATTTGTATTCTTTTCTTTCTATTCATCATCTAAATAAAATTTTTGTTTTTTCTTTTCCCTTCTATTATCTTCTCTGCTTCTCCCCTCTTAATGAAGCATAAAGAAACATATGGAAGAACACCGTAATGAATGGTACGTGTCATACGGTGATTGGTTTCTACTACGCAATATGTCCCTAAAAAAACACTAAAATTGGCACATCCACCGTGAATTTTTTGTTTTCATTCATTTTCAGGTTTAGAGAGACCCAAACACACTGAGCGTGATCAAGATCAACAATGGCGGAAAACCCTTCCGAAACGGTGTCGTCCAGCTCACAACATCCTCCTCCTCCTCCTCCTCCTTCTTCTTCTTCTTCTCAGAAATCGCCCCAAGATTCACCGCAGGTTCCATAATCCGCTTCAATTCCACTTCCCTTTTGTATTTTGTGTCTCTCATTCCTCCATCTCGCAAAAAAACCCTTTTTTCATATAATCGGAACTCAAACTAGGGTTATTATCATTATTGTTCATTTATTTTTCTTTTCAAGTTCGTAATTGTCTGATCTCGTAGCTGATAGTCCAGGATCATTCTCGGTACAACCTAATCGATACATGGTGCTTTCTGGGCATCAAATCCTTGTCATTTTTTTGTTCCTGTTCTTTTTTTTAACAAATAGTTGCTCACGAGACACAATTTTGAGCGAAATCGACATTCATATGATGGGATTCGATCGGCATTTTATGTGTTAACAACCTAATTTAGCTCAATTCTATGCTTTAATTTGTACATGTGTTTTGAGCTTGCTGTGTGAACACACGTGTGAATGAAATTGTGCCCTGAATTGTTGTTTTTAAATGCACGTATCTGAATGTCATGGTTTTGTGTGGATGTTGTTGTCTCAGGTCCCTGCATTTTCGAATTTTATGTCCTTTCCGAGTGGATATTATTATCAAATGATTCCTGGTATGTACCCTGCGCTAGTTCCAGGGTTGACTTTGCCGCAACACGAGGAGCATGGGAACCGCGGAGCTGGCATATATGCTGTTCCCGTTAACCCGTATGACAGACAAGTTACTGGACTTCCATACAACACTCTGATTCCGCTTACTTACCGCACACCCACGTAAGTGGCTAGTTATTTTGTTATAATGATGTTGTGTTGTATGTGAAGCTTAGTTATTGCACAGTTTATAGGAATTTTTAACTTATTCTGATATTGAAGCATATTTCTCAACATTGATATATTGGAAATGATAGATTATGTTTTACACCTTTTCATACTTTGTTTCCCATAGGTTCTTTAGGTGAGGTATAAGTATAATGTTTCTATTGATTTGCAATCTGAACTTGGTCACAATCGATGCACAGAAGAACACTAATTTCTTGAATTGCTAAAATACAAAGCAACAAAATGTTGAAATGACATTATTTGAAGCAAGGAGGAAGTTGTAACTGCTAGCAATATGAGGAGTGAGTTTGGCTTGCATGAGATATGGATGATTTTGTAGAGGCGTCAGAATGAACGGGCATGAGTTCCCTTTTTGATAATTATTTTTTACTTGATTGAAGGGTTATTGTTAGTGTGTAAAGGCATGGGGATTTTGGAAGTTGGAAGTAAAATTAGGTTAAGGATAGGTGGCCACTTATGTATGTTATCAGTAACTAAGGAAATAAGGATTTGGGGTTGATGGGTTTACGGAAAACTCAAGCAAGAAACAATTAGGAATTTGCTTGGGGTGGATTTTGAAGACAGTCTGCTACTCTGCCAAGAAAATTAGTCATAGGGAATGAAGACAATTAAGGAAAACAGAATTGTAGCTGATAAAAAGAAGAAAGCCTCTTCACACCTAGTGTTTGTGCCAGCCTTCCTAGTAATTAACAATTTTCTGAAATCTCAAAATCTGATCAATGAGCTGAAAGGAAGCATTGACTTTATAAGTAGACATCCTATAAGATTTCAAACTTTATATGTAGGCTTTGATACCATATCCTGAACATAGACCAACTATCCCAAAAGCTTAAAAAGTTCTCAATAAGCACTCATAAGAGAAGAAAATAGGAGGTAAAAGGTATAAAATTTCTCCCATAAGTTAAAATCAATTTATTCTCCTCAACTTTTAGTGGAGTTAGATGAGAGAACATCTAAAAACCTGATGTGCATAAGTTCATTTTAAATTTTGGGAGGAATTTTATTCCTCTCAAGTCTTATCCTCCTATTTTCTTTTTGTATAAGTTCTTGTTGAAAAGTTCATGTAAACAATTATGTGCTGCTGGGTTCATCTGAAAACTAGACACTAGACATGCACAGTCTTAGAGAAACTGAGGTAGGGAGAGAATTTCAGAGAGAATGGAGTTTTGCATTTTCATTAACACAGATGAAGAATCAATATAATTTAGATATTTATAGAAGCTGTTAACAGCTGTCATGAACTGTAAACAGTTAGCTATTATCTAACTACCTATAACAGAATGCAAATTCTCACATTTTACAATACTATACTGTAATACCCCTCTCAAACTCAAGGGGAAGGCTTAGTCAGCACATTTGCCCATTGATCCGGAGATGGAATGTGGTATATCAGAAGCTGCTTAGGAAGTATTTTCTCCTGCACAATAAAGACCTCAATCTCCATGTGTTTGGTGCGACTATGGAAGACTGGATTGTGAGCAATGGCTACGGCACTCTGATTATCACAGAGCAGTACAGGTGTAGAGAAGGAAACCTGAAGTTCCTGTAACAAAGCCTGAACCCAAGTCAACTCTGCTGAAGTCTGAGCTAAGCTGCGATACTCAGCTTCAGTACTAGATCTAGCTGTTCCCTTGAGCACCAAGAGATCAGATTTGGCCCTAAATAAGTGGCAGAGCCTGATTTGGACCTTCTATCATCAATATCAGAGGCCCAATCAGCATCACACATAGCTGTTAGTGTCAATGATTTTCCAGCAGCAAGAGGTCTCATATGAAGACCATGAAATAGAGTACCTTTAAGATACCTTAGGATCCTTTTTACAGCCACCCAGCAAGAGTCCAAAGGCTTAGCCATGAATTGGCAAACCTTGTTCAAAGCAAAACTTATTTCAGGTCTAGTTAATGTGGCTTATTGTAAAGCTCCAACCCCAGACCTATATAAAGTAGGATCCTGAAACAGATCATTACCACTATTTGAAAGTTTGCATGTAGAGGTCATAGGTGAGGAGATGGGTTGAGCTTCAGCCATTTTAGTTTTGTGAAGAAGACTTATTGGGTTCTCCACAAGAATATGTTGCTCTGATACCATCTTAGAGAAACTGAGATAGGGAGAGAATTTCAGAGAGATGGAGTTTTGCATTTTCATTAACTCAGATGAAGAATGAGTACAATTTAGGTATTTATAGAAGCTGTTAACAGAAGTTAACAGCTGTCACTAACTGTAAACAGTTAGCTATTATCTAACTACCTATAAAAGAATGTGAATTCTCACATTTTATAATATTATACTCTAATATACAGCTTCAAAGTTCTAGCAAGCACTCATAGGTCATCTTTGGACATGGGATTGGACCTCCAAATATTCAAGGAAAATTGCTCCTGATTTTGCATTCTTTACATTTGGAAATATGCACAACACTTGTTTGTGCTATAAATCTAGGGCTTCTTGCTGAGATGCAGAAATGCAAAGTCAAGTCCATCATTCAGTGTAATCTACCAAAATGCAGAACTAAGGAAGAAGGCACTAAAGGTTCTTCAACAACTTTGATTTGTCTGCCTTCTACTCCCAAGAGATAAATACATATATAGTCTTAGAAGTTGGAGCATCCTCCAGCTTAGAAAAACTTGTAGCCAAGTTTTGCCATAAATTATTAGGTTACTAAATACTGACTATTAATAAAAAACTATCTTTACAGACTGTAATAATAATTCATAATATTATAACTACCTATAGAAAGACTGAAATGAAATTACTTTTATACATGATTCATCTGAAATTAGACAGCTTTTAAAGAACCTATAGGTCACATTTGCACTTGAATTTGGCATCCAAACATTCATGGAAAATTGGACCTGTTTCTGATTTACTGGCAGCATGAACAACACTTGTTGGACTTTGTTTTCTGTTCCTGCATCAATTTGGATGTTCTGTATGCTTTCAAAGTTATCAGAAGGTGAAGTGATTGATGTTATATTTTTCTTTCACACCAGTTTCATTTAGTGCTTGTTTAAGTTTAAACAAAGATATTAGTAATTGTTTTATTGGTGAAAATTCTTTTTTAGTTTTATTTGTTTTTGTGAACAAATATGTTCATTAATGTTAACTAATGGTTTCTGTTACTGCATGATCACCATCAGCAGCAGGCCAAGTTCTGAAGCTACTGTTGCCAGTGAAAATCAGGGACAAGCAGGACAGCAACCTCAACAGCAGCAGCCTGCACATCAAAGACAAGTTGTTGTTAGGAGATTTCAAATTGCATTTCAAATTGATTTGTTGCTTATGTTGAAGCTGGCAGCTGTGATCTTTTTGTTTAACCAAGATGGATCAAGGCAGAGGCTTATTGTCCTTGTGTTCTTTGCTGCTCTTGTATATTTGTAAGTATTTATCCATTTTTTTTTTGTTTTTTAAAATATTTTATTGCTCGCTAATTCTGTTGGTTCTTGGACTCAATCCCAGGAAATGCTTGATGTAAATGTCCCATCCCTCATCTTATTTTTTCTTTGTCCAATTCTTTATATACCCAGGGTCTTTTTATTTGGATTTTGTATTGGTGTGCTGTGTGCACGTGTGTCAATATCAAGGCCATGCAATAATGTTAATATTACCAAACTCCTTACTGTATAGGTTGTGAATGGGAGATGTAGTATTTACTAATTGAGATGTGTGACAGGTACCAAACTGGAGCTTTGACACCGATTATAAGATGGCTTTCACGAGGTATGCAGAGAGCAGCAGCACCTCCTCATCCACCAAGACCTGCAGCCAGGGCTGAAAATGTTCCTGCTCCCAGGCCGGAGGGTGACAATGCTGCTCCAGCAGGTATGATTTGGACATTTTATGCATGTGATTTTACACACGTTTCTTTTGGGAAACATTAGTGATAGAGCTGATGTGATTTATGATGTAATTTGGGAAGTCTTCAATTGGAAGCTTACGAGGTTCATTTTATATTATTATTCTTTATTCAATAATTTTCTTTAGGTAAAATTTTATGTTCCTAAGTTTGTATGAAAAAGTATCAATTGAAGTTTTTTGATCGTGTATTGACACAATGACAAATGCTTACCTTTGCTTCTTATCTTTTGGAAGAGGGTCAACCTGAAGCCGAGAATGTGAACCAGCCAACCAATGGGAATGAAAATGTTGCAGAACCTGGCAATGCCAATGGTGGTAATCAGTGGTGGGGCATTGTGAAGGAGATCCAGATGATTGTCTTTGGATTTATCACTTCCCTTCTCCCCGGGTTCCACAACCATATGGATTGACCATATTTTGTAGCTTACAAGGTTTGTGGATCTGATATATGGGCTATGTGGAACCATGCCCGCGACATGGGACGGGGTGTTCTGAAATAAAAATGTATAGCATCAGAAGTTCCAAGCGTCATAACTAATACATACATGGTTAGGTGCAACTATAATCCAGCGGAAGATATTGTGCAACTTTAGGGTGCCGTTTTTGTATCATTACTTGGATTGTTGATAAAACATTTTCTTTTGGATTCCATTGTGCTTTGCGGGAGAGATTTTCTTCCAGCATCCAGCATGTTTCTTCTTATACCCCGCATACTTTTTCCTGTACCCAGTAGTGAGAGGAAAAATAAAAAATACTCTTACTTATAGATTATAATCCGTATTGGCAATATTATGTTAAAAATATATTTTATGAAATAATTTAAAAATAATAATTCATGTAGGTTTCAAACCTACCACCTTCCCATTATTAGCATGATGTTCTAATAAATTAAATTAATAGATCAATCATATTAAAAATAATTGACGTCGTTGTATAAAACACTAAATTTTTTAGTATATATTTAATATACATAAATTTTATAATTAATTTTGATCTAATAATGTATTTTTTTTACATATATAAATTTTAAATAAAAATTATAGATTTAATAAAAATTTATATATATATATATATAAATTATTAGATCAAAATTAATTATTATAAAATTTATTATGTAAATTTATATGTGTATTAAATATACATTACAAATTTTATTATTTTATATAGTGATATTAATTATTTTTAACATAATTGACTTATTAACTTAATTGGTTAAAGCGTAGTGCTAATAACACAGGACAGAGGGTCATATAGATTATCAATCCGTATTAGCATTTTTTTTCTCACTATTGGATGTATGAAGAAATATGTTGGATGCATTAAGAAAATCCGGGTCTGAAAAATTTGTCCCTAAAAGATGAAAATTCAAATTTTTATCCCTGAAAGTGTAAAAAATGCTACAAATTCATCATTATGTTAACTTTTATCCGTTATTGTTAATGAAAGTACCTACGTGGCTCATAGGGATGAAAATGTCACAAAAATGGTTAACATAGCAGTTGACTAGATTTTGGACAAAAATGTCAGTAAGTTATCATTGGACTAAAATGTTAGTAATTTTTCTATTAAACCTAAATGTCACTAAGTTACCATTAAAGCAAAATGTCAGTAATTTTCAATTGGACCAAAATGTAAGTAATTTTTTATTGGACCAAAATGTCAGTAATTTTTTTTGGCGAAAAAGGTCAGTACGTTTCCATTGGACCAAAATGTCATTAAGTTATCATTGGACCAAAATGCCAATTTTTCATTGAATTAAAATGTCACTAATTTTTTGTTGGATGAAAATGTAAGTAATTTTTTGTTACACGAAAATGTCAATACGTTTCTATTGGACTAATTTGGAAAGACCCAAAATTTCGTTTAATTTAAGGTAAAATATAATTAAGTTATCATTGGACCAAAATGCCAATTTTTCATTGAATTAAAATGTCACTAATTTTTTGTTGGATGAAAATGTAAGTAATTTTTTGTTACACGAAAATGTCAATACGTTTCTATTGGACTAATTTGGAAAGACCCAAAATTTCGTTTAATTTAAGGTAAAATATAACTTAAGGGTAAATCTTCCATTTTTTTTATCGTTACAAGCATAATAATAACAATACAATAACCACTTAAAAAATAGGGAAGCAAGCATAAGTTAAAAGAAACGTAATAATAATCATAATTTTTTTGTCACAATAGAAATTATCCAAAATAAACATTCTATCAGTGTACTAAAATAAACATTGTAATAATGTATTAATCATTATAAATTTATCCAAATTATAATAATTAGTTACAATCTATTATAAATAAAAGAGGAAAGATTATGGTTATTAGTTACAATCTATTATCCAAATTTACCCAAAATAATTTGTATTGGGACAGACATATAATGGTTATTAATCAATATAATGATTATTATTATGTTTCTTTCAACTAATTTTTGCTTCCCTATTTTTTAAGTGATTATTGTATTGTTATTATTATGCTTGTAATGGTAAAAAAAAGGGAAGATTTACCCTTAAGTTATATTTTACCCTTAAATTAAATGAAATTTTGGGTCTGACAAATTAGTTCAATAGAAACGTATTGACATTCTCCTCCAACAAAAAGTTACTGACACTTTGATCCAATGAAAATTATTGACATTTTGGTCCAATGATAACTTAATGACATTTTTATCCAATGGAAACGTATTGACCTTTTTCGCCAAAAAAAATTACTAACATTTTAGTCAAATAAAAAATTACTGACATTTTTATCCAATGGTAACTTACTGACATTTAGGTTCAATAGAAAATTATTGACATTTTAGTCTAATGATAACTTACTGACATTTTCGTCTAAAATCTAGTCAGCAGTCATGTTGACAATCATTTTTGTGACATTTTTGTCCCTATGTGTCACGTAGACACTTTCATTAATGGTAATTGACAGAAGTTAACGGAAGAATGAATTTGTCACACTTTTTACACTTTTGGGGACAAAAATTTGAATTTTCATCTTTAAGGACAATTTTCTCAATGCTTTACACATTCAGGAACGAAAATGACTATTTAAAAAAAAAAAAAAAACCTACATTACAACTCAATTTGATATACTGTTATAGTTCCTTAATGTTTCAAATGAACTATAATACTGCAAGCTCTTTTATGGATGATGAATAAATAGGGAGGAAAAGACATGAAAAATAGAAATAAAGAGAAATAGAATAAAATTTTTAGACAAAAGAATTAAGAAAAGTAGGGATGTTTTTTATTTCCTTCTTTGGACAGGTGAAAGAAGTGGAAAAAATAAATAATATAAAAATTTTCTATATTAATTGAAAAATTAAATTTAACTTAAATATTATTTTTTATTAATATTAATGTAGTCAACTTTACCTAGTGGATAGGAATTTGTTGTTATAAAAATATACATTTTAAAATATTTAAAATAAAGAGTCATTAATTATTACTCCACCCTCCAATTTCACTTTGCTCATGACGGAAAAATTATTTCTATAATGAGTCCCACAATTAAATTTCTGTTTTTAATTTTTAGTCATCCAAAACATGAAAGATTATTCCATTTCCATTCTTTTCATTTCCGTCTCCTGTTTCCATCTATCTTAAATACACCCAGCTAAACAAACTCTTGAAAGATTATGCCAACCAAAATTAATGAACCTGACACAAATACTCATGGATTGTCCACATTCTCGAACCAAAACGGTTTCGCCTTCTCATGGTCCACCAAAATTAAATTACTTCTGAAAAATGAAAATTATGTGAATTCTTTGTCACGGGCAACTAAATATTTGTTATACGCAAAATAAAACCTTATGTAACACATGTCGAATTAATAAAACTATGAACATGTGTCGGTGATCAAAATACAGACCACAAAAAATAAAACTTTAGGCTCACGGACATTTTTAATTCATTAAGCTTTCATTCCTGATCTTCAACTCATCACCTAACAATTTCATGAAGCTATCTGATGACAGCCTCCCGCCACAGCTTCGGTTGGTGATTTCAGGTGTAACAACTGAGATGGATTATTTATTTTAGCAAAATAATATTTATCAAATAATTTATGATAAAAATAAAAAAAACATTTTAATCTAAGGAATCTTTAACCAACCCACCCATCGAAGTTAGTTCAGTTGTCAATAATTCACTGATCACGGCTACACAACAAAAAAATAATCACTTATCAAAAACTAATGGAACAATAAAACTGAACCAAACCAACCCCCAAAATTAAGCTATGTTTGGGTAACTATTCGGCTGCCTTAGAATTATGTTTGCATAAAAAACTCAACAGTATTGTGTTGTAAGTGCTTTGAAACGCACATTATAGCAATTTGAACAGCTACCCAAACATGCACTTAACCAACCCATCTAATGCATGTTTAAAAATCTGGTGCAAAATGACTTTTAAGGCCAAAATCATTCTCATTTTGTTTTTATTTGCTGGATCTGCATTGAAATGTGTGTCATCAACTGCAAACCAAACATGCACCTAAACTTTAACTCAATCCGGTATTTGGTTTGCAACCATCTTACACCGGTTCTAGAATGCAAAGAAAAACATAGGCATAAGTACAAGTTTGTTTATTATGTAACCCGGATAAATATATTTACACATTCATCTCTGCAAAATTTTGGTGGGGTTCAGAAAGAGCAGCAGAAGAACCTAATTCTTTTGGCACTATGAATTGTAATTACAATATTTATATATATACACATGATTCACCTCACATCTCAGACAGAAGATTGCTAATTTTCCTAAGCTCTTTGAGAGCTGTCATGGCAGTAACTTGCCCTTTGCGATCTTGTTGGAAAACAGATTCAATTACCTGCACCACAGGGAAAACAAGTATATGCAACCGGGAAGGAACATCAAATTGAGAACAATTTTCTTTAACCAGTTTCATAATTGAGAAAATGAAGGGAAAAATAAAGGACTGAAGTTGTGCAAAAGTTGTCATTGAAGAGTGAAAGAACCTTACCTGAATATGGTCAAGCATAGACTGCCCAATATTCTTCAAAGTGCCCATCACATTCTTGTCAACAGATTCTCCACTGCAACTAACAGAACTACAAGGCTCATTAGCTACAGATGAGGCTGGTTGTGGAGTATTATTGTTTTGAGTGCTACCACGGTTGGCAGCTTCGGCAGCACCTCCTGCTTTCTCAGAGATTGCCTCAGCATTATTCCGTCCAAATGGCCAAAACCACTGCAACTTATTCTGTTTTTTGTCTTTAGGAGGAGTGGCTGTATTTCCTGCTTCATCGCTCTTGCACCCTGATGTTGGAGGCATGTTCTTCGGAGGATCAGAGATTGGAAGGGGCAGATCACTGGGACAAGTATCTGAAGTTTCATTGCATTCAGAATTTTCTGTATTGCACCGTGATGTCTGAGAAATGTTCTCAGTAGGATCGGGGATTGGAAGGGGTGGATCATTGGGACTGGTATGCGAAGTTTCATTGCATTCAGTATTTTCTGTATTGCACTGTGATGTCTGAGAAATGTTCTCAGGAGGATCGGAGATTGGAAACGATGAACTGGTACCTGAAGTTTCATTGCATTCATCTAGGGGTGAATTAGATGCAACACTACTTTTCACTGAGGTAATTTCATGATCATTGGCCTCATTAGGGGGACTAATTGGCTCAGAATATATAGACAAGTCTTCCTCACTGCCAGAATTTCCACTTGGAGATCTATCATCAGACAAGTAATTGTTGTCACCACTACAGCCACTATCTTCTTGTTCTTCAACTGCTTCAGAAGGATTATCATGCTGGCGTAGTGTTTCATCTGGCTGCATTTTCTCAGCATCTTCCTCTGAGCCAAGTGCCTTGCTAAGATCTTCCAACAAACTGCGCCTAAAATTTTTGCCACTCTGAATCCTTGACAAAGGAGGGTCAGATTTTGCTCTTCTCAAACTGAATTTTACCTTTTCTGTCCATCCCTTTTTCCGAGTGGGAACCTGTTTTTCTAGATTATCTTGCCTGAGTTCTTCAGCCTTGTGGGCAACCCTCCACTTTTCTTCCCAATAGCTATCAGGTAACAAATTCAGAGGAGTTTTCGGAGACACAGATTCAGATGGAAGGGTCACAGATGTAGTATACATAGATTTACTTTGGTAATGAGACCCAAGAAACAAAAGTGACGAGGATGAAATATCAACACTCAGTGCAAAAGCCTGCAAGGATTTAGCCTTCTCTAGTAGTTTTTCAATATTAATGTCTTCAGGGAAGTTTAATAATCTCTGAAGACACCTTGTAGGGTTTTCAGTTGCAAGTAGTGAAGATCTTAAATGAAGTAACATAGCTACTGCCATAGCTGAGATAAATGCTCCACGAGGTGAATTTAAGATCCTGAACTCACAGTCATCAGCACCTTTTCCCATGCTGCTATTCTCTGATGCAAAGATCTCATCCCATATGATCAAGAGGTTGGCAAGTGAAAATTCTCGTCCAAATAAAACTCGCAACCATCGAAGAGAAAAGTACTGGGGCTCAACCCCAAGTTCAAAAAGATGGGTATGGAGAGATGAATCTGCAAGAGACAACAAATAATACAATGCAGTAGAAGCCTCAATCACAGGAGGCAGGCCACTATGGGACCCAGATACAGGGGATGAAGAGAAGAAATCGGCCATTGCAACTGAACCATGGGCCCCACTCATCAAAGCATCAAACATACAGTAAGCATCATGCTCCACGAATTTCTCAGATAAAACAATGCCCAGTTCACCTTCAGCTCCATAAGCATCACTTAGTAATACAATGGTCTGTATCTCAGGATCAAGTTCCTCAAGACTATTGACTTTCACAGAATTTCCATGAGAACCAAATTCATCCTCCATCAATTCTGGAGATTTTTTAAAATCAAAGCTGTAAGTAAGATCATTCTCTTGACATAAAAGGCCATCAAATCTGTCCGTAAAGTGATCTTCGTAAAGCTTCCGAACTTCCAAAAGATGCTCCAAATCAACTTGGAGAACATAAAGCAGAGGAGCAAGTAATTCATGCATTCCTATAAAAATAAGTGAACGAAAGAAATCCATTAATGTACAGTCAACATTTTCATAGCATATAATATTAAAGTAAAAGTAGCTATCAGAAAGCCAGGAAACCAAATTGATGAAATTTGCATCTTATCAAGAATTAGGTTTCTCAACAATTAAGAGCTTGTTTGATTCAGATAAAAATAGAATTGATTTGAAGAGAAAAAAGATTTTTAAAGAATAGATTTTGATAGAATTGAATTATGTTATACGTTAAGGGAAAAAACTAAGACCAAACTCATTATATTGCTATAAAATTCTCCAATTAAATAATGACACATGGATATTCATTTAAAATTTTGCAACACATTATGTAAAGAACATCCATTTGTCAACATTGGCAAGAATACAAGGAACTTGATCTAAATTTTGTCCTGTTTTAAAAGTGAGCTTAAGAGAAGTGTTTTTGTTTGGATAGAGTAACATAAAATCACTTTTGAAGATAAAATTACCAAAAAGGATATAATATAATATTAAAACACACTGCAATAAAAATTAAGAAACCATCATTGTTGTCTAGCAAGTTGATGCTAGATTACTTCTCTCTGTTACTTGACTAGGCAGGTAATGTATTAAAAGGCATATCATAACAATAAAACAGATATTTATTGGTTTAAAATTCAGACAGGCAGTGATACAACTGTTATAAAGTAAACCCCACTGCTAATAGCCAAGAGGTACTTAAGCATTATTTTAGTATTTAAACATGATATAGATAACCGTTAAAACATATCATGGCATTCTTCTGATTAGTGTTGTCTAACTCAGTTGGATGCTCTACAATTAATTATGCAAGATTGGAAATTGGAGGGAAAAATTTGACAAACATCACAAAATGAGAAAGCATATTTAAAATGACGGTAAATTTAGTTAAAGTTGATGTATTGTTTGACACCATTGCTTGGCAGAGAAATTTACCTTGTCTATAACCACATTCTGGGTGCCTAAGACACCACAGTAATAAAATTCGTCTCAACATGATTTGGCATCCTGGAGTCTGAAAATAACTGCCATGTTCAGGGTATAAACGTGATAAATCCTGATCAACCGTTCTCTCCAGCTCTGCATTGCGGAAAAAGCGACCCCATGTACTATCTGCATATAAAGGCCAAATTATATTTAACATGGATAAAGTTCAGTTGTCCGTACCGTAAAGTGACAAAGATTGCTAACCGTTAGAAATTCACATGACAGAATTCCAACAAAATGGCAACAAAATATACGACAATTTTCTTCTTTTAAATTAATTATCACCATTACCATAACCAATGGGTGAGTGCCACTAGGCAATTATTCTTATCTTAACCTTCACAAAAATTAAATTTCCATAAAATAAGGAGGGCATGCCGTTATATTCCTCCATAACAAAATAAACTTTCATTTACTTATCCTTAGAAAAAAGCAATAGGTATATAATCTGGTGGCAACAACTAAACGGATACCACTGCAACACGATGAAGCTCTAGATAAGCCAACTGAGAGAAGGTGGAATATAGTGTAAATTAGCAGCACAGATATCAAACATGCTAGAAACTACATTGGCTGAATCAGGGATCCATAATTAGGTTAACGATTTAACTCCACCTATGCTGAAATAGAGTGAGAAAATTTAGAACTACCTGGATTCTGTGAAAGTGGATTGTCAATGACAAGATTGGGTGAATTAATTCCATCCTTTGGAACATGTGGTTCAACCAGAAGGCGCCTTCTCAAGCTAGCATACCTGACAAGATAAAAGCAGTCATTTTTAATGTCCATTAATTAAACTGATACAAAAAAACACATTATCAAAATGACAGGCAAACACTGAATCCATAAACTACACAAGCAATCCTCAGTACCAGGCGAAGAAAAAGCTTAATCATTTTTATTTTCTACCAATGAAATTGTAGATGTAATCTACACTCATAGGCAGATATTGACACAGAAGAACATACAATAGTATTGCCTTTAAACTAATGAGTACATCCCAATTTCAAATGTCAGCTTTTTCTTGAATGAAAATAATAAAAAATTTCTTTATTTCTGCACAACTTTATCTCCATCATAAACACACAAACAAATTTCAGTAGCAGTTTGCTTGCTGCTGATAACCAAGATTAAAACAAAATCAGCATAGAATACTACATGGTTATGGTCACATTAACATGCATAGGGTAAAAAAAATCCAAGGCAAATATTATATAAACATATAATTTACCAAAAGGAATAAGATTTAAGGAAAACTCACATCATTATTAAAAACAAGATTATGGAGGTGATGACTTTACCTTCTTCTACAATTAGCGGTGACTCGACGAAGATCATCAATTGAAGTCGAAGACGCAGACGGCAACACCCCAAGATTTATCCGCCACTGCAGCCCTCTAAGATCACCAAATCGCCGATTCTCCGGCGCCGATCGCTGCAAAACAGCATCGGAAGTCGCCGGAGTCACCGACAGCGGATCCGACAGCGCCGGCGGCATGTAGTGCGGCAATTCCCAGCAACCCCAGATGGTAAAGCACAGCGAAAATCCAGAAAGACTCGAACTTCCTAGAAAAAAAAGAAGCAAAATTTAACTCAAATTCTAAAGTCAAAAGAAAATCACAAAGTCAAAGAAATGAAAAAAAGAAGAAGAAAAAGAAGAAAAGCCTAGTTAAGTTATGGGCAGAAGCTCACCAAATTGAGTGTGGAGAGTGAAAAAGGAGGAGAATTTATGAAGTGAAATGAATTGGGGTGGGGTGGTTTTGTGCAGAGAAAGCAAATGATTTGCACAGTTGCATGTTTCTGTGTGTGAGTTTATGTTATGTTTATGTACTGGTTGGCTAAGAGAGAGAGAGAATAATAAGTTTGTTTGTGTAGAGAAAAAGGGGTTATGAGAGAAAAGAGAAAAAGGCAGTGGTGTTTGTAATGGTGTTGTTGGGTGTGATTTGTGCTTGACCTGCTTGCAGGGACGGAACGGAAGGTATGGTGAGTTGTCTTATTCAGCAAAATTTCTACATCATTTTTGTGGTCTTTCTCTCTTTTTTTCTTTTTTTCTTGTCTAATAAATAAAATTGAGAGAATATAATATATACTATATCACATGGCTTATCGTGTTGTGGGCTTGTGGCTGGTGAAAATTGCCAATATCTTGTTACCTTATGATTACGGATGGCTGGCTGGCCTCCATGCCTATTATTATCCGCAACTTCTGTCTCTCTCTCTCAACAAAAAATATACTAGTATTATTATTATTATATTACAAATTCACCGCCATCTTTTTCTTTATTTTAATTTTTAAGAGTTTCACGGCAAAAGAATGTAAATAATATAATTTAAATAAGAAATTATGAAAAAGGGGCTGTTTCGAAACTATTTACGGATTTGGGGCAGTGGGTCACGCCCAAAATTAGGCATGACCGATCCCGCCTGAATTTGGGCGTCACCAAGGGGGGGTCACGCCCAATTTTGGGCGTGACTAAAACCGTCGTTAAATCTGTCGCTAAATCGGTTAGCGACCGATTTAGCGACGGAATTTTTTGGTTTTTTTTAAATTTTTTTGTTTGCGACCAAAATTTCTGTCGCAAAAACGGTTAGCGACCGATTTAGCTACAGAATATTTGGTTTTTTTAATTTTTTATTTAATATTATTTATTTTTATTTTTATTTAATTTGAAAGTATTTTTAGATTGATCTTCATGATAGATATGATCTGTTTTACTTTTAATAATATTATTTTATTTAATATATTTTTATAATTTTATTTAATAAATAATTTTTAATATATTATTTTATCTAATATAATTTCTAAATTTTTATATGATTTTGTTTAATATTTTTTGGATTTTGTATATATAACTAATTTTTAATATAATATTTTTTATTTAATAAAATTTTTCAATTTTCTTTCGAAATTTGCAAAAATTGAACAATTTTAATATAATACTTCCTTATTTTTTCTAAATTTTTTTAAACAATTTTTTAATATAGAAATC
>PYAF01005707.1:311101-328477 GCA_007407185.1 Glycine tomentella
GGATCTCCTCTCACTGATGCTGAACACACAGAAGCTATCCTTGATGGATTAAGTGAGGAATATGCTCCCTTAATTACATCTGCGATGTCAAGATCCCCTCCTTTCACCATAATCGAATTGGAAGCATTCTTATTGGCTCAAGAAGATATGCTTGATCGTTTCAAGAAAACAGAGACTACTCATATCCAAGCTAACTTCATCCAAAGAAATATGGCCCAAGAATACCCTGGTGGTCGATCTTCAGGTGGACGCAGAGGCAGAGGGGGTCGCACCTACAGAAGCAACAGAAATCAAGGTTCTTTCTGGAATCAAAATCGCTTACAATGTCAAATCTGTGGCAGACCTGCTCATCCTGCAACAAAATGCTTCTATCGCTATGATACTACATATCAAAATATTTCTCAAGGATCTCAGCATCAGTCCTTCCAAAATCAGAATTAGAGAGCACCACCTCCACCTCCACCTCCTTCCTTTCACAATCCTACAGCTTACATAGCCGGCCCTGCTTCACTTCTAGACACAGCTTGGTATCCGGATTCTGGCACAACTCATCATTTCACTCACGACTTTGGTAACCTTTCCTCTAGTTCTGAGTATAATGGATCTGATCAGGTCCATGTTGGTAATGGTGCATGTATGCCTATACATCATGTTGGTCATTCTTTCTTAACAAACTTCAGTTATTCTACTGTCAGCTTATTCATGTATGCTGATAATACTCTCAATAGTATTCTTTCTTTTCATCTTCTTCTATACCTACGTTATCTTTTCTGTTTTTCCTTTGGGACTGATACCTTTCAAAAATAAAATCCAGTAATCCACTACTCAGAGAGGATGAATATTATATTAAAAAAATGAACTTTTATGAGAAAACAAAAAGGAGTAAAAAACCAATAGTGATGAAGAGCACTCAGGGCAGTGACATGGAAAAAATAAACTGTCAAACAACCTTTGAGTGAGTCACGTGCTGTGAGAAATAATGATAATATGTCTATATATTATATAAGAATGACGTTATATTTAATAATGAATGCACAAGTAGAGAATGAGAAATTCTAGAATCCTCTTTTAAAAAATTATTAATTCCAAAATTTAATAACTGATTTTAGATGGTTGAATATAAAATTTTAGAAGACATATAAAATTAAAAATGGAAGATTTTCGTGACTTAAAAAAATTCTTAAAAAACAGGGATGTATGAATTTCTCGTAACATACAAGAAACTGAACGAGTGTGGTGGGAGCATATTCTTTTTGGTGCTTTCCCCTTGATTATTATGCTTTTTGGTCATTATGCACTTTCCACATGGGATTTCTGAAGGTAAGTTTCACGGGAACTTCTTTTAGTAGAAAAAAAATGAAACAGAAAACAAATTAAGTTCAAGGTGTTCGCATGTAAAATGATTGATGATTTTCAATACTAGACTAAAATCCGTTACTAATTAGTTATAAAAATCCTTAAATTATCATAAAGTATCGATATAAATATTAAGAATTTATGTCGGGTATATATCATTTTTAATATTGAAAATGATTATTTATTGTATACACTTTTTTTAAAAAATATAAATAACTAATTTCTTTATAACAATCTTAACCAATTACTCAATTAAATCGTGATTTGAAAGTTTTAGGGATTCTCAAAACACCAAATATATTCAATTAGAATTCAAATTCATTTTAATGGAATTAATATAATATAAAAGAAATATAGATTTTTATATTGTGCATAGGATTTTTTTTATTTTAATTTTCATTTATTCGTGAAAACTATCTATAAAAAAATTAGATAGAATAGCTTCAACCTTGTCAGCCGAAAATGAAAAAATAAAATCTGGATAAATGCCAATATTTATTACAGATATAAGGATAGAAATTGAAATAAATAATTCTAATGGCCCCGAATCAAAAAAATAAAAATTTGGTGTATTAAAAAGCTTGTATCCACATAACATTTAACAAGTTAGTTAGTTTTAAATTAATCAGTAAAACGTTTTTCATACGTTATTTTGGAGAAGACGTAAGTGCATACAATTTCAATAGCAATAAAGTAAAGGACATTAGAAGAAAGTCATACATACCCATTCAACCTCATATATATGCAAGTTTGGATTGGATGATGATATACTTGGCACAATGATTAGTTTGGTTGACATGGTGCGTACGTGTCCTTCTCTTCACGATCATTTTGTTTTGCAAATTTTGATTTGGTAAAAATAAAAACAAGCAGCACCTCTCACGAAGCAAATACGCAATATAATTGGTATGATGTGGACATGCAATGCGGATGACTCAGTTACGTTTTGATAATGATTTCGTACAAGAGAGATACAACTTACATGTCATCAAAGTACAATCTCAGCCGTTCATTCCCAAAGCTGATCTTAATCTACCAACGATGTCATCGAACGGTTATTATAGTGACTTGCTTAACTTTAACTTGCTTAGTTGTATATTTATCGGGGAAATCCAACAAGATAAGCCTCAAATTGAGCTATATTATAAAGTTTAATTAATACTTAAGTTATATATATTATCCCTTAAAAAGAATTTTTTTTGACCAAATTGATATAATAATTAACAATCTAGTATGAACTTTTATCCTTTTTTTACATGAATGTCAATTTAAATCCACTTATGTCACTTTTCTTTTTAAGAAGATTTTCTCATGCTTAAAAGCTAGTTAAAGTTAAATAGTTGTATCCAGATAGAATTTCTTGTAGTTTGGGCATGTGCAATAATTTTAAATCTCTATTGACAACTCCCATATGTTATTAACACCATGCCTTGTAGTAAGAGAATGTTTCCACATTCTATTACGTTATAAAAAAATAAATAAACATTTCGTTGAATCTGTTTTAAAATTTAATGAAATACATTAATAATAATTTCTTTATATTATCATTTGATAAGAAACTATCATATATGATAGTGTATTATAAATTATTGATTTTTTAATAATTGATTTAAAAGGCATTTTTAAAGGAATTTTAATTGATTAATATTGTAAAGATTTTATACTAATTGTGTACTAAATTTAAATTTTATCAACAGTAGTAAAATGTTTACAGTAAGTTTTTGCTTGAAAATAATTAAAACTTGAAAATATTATTTTCTAAAAATAATATAAAAAAATTGTTTTCCAAATAAGTTAAACTAAATATGATCGAAAACAGTAATAATTACGTGCACGAATATATGCATGTGATCAAAAACTTCAAGATGGGTGGCTTAATGCTAAATAATTTTTGTAATTTTATACGCCATGCATTGGCTGTATATATTAGTATGCATGTGGAGAGCAAATTTTACTTTTTCATAAATTCAAAGAGAAAATCTAATAAAATTGGAAAAAAAAATATTATACATGAAAAAGAAGAGAAAAATTAAGGACTCTTTCGCAGAAGGGAGATCTGGAAATGGTGGTGCCCCATCAGAGTTCCCCCACCATGTAGATAAGGACACTGTGGTCCTCTATGTGCTTCTCATCATCTAATGCAAAACCATGGTTCATTTATTTCTCTTTTTGTATGTATTCATTCCGGTTTAACATTTTAATAATCAACTATAAGATAAAACACACAAAAAAGGAATTAAGAAGGTGGACCAGAATTATGAAAGTACACGAGCCATATGTCTCTTGAAATGTGGTTGGATTTGAAAAGCTTGCAATTATAATGCTACTACCCCACTAGGGTGGTTCATACGAAGCCAGGAATGAAGAAAAAACACCCCACCTCCCTCAGCTCCTCAATTAATTTCATGCAGTGTTTTGCATTGAGTTTTTAGCTAGGAAACAATTAATTGTTCTTTATAAAAAAAAACCTTAAAAATTACAAAAACACACTAAAGGCTATATATTACACTTTTGATTTTCTAGGTATAAATTGTAATGATATATATAATTTTAGCCTTTTGAATTTTAATTGACACAATTGAATTTTTTAAACATAATAGAGAAATTTTCAAATCGGTAGAGGAGGGATTCAAATCCCCCTACACTCTACCACTCTTCATGAAACCACTAGGTCAACTTCACTATTTATAATATATATGGAACTAATATATATATATATATATATATATATATATATAACTTAAGAATCAAAATTACATATAAATTTATAATATTAAATATTATACTTATTATTAAATATATAAAACGGTATAATTTATACTTATTAATAATTTAAATATACTCATAATAATTAGTACATCGCAAAAAATGTAAAACAATATATTTATTATATATTTTAGTAATAACTGTAATAATACTTTCACTACATGTTTATATATATATATATATATATATATATAGTTTATAAATATTTAAAAAAAACATTAGGATAAATATGCGAGTGGTGACTTACCACACCACAAGATCTGCAATGACCTTAGCCCCAATGTCGAATCACCCTTCTACCTATGCTTAACTCTACTAACCTTCTTGCACTAAGTTTAAGGTTCTAAGCAACACCCAACTTACGTACAATGCTTACTAATAATGACAATTGTCATGAATTCATGTATCTACCATCAACAATCATAGTTTCGTTTTCATTTGATTGCTTAAATCATTCTCATATATGGATGAGTAAAGACAATGCATAAGTCTTATCTAAACAACTTTTGTAAATGTTCTGTGTAATGTTCTGTATGCATTCGATTCATTAATATTCAATCATGGTCGTTAAGTACAACAATTAATTAAAATTAATAATAATTAATTTGGAAGCAAATAATAAAATGATGTCATCAAACGTCATCAACAAAACCATATTTACATTATGTATGGTAAATATTCACATTAGCCAATTAGAGAACCAAATAAGTCATATGCATATATCTCAATAATGACTGTACAAAATAAGATATCACATACCGTGTCCTCTCAACATTCATCAATATCTCTCCAGATATACAACATATACATAAAGTACATCAATTATGCATCTTCCTCTCAGGGGTACAAAATATAGTATAACAAAAGAAATGAGCCACATGCTCTCAAAATAAAATGTCTAAGGTTCACACGTAACCATATCCTTACTCGGGCCTCTTGCCCTGGGATCCACCTTCCGCTCGCTGAGCATCACCTGCAAAAATATAATCCCCACATGGGGTGAGATATAAGCTCAGTAAACTCAGGGTTCTTGGAGGTCTCTCCTCCTCCTGGTTCACTTCCATGACATATAGCATCAAAATTGACATCACACAGTCTAGCCATCACGACTCTCATAAAACACATCACATGTATATCACAATACAAGTGTCATTCCGTTGGGCGCTACTAACATCAGGAATGCAACACAGATATAGCAAATATATATACATATAACATTGTCTGAGAAAAATCATCCACTGAAGGACACATTCTCTCAGGAATTTCCGCATCATTGCCTGAGAAAGATCATCCACTTAAGGGCACATTCTCTCAGGACTCTGTGCACATTGTCTGAGGAAGATCATCCACTTAAGGGCACATTCCCTCATAACTTTATGTCAATGCCTGAGAAAGATCATCCACTAAAGGACACATTCTCTCAGGACATTGCTCAGACGTATATGGCACTTCCAAGAGAAGATCATCCACTTAAGGGCACATTTCCAAAGGAAGTCCATAAGTAGTCTATTCTATTGGCTAGAGAATCTCATCAATCACACAACATATCATCACAGTGTACATCATATACATGTTCTCAATAAAAGCAGTAACACACAATTTCAATACCACATACATCATGACATACAATAATCATAACTCCCTCGGAGTATGGTGGAACACAGTCAAGGGGAAACACTCCCAAAAACAAAGAGCTTACCTACTCTACGCGTTACACCGACTCTCTCGGCTTCGTGGTCACAACCACCAATAATCTCTGTATCACGCCCTACATAAAAGCATACAAACAATCAGTAACGGTTCTCAACTGTTGAATAAAAAGAAAAGCAATTCTTTTTCATTTAAACCTCTTCTACTTTTTTCTCTAAGTTATAGTCACCTAATTAGTGACTTACAAACTCCCAACAGGATCTATCTTGGCCTAACCAAGGCACTAGAGTCTCCCTAAGACTCTACATAAACCAATTCAAAGAGTTCAATCCATGCCACATTTCAATGATTATCAAGTTGTCTAAAACGGTTACTTCAACACTTTTTCACCGTTTATATAGGCTCCTAAACACATCTTGTGAAAAGCACTAAGGTCCATACATACCATAATATCATCAATTCAGCCAACATGCTTCCTACACATACATTCCTTATAACCCAATTTCCAAAGTCCATAAAAGTTCTATTTCAAGGCTAAACCTTCATCACAACAACCTCCTAAGCATACTTTTTCCAAAGGACCCAAGCCTAATTTAAGCTCTAACTCAAATGAGTAACTATTCATCTCAATAACAAATTCTCAAATAATCGGTAAAAGTTGTGTTTCTTACCTCTAAAACGCCAAGGAAGGCTAGAGGACGACTTCTCCAAGCTTAAATGTCCTTAAAATGCCTTCTTTCCCCTCAAAATCGAAACTTTGTGAAGTTTCCTAGAGAAAACGATCTCTCCGTTATGGTTTTTAAGGAAAACTGATGTTGGAATCTAGCTCATTGAGTAGTTCCCTTCAACTTTCATGTTAGGTGCGAAAGGTTTTGGTCAACGAATGAGTGGGTATGGAGCTTTTCTCGTTCATCAATGGCAGAAGTAGAGAAAGGAAGAAGGAGATGAAGTTTTTTGTCCCAAATGAGAGAGAAACGCCATTTTTAAGTGACCCAACCCGTGTCCCGCACTAACGGCGCCATTCTGGCGCTATTGGCGCCAAAATCCAGAGGTCTGGACATGCTCATGGCACTAACCGCGCTAGATTCCAGTGAAAAATGGTCATCTGACGTGTCTCCCGCGCTACTAGCGCTGCTATTGGCGTTAATCGCGTCAGGAACTAGAGACTTTGGAGCGGTTAGCGCCAGATTTTTTTTTTTAAAAAAAAAACTTGGTCATTATATTCTACTCTTGTTCACAATCTTATCTATGTAACTGCTACCAATGAGAAGTCGAGGTCCTACCAAAAGAAAAGTAAAAGGAAATGGAGTAATCATAGTTTGGGCTCTTGTAATGTGATTGAGGTAATCTTGGTGTCTATGAAAAGATTGAACGGTCGAAGACTTGCACTTTTCATGAAGAGACTCAGTTCTGATTCAATAGAGATCATGGAGGAAATGATGCTTGAATTTAATAGTAAGGTTTTATCCAAACTTGACATGGGTGCAATCTTTTGAGCATATCTCAAGTTGTAGGAATTGAAACAATGACATAGCAATGCCTAAATTTCAAAGACAAATTTACCTACAAATTTCATGAAGACATCTTTCCCAAATTATTCATGGTTTGGCCGTTGGAGCATCATGACAATGAGGGTGCTATAGGCTGATTTTATGCATTTTTACTTTCCAAATTATAATGGGCTTAAGCACTTTTCTCCCCTAGGTTTTAAACACATCTTTTAGGGATTTTTTACAAGGTGAAAATCTCAAGAGGCGCGACGACTCAAAGGCTGAGATTAAAAGGATATAATTTTCTAAATTTTTTTCTCCCTATGTTGATTTTGGGTTTGTTCTTGTTTTTTCTTGGATTTTCTCCATGACTGTGATTAAGTAGTCATCTTGTTCCTAGGATTGGGTGTAGCCTCTGTTGTTTTTAATGGATATGTAATTTTTATTTCTATATGTAAAGTTTGTTTCCTTGTCTTTTGATTATTTTGTTATTGAGCTTATTTACGTGAAAGAGTTGATCACCTCTTTGCTTAACCTGCTTTTTAGGGAAGATTAAAAGGTGAACCTAAATGTTGCACACATAAGAAAAGAACTTGTCCTTTAACTCATGAATTAAAGTATGTTTAATTCTTCAAGGATCAAATGAATCAACAAAAAGCCTATAAGTCTTATTGAACATAATTATCACATAAATAGGGTTCAATTTAATTAGATACATCTTTGTTTCTTGGAAAGGAACATAAAATATCTTAGGTTAATTCACCTTCAAAATTGGAATGAACCTAAAAGATTCTAGAGCCTTAGATTGTTCAATATGCAAGTTTCACTCTGAACCCTAAGCTACAATGGAGAAGGATGGGGATGATGTTGAACCTTAGTGGTGCTTTAAAATATTGGAATAATTTCGTTCTTTTCAGCAAGTGCATTGATCAAACAAGTAGTAAACTCGATTAATAGGTTATTGTTCTTCTCAAAAATTAAGGTAATGAACCAATCTATCCAACAATTACTATATAGGCTAAGCAAACAAGTTTTTTCCAACATATAAGCAAAGGAAATTAAAACACACAAAGAAAAACTAATGTTTATGGTCCCTCCCTCTTCCCCATTCTCGTTATGTTTCACCTACCTCATCTTTAGCGACATTGAAGATGTTACCACCCTTGTTCCTAAGTTTGACTATATTTTGATGTGAGTTTTCATGTCATATTCATATATTTTGATATATTTTATTTGGCAAAACTCATAATTTAGTGTAAGATTGTGAAAGATAGGTGTTTAAGAGGTTTCATGTGAAAAAGAGATAAATATCATGAACTTTTGGAGCTAATCAGAAGACCACGATCATGGTAATTTTGTAAGACCACGGTAATTTTGTACATGTGCGATAATTTTATATAGCTACAGAATTTTATACGTCCATGGTTTACCTATGTCACTTGTCACTTAAAGATTGCAAGGATCACCTGCCATATTTAAATCCTAATTGATAATATTCTTCAATTAAGGAAAGTTAGAAGGAGAACCTTTATAGAATATAATAAATAAGGAACAAGACCTTTCTCTTTAGAAAGGAGTTTATTCTTAAGCTTTATTCTTATCTTTTACGAATTTGAGAAAACCTTGAAGGCTTTTGAGAGCTGAAGAGCGTGGACAACACTGCTGGAACAAACCGTGATCATTGTTCCTGCCTATTGGTATGCTTATGTTTACTTTTATAGGATTGTTAGTTTTTCTCTAATCATGAGTAGCTAGTCAACCTAGTTCGATGGTTATGATATAACTATCCAAATATACTCTTCTCCCTATTCTTAATGGAATTCCTCATTATTTTATGGTAATTAATTATCTTCTTATTTTAGTGTTTATTTGTAACTGGTCATTTTAAATACTTAGTCGATTGCATTGTAGTGATCATCTGCATATAATTGGTAGATTTTTAGCTAAATAGAGAATGTTTTACACTAAATTGCATGATCAAACTGTTTGGGTAATCTCAGATAGATTAGTTAATCTTTAATTAACCATCCCTAGAATTGATTTTATCCTTTGACTTAAATTGATGATCCATGATAGTTGATGTATTGATTTAAGGCAATTAAAGAACATCTTCTGACCTTGATCATAGACTTTAGTTGATTTTGGGAATCAATAATTAATTAGGGAAGGAATTTCATTAGGACTGAAATTGGGAGAAAATTAGTACTAGTGAATCATAACCCCTAATCATTCTTATCATTACTCAAATCCTCTATTTGCATTTATTTGTTTGTTTTCTTCTAAAAATCAAAACCATAAAAATATTTAAATTCTCTTTTTAATCACCTCAACTATTAGTTTAATAAAAATAATTGGGAATACAACTGGTTCTTTGAATTCGATATCCAGATGTTAGAATCCACTGTTATTATTGTGTAGGATATACTTACGTTTGTGCGAGTATTACATATTTTATGCATCACCAACCTCATCTCCTACCATGATCCCACCATGGTCACCAATAATCTTTAAGCTGCTCACCATGACTCTTCTTTCCCCAACAAAGATGATCACGATGCTTGGGATGCTCTTAGTACTCACATCAATCCCATGGAATAATAACCTAAATAGGAATAACAATAAGGATGCAAACACAATTGTGACACCTTCAAGAGTGACGAAATGTTGTGTTTTGTTCCTTCTAGCCTTATTTTCTCATCACTCCACCACAAAATCATGTAGTTGTGTCTCTCCTCCCTCACTAGCCTTCCACTCATGTCACTCCCCTTGAACGATATCAAAGGGCACCCAGTAGCACGAAGTGATTAAATGAAGTCGAACTTGCGAAGAGGATCCACTTGTTGATGTCGAAGATGAAGAATCTTCACTTGTGGATTTTTAGTGTAACGACCTACAATTATTTTAGATATTGTATTTTTATTAGGGTTAAGTTTTTAATAATCGTTAGATAATTTCTATTACTTTTTTTTTTACTAAACGGGTCCTAGTATAAATTCTAAAACATATGAATTATAGAAGTTGTTATATATATTATAAGTAGCCACAGTTCTTTGTTACAAAAGTCTGTATTAAGCAAGTACAACATTTTTCATATACTAACTTAGTCCTTCTATTACATAGTCAACATTAGAGTACTCCAACTACTATTATTTATTTACAAAATCCACAACTCATATCTCCTTTTTTTTTTCTCTTTTAAACATTTCCTCCAGTGTTATCCTCTTCACTGATCACGATTATAGGATCCATGACCAGATTAGGATACACAGGAGCAAATTGTAAGAAAGGGTCGTGTGGATTAAACTCCTCACTAAAGACAGAGATAGGAAAGTGAGTTCCAAAGTAAATGTGGGCACGCAGGACGGGCTGCATAGTTATAACATAGCAATTTCTGACTTCGTCTATATACCATGTTATGTCCAATGCGTCAAGGAACAAGATGATAGATGCCATCTAAAATAAAACATGAAATAAATCTAGTGAGAAATAAAATTTCTCAGTAGGCAAAAATCTAAACCACCAAACAAGTTAATACGTTAGTAAATCATCAATAAAACCAAATAAGTCCATATAAGAAATTATGCAACTTTATGAATGTATGAAATGAATTTGCCCAGGGTGCACATGGCCTCTACATATCATACTATATGTAGCTACATCTCGTACTGGATGTAGACGCTGCGATCGTCTTACGCAAACATGCATGATTTATTCCATGTATCTGCACCTGGTCACTACATATCATACTGTATGTAGTATCAATTACAAATCTCGTAATGGATTTAGAAACCGGAACATATCATCACCTCAAATTCCATCATAACATCATACGTACCAAAATAGGGTTAGGCTACCATACCTTATAAAATTATACCAACTTAGGCATGATATTTGATTATCTTCAAGCTACAGAAAAATCATATTACTAGGCTAGGCTAACTAATAAATCATCATATATCTTTTATTTTAAATCTTAAGTTAGTTTTTTTTTCTCTTTTTCGGGATGGTCGGGGTACTGTGGCTGGGATCCAGAGTACTGTGGCTGGGGTTCGGGGTGCTGTGGCTGGGATCTGAGATGCTGTGGCTGGGATCCGGAGTGCTGAGGCTGGGATCCGGGGTGCTGTGGCTGGGGTCCGGGGTCCAATTCAGATTAATAAAAATAGTCCGAATCTCAACAGAATCACCTCCAAAAATCATCATATATACTTCCAAATGTTACTAATACTTTAGCCTATAAATCATAACCTATCCTATGGTTTAAATTAACTTTTTCACACCATTAAATAAAATTTTAGCCTAAATAAGAGCCATAATTCTATATATTTAGGCATGTAAATTAGTTTAAATAAATTCCTAACTAAGGATTGAAGCCTAGCCTACCTACCTTCAATAAGTCTGATGGACTGAGTAGAGAATTTTTGGAATAACTTTCAAGGTAGAAAATTTTTACGTAAAAGAAAGAAGAAATGGAAGTATACAAAGGTGGTAGAAAAGAACTTAACGTAAAGAGTGAAGGCTGAGAGTTTTTTGTGCTGAAAGTTTGAATTCTCAGACTATTTATACTACTTGATCTAGTTAGGATGGAAAGAATTTAGTTAGAAAGAAACTTAGTTAAGAGAAAATATCTAGATTTTCCTTATCTAATCATCATTACCAATATTCCCTTCATTAATGGTAGGTGCACGTGGAAAGCTACTGAAGCTTGATCTTGTTTATTTACTTCCCCTAATGCCACATGGAAAAGTCATAAGAAGAATGTGCAAGAATCTTGGACAGCTTATGAACTTCACCTTGACTTTAGTTGACCAAATATATTTGCATGGCTGTTGTATGTGAATTCTTTTTAGAGTGTTTATGTTCAAAATGTTATATATATATATATATATATATATATATATATATATATATATATATTCAGCATTATCATATTTTCATAATTATAAATATAAACTAAAATATAATTTTGAAGATGTTACATTTAGCATGAGAAGAAGATAGTGATGTTGAAAGCAAAGCCGAAAGCCGGAGTTATCAAATCAAGGGAATTCACATAGGGTGTACATGTGGTTAAGTTATGGAAGAAATTCTTGAAAGGAGTGATAAGTAGTGAGGCATTGATTTGGAACATGTTGATTTCTGCATATATTTAGTGTTGATTTTTTGTTTAATTTTTTTGTGCTTTTCTTGATTCTAACTATTTAAAAGTGAATTTGTTTAAATTTAAAAATAATTTTAAAATAAGTGTTTTTAAAAAAAAAACATTTTTTAGTAGATAGAATTTGTTTATTAAAAAAAAAGCAGAAAATGCTTATTTTAAGTAAAAACAATTCAAACATGCAAATATATAAGAACAAAAGAAATATGCTTAATTTATTAAAAACAACTTTTTTAAAAAATAAACTTGAGCAAAATGACCTTAGAAATCAAGGTATAATTTAAATTACAAAACTAAGTTCTAGCGGTCGAAAGCCACCGCAACGGTTAAAAATTAGATTGTCTAAAACACAAGCAAGACAATTAACGATGTCTTATAGAGAGAAAATAAACATAGTAATTGTTGAAATAAATGTAAAAAAATAAATTAAAAAATTTGTGAAATGAAAACTAAGAGTCACACAAACTTAAGAGATCAAACATATAATCAAACTAAAAATTAATATATAAGATTGTAATTAATTGTATGCATATACATCAACATCATCAATATCAACAATACCTTTAATCCAAGTTAATTGAGGTTGGTGATAGATAAACCCAATGATAGATCGAAAATAAGACAAAGAAAGAGAAAATAAGAGAGGAAGAAAAAATGAAAATAAGACAAAAGAGATGAAAACTAAGCTAAAATAAAAGAGGAGGGGAAAAATGAAGAGAAAAATAACTAAAGAAAGGGAATGACTAGAACATAGAAATACTAATGAGTTTAATCCTCCACCAAACTTATAGTTTTTCTCCACTCCATTCTAAGACATACCATACGTCAATCTATATCTCACTCCATCAAATCTTGTTTAACTATCTTTTCCCATGTAAGTTTCGGTCAATCTCTACCTCTCTTTGTGTCGAGCTCTTGATAACACACTTTTGTTCTTACGAGAGCATCCAGTGGTCGTCTCATAACGTGTTCAAACCACCTCAATCTATGTTCTATCATCTTTTCACACACCGATACCACTGCTACCTTTCGTCGAATATCCTCTTTTCTTATCTTATCTATCTTTGTATAACTACACATCGACCTTAACATCCTCATTACTGTTATCCCTATTTTATGCTCATGTTGCCTGTATGTTGGCCAGCATTCCGCTCCGTGTAACGTTGTTGGTCTTATAATTGTTCTATAAAATTTTTCTATTAGCTTAAGGGGCATTTTGTGGTCACATAAAAATCCTGATGCACTCTGTCATTTCATTCACCCTGCTCTGATTCTATGATTTACATCCTCATTAATCTCACAACATTTTTGCAAAATTGATCTCAAGTATCTAAAAACATCTTTCTTGGGTACCTCTTGACCAAATGCACTGTGTCTTGATTACCATCTCTTACCTGCGAAAACTCACGCTTCATATACTCCGGCTTGCTCTTGCTTATCATGAACCTTTAGACTCTAAAGTGTTTCTCCACAATTCCAGTTTCCTATTAACACAATCTTTGTTCTCATCAATAAACACGATATCATCTGCAAAAAGCATACACCACGACACTTTTTCTTGAATATCTTTCGTTAGTTTATCTGTCACTAAAAGAAAAAGTAAGGACTAAGAGTTGAACCTTGGTGAACACCTACTGTGATAGGAAAATACCTTGATGTTTCATTACAAGTTTTCACACATGTGACAGTCTCGTCATATATATCCTTGATTGCATTAACATACTTTAATGCTATCTTTTTCTTCTCAAGAGTCTACCATAAGATTTTTTTGTGATCCTATCATATGTTTTCTCAAAATTTATGAACACCATATATAAGTCTTTTTTCATTTCTATATACCTTTTCATTAATTGTCGCATCAACAAAATAATTTCTATGGTAAATTTTCTTCACATAAATTCAAATTGATTTATGAAAACATGGATCTCCCTCCTAAGAGCATAAATGTATGCATAATAATAATAATAATAATAATAATAATAATAATAATAATAATAATAATAATAATAATAATATTAATAATAATAATAATAAAAAATTAAATGAAGTTTTTAATTTATGGGTTTTTTGTACTTAAGTATTTGCAACATTCGTTTACTTTTATTTTTTATTATAAGGAACATTCGTTTGATTTTGATTCTTGATTGGTAAGAGACAAGATCTCCGACTCTGTTCTTATCCCTAGTTACAACAATAAGCAGTCAGCGCAAATAAATATGTGGTTCTCTATGCTCGTAAAGAATAAAGAATTAATCTTTATAATTTGAATTATTAAAATCGTATTAAGAAACATAATTGAGATGAGTTCACTTGTTGCCAAACCACTCTTTCATCGTCACTGATCATATTTTTTGTAGGAAAGTTACGTTATCATTTTGACATAATTAAAGAGTATTTTTCCACCAAAAACAAAAGCAGTGTTTAGTAAGTCTAGTGCCAAAGATCACTATATATATAAACATGCTAATGGACAAGTTAATTATTGAAATTTAAAGGGAAGTAAAGGTTTGGAGTTGTTGGGTTGTGCTTAGATAATGTTAAATTTGCCTGCTGCATTTAAAAAGCCGGTGCTTCCTTGTACATCCAAAAGCAATATGTTATGCTTTCATTTGCTGTTTACCAAATGAAGGTGCTACATGCATATATTATGTGTAAATGATTTAGTTCCCCATCTGTATATCAGTATATGCCTTCTTCCATAATGCACAAGTATTTTTAATCCTAAGATTGTTTTAATATTGTCATCACCCACCATGTGATAATGACATATATACCACCGACGATTATTTATTCACAAGCAAACAAGATAAATATACGAAACGGAAGTTAATTTTTGTAGTATGATTGAATCAAATATTTAATATGATATTGGGTGCGAATTATTAATAATAAAATCATTGTTTAAAATAATAATGGACTTTGATCTCCTTATAAGTAGTTAAAGTTTTGAATTTGAATTTTGTGGTAAAAAATGTGATTGAGAAAAAAGAATTTCAGTAAAAATAATTAGCTAGATTTTCTTATAAAAATTAATTATTGTTAAAACCGCAAATAATCCGTACTAATAACATAAAAAAAAGACTGATTTATTTTGAAGTATAAAATATATTAAAATGAGTTCTTTATCTTGCCGCAAGGTATTTTCTATATATAATATTAAGTATCGCTCAATTTCATGATTAATATATATTTAAGAGACTCGTTCAAGAATTTGATATTAGGTTGAAAAAAGAAACCATTTTTTTTTATTTCATTTATATAATAAACATTGAACCATACCTAATGTTCTATTTTTGAAGAATATATTGATCAAGCAAATCCACCTAGAAGTATGTGATATAATATAAAAAAAATAATTAATAAGCATATCCGATTTATAAAAAAATGGCTTAAATATATTTAGTATTTCAAAATATTGGCTTCTTTGGTTTTAATCACTAGTTTATTTTATTTTTTTGTCACTATTTATTTATGTTGTAACAAATTTTACTATGATTCTGAAACTACAACGAAAACTCAATTGCCACAATCCAAGTATTATTTTGTGAGCCTTTTCAGGCTCAAATTGATAGTATTATTTAATCGATCAAGCTTTTTTAAACTCCTCTCCCCTTTTTGGAGAAAAAATAATTATCTTTTAAAACAAATATAACAATAAAATAATACTATTTAATTAAGGCAAAGTTGGTACTTAGAGCATTTTAGTGCTAAATCTTAGAAAAAAAATTTTAAACTTTAAGATATGATTTTCACTAGATCTCCAAATAAAAGAGGTAAAGAGATATCTAACATGAAGAATGAGTTCTTATAGAAGATCTATCAAGATCTATACATTGTAAAAAAAATAAATTTTTTTTCTCTTTCTCTCTCCTTAAGATCTCAAAATGAGATCTACTATTAAAGAAAAAATTAAAAAATTCTTGAGAGATCTTCAATCCTATGTGGTATTATAGGATGTACTAAAAAGTAATCTAAAATTTCAATTTAAAATCTACCACTAAAAATGCATAAATTATGCTAAACCACGAAAAGCAACATTAAATGAAAACTTTGTTGAACATGACTTCTCATTTGAGTTTCAAATAGTTTTAACGAAGACAAACTAAGGTAATAAAGATCTTGATGAAGACAAGAGTCAAAGGGTAAGGAATTCTATGCAAGACTCTTTAATTTTTTAATCTTAGCTAAGTCTAACTAATAAACTAAAAGGATTAATTAAATGAATAGAGAGGATGAAGTGCTAATGGGATTGGGATTTATAAGTTATAATGTTGTTGATCCAAAATGGTTGAGTGAAAATGGTAGAAATGAAAGGGTATAGGAAAATAAAAATACGGTATATCATGATGTATGTGATATGTCATGACATGTATGCGACATGCCCCTTGGACAAATTGTGGCATACATGGCCTTATCAATCGGGTCATAATCATCTAATTTTCATAAATATATGTGCTTATATGATGGCAATCGGGTCATAACATTATAATTAATCGTCAATGTCAGGTGTCATTATGTAGGCCTCAGATTTCAAATACAACCCAACATAGCTGCGAAGCGATTAGTGCAGCAAGACCATCTTTCTCCCGTCCATCCAAGTCTTTTATGGATTTGGCAGTGGCATAGTATCTAAGTGAGAATATCAGAAAAGATTAACTATCAAAACTCTATCAGTTTTTCTACTTTTTTTTTTCTGACTGTCTCTGTGTCTATTTATAGACAACAAACAACCCTGTTGAAGAGTTGCCAGTAAACATCGTGACTCTTGGCGATGAACCATCGTAACCGTTGGTTATCGAAGCGGTTGGGAGTAGTTATTTTTCTAACCTTTCCCAAGAGCGGTTAGGAGTAGTTATTATTTTGAATTGTTAACCGCCTCTTATTCATAACCCATGGAGTTTAAACAAAAACTCCAACAATCCCCCACATGAATAAGAGATCAATTCAACATGACTAAAT
>PYAF01005707.1:345664-359424 GCA_007407185.1 Glycine tomentella
CCATACGGATTGGTTAATCCGTATGAACAATACGGATTAACCAATCCGTAAGGGGGATATGGATTCGGCAATCTGCAGGAAAGGCACGGATTTGGTGATCCGTGATGGATTAGCTGATCCGTATGCATGATACGGATTACACAATCCGTAACCTGAATACGGATCAGCTAATCCGTGCCACCTCCACGGATCACCAAATCCGTGCCTTGCCTGCGGATTGTCGAATCCGTATTCCCCTTCCGGATGACCAGGCCACCGTTCCGCCATTGCCGACAACCACACACCACCTCCGACAGCCATTAACCACCCAAAACCCAACACACACCCACACCACACGCACAAAAGCCTTCAAAACACCAATGCACCCATTAAAAATCAACGGACTTACCTCACAATGTCGAGCCCACCAAACGGAGAAGACGATGTAGCAACGGTCACCACGTGCTGTTCAACACAATGCAGCTGGTATCAACACCTTCAGCAATGCCGGTGCAGGGAGTTTGAAGGGCGCAGGAAATGGTTTGTGTACGGAGACGAAATGGTGCGGGGCAAGGGAACAGACGGAATTTTCAAAATTAGAAGGGGAAAGTGGCAAGAGCAATAAAGGAATTGCACTGTTTTATAATGGTGTATGAGAAATTGAAATGGTGCAGGAAGCTCACGCCTAATATTTAACTATTATTCACATGATTTGTGCTGCCCACACCAATCGTTCTCTTGATTATTGGAAGTTGGAACCCAATGAATTCAGAAAGGGATGTGTCTCCCTGCAACATTTCTAAGTTAACTATGTGTATAATTTTTTGTTTTACGAAGTCATTTGTATTAGAAAAAAAGTTAAGATAAAATGTAATGGTTAATGATTTTTAATAGTTGGGGATAAAAATATAAAAAGTGTAGACATTAAGTAAAATTATTCCTTTTATAATAGCTAGGAAAAGAGTATGTTTCTCTAAAAAAATTGAATAATAAATAAAAAAACAGAAGTTAAATGTAGTTAATAAAAAATAGAATAAAAGAAACTAACAGTGTAAAAGTAGTGGAGTTAGAAGAAAAAATTGAAAATTTTAAAAATGATTTAAAGGTAAAATTGTTAAATAAAATGTGAACACCAAATAAAGATATTTTTTTTATAAGTATAAATTATAGATTCCAACAAGAAATCCATGTGAAAACACTATTATATCTTTTGTCTTAATCCTTCAATTTGTCAAGGAAAAAGAATATGACTAATCTAGTATTGGACCAAAAGATAAATAAAATCTAATCAAAAATTGTTTTCGTCGAAAATTAAACTCAAATATTCTCCAAATAATTCATATTTAACTTATATTAACTACTTGTATTTAATGCTTAATAACCTAATACAAGTATGAGTACTTAAGTATTTATCTTTTCATTCTTTCATTCTTTCAGTCTAGTGTTGCCTGAGACTAATAACTCAACTATGGATTGTTAATTCCCTAAAGGCTTAAACATATGTTTAATCTCGTAAATTACACACAAAGGCTTAGTTATTAAAGTTAAAACATGTCAACTGGCTCTAAATATCAAGTCTTCATTCCAAAACCAAATTTATTACTAAGAATAACATTGGAATCCATTCTAAGTTACTCACTAACACAACAACATTGTGTCATAAGACAAAAAGATACAGAAACTAAATAATTACCAAGAGAAATCTAATACATGTTACTTGAGGTTCCGAATCCAATTTAATGCGAACAACCCGAACAAAACAGAAACCAACGATTTTTCAGTAACCATTCTAAAAAGTTCCACGTAGCTATGTACCAGGATGCTTTGTTCAGTCCTGAAGAAATTGCTGGGATCAACCTTGGTCTTTATTTGAACCAACCTTCTGAAGTTATTATCGAAGTACTGAACTCCATAAGCACTCCCTTCAAAGTAGCCATAGTAACTGTGGTGATTGATGCCCAATTCTAAGTCTTTGTAACATATGAAAGCTTGTCTTGGATTCTTGGACACAAAGGGTGTCATGTATTTGTGAAGTTCTCTTACCAAGTTTATGTGGTATTCTGCTACCTCTTCCCCTGCCTCAAACCAATTTGCTTGGTATTGGATCTTCCATAGGTTCCCGGCACGGTGAGGGAAAGCGGTTTCTGTTGATGGAATCTCTGCCATTCTTCCACCATAAGGATTGAAGTACATTATTGCCTTCTCCAATTCAATCATCTTGTTCCAAATCCCCTCCCAACTCTCCTTGGAAATTGGCTTCTTCACATAGATTTTCTTTTCAAGTACTTAAAAGACTGAGGTTGTCTCTCAAGCAAAATCTCAACTGGGGTTGCAATGTCTATGTTGTCCCAAAACAGCACCGATCGAAGCCAGGTTGTTTCAATACAATCGAATTGCTTCAAACCCAATTGAGGAAACTTATCATCCATGAGAGAAACAAGGCTTTTGGAGTCACCAAGGAAGAGTGCTATGAAGGTAGCCCTCACAGTCTTTGTTGCAGTTTGTGTACCATTTACCACCTCCAAGATGAGCCTAATGAAAAGATCATTGTCAATGCTAGGCGCAACATGTTGCCAATTGTAAACTATATCTGTGGCATTTTGCTCTAAGGTTCTCCCAACTTGGAAAACAGTGACTTTTTCAGGAACTCGAACTAGCTTTATTTTGTAGGCAAGAACCACACCAAAGCTACCTCCACCACCACCTCTAACAGCCCAAAAGAGATCTTCACCCATGGTTCTTCTATTAAGCAACCTTCCTTGAGCATCCATTATATGTGCATCAACAACATTGTCAACTGAAGTGCCATACTTTCTTATGAGATTGCCATATCCACCACCACTAATGTGACCTCCCACCCCAACAGTGGGACACACCCCTGCAGGGAAACCATGAGTTTTACTCTTCTCAGCAATTCTATAATAAACTTCGCCAAGCGTTGCGCCAGCTTCGACCCACGCAGTCTCCGTGTCCATGTCGATCTCAATGGATTGGAGATTGAACATGTCAAGGATGAAAAATGGCATTGAGGCCACATAAGACACCCCTTCATAGTCATGGCCGCCACTTCGAATTTTCATCAGCAAGCTGTGCTTTTTGGCACAAACAATGGCTGCTTGCACATGAGAGACATGAAATGGTGTCACTATGAGGAACGGCTTACGGGTTGTGGAGGTGTTGAAACGTAGGTTTCTGATGTAGGCTTGCAAGACTGAAGAGAAATAGGAACTCTTTTGTGTGAAAATTGCTGCAGATATGGGGTGAGAGGGCTCAGAATGGTTCACGAGGCAGTGAACAAAGTTGTTTTCAGCTGAATTTGTGGCACAGGCTGTGCAAAGAAGAGAAAGCATCACAACAATTGGAAGCAGTGTTGTAGAGGAAAGAAGTCTCATTTTTAGTTTCTTCTATTTTCTTAGAACTTGATGGGGCAGAACACAAGAAAATGAAAAGTTAGATCTTACGTTGCAAATTTGGAAATATACCTGGAATATGTTGCAACCTCTCGTTCCCAAAAAGGCTTTCACACACTCTGATACCTACCAACCAGTTCCACTTATCCAGCATGCTTCTATAAGAATTGGAGCCAACTAAACTTTCTTATAAAATAATTCGGTCCACTTACCTCCAGAAAAATTAAAACAACATATAAGAAATCGGTATATTTATGAATCTTCTGGGAAACAACTTTTTTGTTTTATCAGACCGAAAACTACGTCTGTGGCTGTAAATCTGAAACTTGATTTGCATACTGAAAAATGTCGGTAGTCTAAACTTTGCTCATACAAAATTAAAGGGGCCAAATTGTTTTTTACATAATTGTTCAATTATTTAACTTCTAGTAAATAATCATTTGATAAATAAATAAATAAATAATTTTTTATAAAATAGTTATTATTAAATTTATGTGTAAAATTAAAGATAAAATCTACTAGAAGAAAATTAAGTAAATATTAACTCAATATTTTATTTTTTTAATCAATTTTTCTCTATCAAAATATATTTTCATTCCCCCTCCCCCCAAATAAGGTTAATTGTACTTTCAACTCACTGGACCTCAGAGATTGTGATGTGTGATTCTCCGACCCAAGAGATCCCGATTTACAATGAACGGAATTGATTTTGAAATAAGTAAAATTTTTTATTTTTTTATGTAGAATAAAATGGATTTTGGAATTGGAATTCTTAAAATTTTAAAAATATATTATATTTTAAAAATGATTTTATTTTATCATTTAAATAAGATTAATTTTATAATACTTTTAAAATAAATTAATTTTCCAATATAAATACTCCCAAAATAAATACTTTCAATATTAGTTTTATAAAAAAAATTAAATCAAACATACCAAAAGAAAGCGTCATCACATCAGGGTTAGTTTTGTCAACGAAAATATCTGTAAGAAAACATAAGATTTAAATGATTAAAATGTTTCTGGAAGATTTAAAATAAAAAAAAATTATTAGAATCTATTTTATTTCATTCTATCTAATAATTTTCCTTTTTCAATTTAGTGGCATAAATAAAGTTATTGTATGCTAATTTTCCAATCATTTTGTCTACTTTTTGAATAACATAGTTGGAATATTTAACTAAAATTTGCTTTTACCGGCCAGTTTTGCCTTTAAAAAATATGTAATATATGATGTGATAATTTAAAAAAGGGAATGGGGAGGAGTACAAAAAGGAGAATATTTCTTTATGAGATCGATAAATTGATTCGTCATTCAGTTGGGTTTCTGGCGCATTATCGTACAAGCGTACAATGAGTTGTGGGAGACATTGACCATTGTGCCACAAATTTTCAAAAATATTACCCAAATGCCACGTCACCCAAAATAAATATCAGACTGTCACGCGGCATAGTTCGTTGGCCCTGATAGCGAACTACGTATGCTGATGTAACGTCTTGAAATTAAGCATGTAATTAAGCCTTGATTAAGCCTATGTTTAAGTATAATGATTATGCCTTAGATCCCTAAGAGGAAGAGCTTGAGAAAAGAGTTGAAAAACAGATTCGATCATAGTCGCGTTGAGAGGCTTTAAAAGCAAGTTATAGGCAGTTCTGCCCTGTGGCGCTAACAGCGTGGGAACGGCGCTATTAGCGTGGGCTGGCCGAGACTATGGCGCTAATAGCGTGGGAACGACGCTATTAGCGTGGCCTGGCCGAGAGTATGGCGCTAGTAGCGTGGGTACGACGCTAATGGCGTGGGAAGTGCCCTAGAAACTTCAATTTTCCTCTGGAGTTCCACGCTGGTAGCGTGGAAGCCACGCCAACAGCGTGGGTGAACCGAGTCTGTGGCGCGATCAGCGCGGGAGCGGCGCGATCAGCGCGAGGCTTGGGGCAGGCCTATATATAAAGCTCATTTTAGGACGAAAATGGAAGAGGAAAGAGAGAGAGAGGAAGCCATTGATGAGCTACAGAGCTTTATATCTTCTTTATCTTTCATCCAAACACCTTCGACCCAACTGAAAAAGTGATTAGAACCCCGAGAGGAGAGAAAACCCCCGATTAATTCCTGAGAATAGCTGAGAAACAGTGAGATTTGATTTCTCTGAGAGAACCTTTGAGAGCTCGAAGTGTAAAGGCGAAGGGGGCCTTGATTGAGCAAGCTAACTTAGGGAAAGTGATTCCCTGGTGATTCTGCGCATCACAGAGGTAAGAAACTCGAGCTCTAACCGTTGGTTCTGTGTATTAGATTTCGGGGTTTTGGGGTTATCTTGAGGGGTATTGTTGGAGGTGTTAGAGCCGTTATTAGGCTCGGACTCAGTAGAGTCTTATGCTCAGAGGACTGTTCTGAGGAAGTTAGAGCCTTGAATCATCATTACTGATGAAGTTTGATTTTGGCTCTGAGTCTGTATAAGCAGAGATAAAAGGTTGACTATTTGACTCGTCTGGACCTTAGAGCAGTTGACAAAGTTGCTCATGAGATGATATAGATAATGTCTGTGAGTTGAAACTGATGATAATGAGAAGTTGGTTTTAGGCCATTGTAAGCAGAGATATGCTTGACCATAGCTTGATCAGAGTCTTGTGGAGGCTCTGTAGCCTTGTATAGGCTGAGAAGGATCCTGTTGAGGATCAGATGATCACTTGTACAGTGATTAGTTTATGCTTATAGAAAGGATGAGAGTTCCCTTTCACTTGAACGGTCTAGAACCGTATCTGATATGCTATATGCTTGTTCTTGTGTAGGACGTGAGCGTGAGAGCTCTGGTGGTGTTGACCACGAGGCCGGGAAAGCCGGTGATCTGTCTAGAGCAGGTAAGCTCTTGGTTCTTGTTTGTGTATCCTCTGCTGCGTTCCACCATATATCCACTGGGATTATGGTTATGATATGTGTCTAGGCTAGTAGAGGAACGTGTATAATGTTGTGAATGATTGGTAGATGTGTTCTGAACCCTATGAAAGGGTAGCTGAAACTTTATAATTAATCTGAGCCCAGAGATGGGTGATTATGATGTGTATAGCTATGAGTTGTGAATGATGGCTGAACTCTGTGAAAGGGTAATTGATGCTTGATATTTGATCTGAACCCAGAGATGGGTAATTATCATGTATGGCCATGAGTGGTTGATTGATGATGGATCCCTGAGAAAAGGGATTGATGTGTATTTGATCCCTGAGAAAGGGAAATTAAGATGTATGGCTATGATTTATTGGTAGCATGCTTTATTGATTATGAAACTTGAGTATGCATGTATATAGATGCTGTGTACTGATGTTCTGATCCCCATGAGAGGGAGATTGAGATGTATTAATCTGTTATGCTGGAAATGTGAACTGAACCCTGTGATAGGGGATTGATATGCATGGCTATGATGTGATTGATTGTGGCATGCCTGGTTGAATGTGAAACCTGATTGTGCATGCTGTGCTCGAATAGTATCCTATTGTAGTAGGATAGATGATTGAGATTGAGTAAGACCTGGTGAGAGATGAGCCTGTGATATGGAGGTAGCCTCCTACGTGGAGATGTTCCCATATACACAGAGGTAGCCTCCCCAGGCAATTATATTGTGTTAGAGGATGAGATGGCCTTGTGATACATAGAGGTAGCCTCGTGATAAGAGATGTTCCTATGTACACAAAGGTAGCTTCACCAAAAAGGGGATGTACCTGATATATAGACGAAGCCTCGAGATAGAGATGTACCTATATATCCAGAGGAAGCCTCCGCTAGGGATACATGCAGGAGATGTGCCGAGTATATAGAGGTAGCCTCCCTGTGAGGAGATGTTCCTATATACTTAGATGTAGCCTCTGCATGACAGATATTGATGTGATGAATGACTTATGCCCTGAGTATGCCTTGGTTTTGGCTGACTGATGTGTGTAGCCTGATTGTGGTCAGGTGTGTTGTGCATTGATGTGCTTGATTATTGATTGAGTGATTCACTGATGATGATTGTGATTGTTGTTGATATATGTATATATATGTATGTTGTCAGTGAACCAGGGGAAGGAAATACCTTCAAAGGCCCTGAGTTTACTGATGTAACGCCCCAATCCACTAATCAGGGTCATTACCAAACATCAACCACAATCAAACATATAATCAGAGTTTAAGAAGTTTGGAAGCATAAAATATATAAGTGACATCATCAAATGTCATCTACATACACTGTACATATCATATGGTGAATATACATACATCTCTGTTTAAGTACAAAACTAACAAATATCCCCTCAGGGTACAACAAGACAAAACCAAAGGCTAAATACAACTCATCAGAGCCACAGGCTCATGTCATCTAAGCCTAAGATTCTCAATCAGCAGTTATCCCTGCATAGGCTTCTTGCCTCGGGACCTATCTGCTCCTCCTGAGAAATCACCTGCAAAACATAGCCCCACACAAGGGGTGAGATATAAAATCTCAGTAAACTCAGGGCCCTTGAAGGTATTTCCTTCCCCTGGTTCACTGACCACAAAAACATAGAAACAAGTATATCATCACAAACCAGGCAAACATTAGCCATACATACCAACCACCCAATCCCAGGGCAGTTCACAGAATAAACATCATTAAACATGCATACAAGCATAACAAGACCATCAGGGTCTCTCAATCATCCATCATGCACCTCAATGCATAATACACCTGACCACAATCAGGCTACCCTCATCAATCAAGTATAACATATCGTTCCACATCAAGGGATCACTTAACTCATGTATAATCATCTATCAACCAGGGTATACTAATGGCATACAGCCATTTATCACATCAATCAGCCATACAAGGCATACTCATGGCACATGGCCATTCATCACATCAATAACTGTCATGCAGAGGCTACATCTAAGTATATAGGCACATCTCCACTCGGGGAGGCTACCTCTATATACCCGGCACATCTCTTGCATGTATCCCTAGCGGAGGCTTCCTCTGGATATATAGGCACATCTCTAACTCGAGGCTTCGTCTATATATCAGGTACATCTCCTTTTGGTGAGGCTACCTCTGTGTACATAGGCACATCTCTTATCACGAGGCTACCTCTATGTATCACGGGCCATCTCATCCTCTATCACCATACAATTGCCTGGGCAGGCTTCCTCTGTGTATATGGGTACATCTTCACGTAGGAGGCTACCTCCATATCACAGGTTCATCTGTCACCAGGTCTTTCTCAGTCTCAATCATCTATCTTACTACCATAGGATACTATTCAAGCACAACATGCACAATCAGGTTTCACATTCAACCAGACATGCCACAATTCAATCACATCAATTTCCTTTCTCAGGGATCACTGACATATCAATTCCCTTTCTCAGGGATCACATAATCAATCAACAGCTCATGGCCACACATAAAATCACCCATCTCTGGGTTCAGCTTACATATCAAGCATCAGTTACCCTTTCACAGGGCTCAGACCACATGTCGGACATCAAATACCCTTTCATAGGGTTCAGATCACATTCATCAGTCAATCATAGCATTATACATCATTCCTCTGCTAACATACACACACATCAGAACCATAACCCCACTGGGTATATGGTGGAACACAGCAGAGGATACACCAACAAGAACCAAGAGCTTACCTGTTCTAGACAGCTCACCGGCTCGCCTGGCCTTGTGGTCAACACCACCAGAGCTCTCACGCTCACGTCCTACACCAGACAAGCACATAAACATATCAATTACGGTTCTAAACCGATCAAGCGAAAGGAAACCCTCATCCTTTCTATAAACACATAACAAATCACTGTGCAAGTGATTATCTGGTCCTCAACAGGATCTCTCTCAGCCTACACAAGGCTACAGAGCCTCCACAAAAACTCTGATCAACTATGGCCAAGCATATCTCTGCTTACAATGGCCTGAATCCAACTTCTCATAATGATCAGTTTCAACCGATCAAACTCACATATATAGTCTCATGAGCAACTTTGTCAACTGCTCTAAGGTTCAGACTAGTCAAATAGTCAACCTTTTATCTCTGCTCAGACTGACTCAGAGCCAAAATCAAACTTCATCAGTAATGATGATTCAAGGCTCTAAACTCATCAGAACAGTCCTCTGAGCATAAGACTCTATAGAGTCCGAGCCTAATAACGGCTCTAACACCTCCAAAAACACCCCTCAAGATAACCCCAAAACCCCGAAATCCAAAACACATAATCAACCGTTAGAGCTCGAGTTTCTTACCTCTGTGATGTTCAGAATCACCAGGGAATCACTTTCCCTAAGGCAGATCGTCCCAATACAGCCTCCTTCGGCTCTGGGTTTCAAGCTCTCAGACGTTCTCTCTGAGAAACCAAACTCACTGTTTCTCAGCTATTCTCAGAAATCAATCGGGGGTTTTCTCTCTTCTCGGGGCTCTGATCACTTCCCCAGTTGGGTCGGAGGTGTTTAGATGAACGATGGAGAAGATATGAAGCTCTAGAACTCAACAATGGCTTCCCTCTCTCTTCTCTCCTCTTTCTTTCCTTTCTCCCTCAGCCCAAAGGCCTATTTATAGTCACAAAACCGCAGCTCCCGCGCGGATCGCGCCAGTTCCCGTGCAGCTCGATTAATCAGGGCCTCCCTTGCCTCTAATTATACTAAGCCTACCTATTATCCTTAATTATAGGCTTAATCTAGGCTCAATTCATGCTTTAAAACACCAGGCATTACAACTGAGATTTTATATCTCACCCTGTTTGTGGGACTTATGATGCAGGTGATTCCTCGAGAGTAGCAGATAGATCCCAAGGCAAGAAGCCTATGCAGGATTAGCTGCTGATGGACACCTTAGGATAGAGGACATGAGCATGTTTCTCAGATGTTTTGTATTTTGTTTTGGTTATGGATTTTGATGTTCCCTGAGGGGAGATTGTATAGTTTTGTATTGTACAGAGAAACTTTGATGTATATTCACCATATTATAGTGTACAGTGCTGATGTTAGTGACCTTTGATGATGTCACTCATGTTTTATGCTTCCAAACTGCTTAACTCTGATTGTTTATCTGTTGATTGTGATGATTGTTTGCTAATGACCCTGATTAGAGGATTGGAGCGTTACATGTGTGGACAAAGTAAATTAAAAGCTAAACATAAACATAAAGCATTATATACAAGATAGATAACTGTTGCACCAAACGTAAGCCAATGTAGCTAGGGAGACCCACACTCAACGCTCCTAACATTCTTACATGGATTGTTTACTACATTCATTTGTACTAGCTACTCAATCATGCATCCTCATTCATTACTAGTTAAGCCCTAATCCCTTAGTGACATTAACCCTTCAACCCCTTTCAATACCCTAATTCCTTATTAGCATTTATTAGGTTAAGCATTAACTGATGCACTAGAAAGGATTGCAAGCCTACATCCCTATCCCTAGGTGATGTAAAACAAGTCACCACACTTAGTTCCAAGACTAAGGCCCCAATATCCCTATTGTGAACCCTATCTCTAAGTTCTAACCTAGGTTGATCAGGTCTAAGAAAGAGATGAAGAGATTCAAGTAAAGTGTAATGAAATAACATAGCATTGATGAGAAATAAGTACAACCCAATCCAAATGGAAGTTACATTAAATGTTTACCCTAAATACAAAAGGAAACTAGCCAAACCTAGTCAAGGCTGGCCTTGGTACAACAAAAAGAAGCATGAATGCAGAGATGTAAGTAAGGAGAGGAAGGGAAGAGGGAAGAACCCTTTTCCCCTCACACCCAAGCTCTTTTCTTCTCCCTTGGTGATGTTTCTGTCCCAAAAAGCTCCTTAAACTGAAGTGGGCATTGCTATTTATACTTGGGTAGGTGAAATCCCAAGTTTGGCCCTTGACAGCATCAGATTTCTGCAGAATCGAGGTCTGGCGCGGATCGTGTGGCTTGTGGCACTGATGGCGCCACATTCCCAAATGAATGGCGCGGCTAGCGTGGCCAGCAGTGCGGACCGCGCCAACTTCCAGAGGAGAGGCACTTCCAGGGCAGTTCCCGCGTGGATCGCGCGGTTTTTCACACGGATGGTGCCATGGTTTCCAGCTGGCGCTGGTGGCGCTAATGGCGCCACAACTTCTCATGTTCTTCTATGCAGCTCTTTTTACTCAATTTTACCTGCTAATCACTTCAATTTGACCAAAATACATCATTGAAGCACATTTATCACATTTACACCAATTGCAAGCTTTTTATCATATAAAATGATGCATTTACGATATAATTGAGCTTGGAAAGCATCATGTGCTAAGCATATATCAGAGTGCTATGGTTTCATAGTCCTTTAACTTATGTTTCTTAGACAGAAGTCCCTTCATGAATTTTGCATAATTAGGCATATTGGCTAATGCCTCAGCAAATGGAATATTAATATGTAACTTCTTAAACATGTCTAAGAACCTGGCAAATTGCTGCTTCTGAAGTTGTTGCTTAGTCTGCATCGGATATGGAGGCTTTTCAAAGCGAGAAAAGTCCCACTTCTTTGGTTGAGGTGCAACATTCTGTTCTTTTGAATTTTCTGCAGCTTTTTATTCTGATGGTTTAGCTGTTGCATATTTCTTCTCAGCTTCTTTATTACTTACCTCAGGCTTTTTTGGTGGAGTGAGCACCTTACCACTCCTGGTGGTGATAGCATTGACATGTTCCCTTGGGTTTATAACTGTGTCACTGGGAAACTGTCCTTGTGGCCTATCAGAAATTTGCTTCGCCAATTGACCAATTTGAATTTCAAGATTCCGGATGGAGGCATCTTGATTTCTGTGGTGAGCTCTAGTCTTTTGGATGAAAGCATTTGTTGCCTGTATGTGCTTAGTGGTTGTTTGTGAAAGCTGCATCACAACTTTCTCAAGTTCAGAGATGCTAGTGGTAGGAATGGGAGGGGGTTACAGATAATTATTGGACTTGTAGTCTAATCCTCCTCCTTGAATGTTCCTCTGGTAGTTGTTTCCTACAGCAAAATTGTTGCTTCTCTGATAGGGCTGCTGCTGTCTTTGATCATTCCAAATGCCATTAACCTGCACAGGGTCAACTCCAACAAGAATAGGGCATTGATTAGATTCATGCTCACCTTGGCAGTATTCACAGCAGACATGTGGCTTGCTGGCTGAAACTTGGGCTGCAGAGACTTGAAGTTTGTCTATTTTTTCATTCAACTTAGCCAGCTGTTGGGCTAAGATTTTCTGCTCTGCAAGCATGGCATCATTGCTGCACAATTGTATTGGTTCTCTCTTTGGCTAGATGGTAATGCTTTCATTTTCAGTACAAGCCAGAGATTTAATCAGCTCATAGGTTTGAGCTGCAGTTTTTGACCTTATTGTGCCCCCTGCTGCAACATTAACAATCATGTGAGTTTCAGGAGTCATACCATTAAAGAAAATATGTACCTGCTTACCCACAGGCATGTCATATTGTGGACATCTCCTGATCAATTCCTGGAATCTGTTCCAGGCAGCACACAGGGATTCTTTTCCATTCTGAGTGAAATTGGTAATTTCATTTACCAACCTGTTGTATTTATCCATGGAAAAGTATTCTGCAAAAAAACTGCAGAACCTACAGCGGGACTAGTGCGGGAGCGGCTCTGGTTGCGCTAGCTGTGCGTTCTACTATGTTTTTCTGTGTTTTTCTCTGTTTTTATGGGTTTTCCTCTATTTTTATGGGTTTTTCTATGTTTTTATAGGTAAATACAAAGCTAATGCAGCAACCACAAGCACATAATCATGTAACAAACATAGTTGTGCAACAAAACGTAAAAAGGCAAGAATTAAAACTACTTCTATGAACTAATTACAATGAATTAAAGCTAGCATACAATAAACCGTATCCCCGACAACGACGCCAGTTTTGATTAAACACGTTGTCGACACGCACCAAACAATTTTACTAAGCTAATTCTGTAGCACAGAGCTAACCTAGGTCGACTCAGAGACAAGATCAATATGGTTCTAGCTTCAAATCATTGGTAATAATAAGGGGGTTTTTGTCAAACAGTTGGTATGCATAAAGTAAACATGCAAGAACACAAACTAAAATTAAAGAACAATGCAAAAAATTAACAAGATTATCAAGGAATAAAGTAAAACAGATGAGAAAGCATCAATCCAATTCACTAACCCAAGCTATTTGAATCATCATCATTCCCAAAAGTTGATTCTAACATGAACATTCATTCAATCTCAATAGAAGCATTTCAATCGATTCTACTCCTAAATTGATTGAAATCACAACCCTAACTGAAATATCATTCAATTAATCTTGTGATTATCATTTGAAATTAAGACATGAATCCATAATCCTAATTCACTTTCAATCCCAAATGCATTCATAATCATGAAAACATAAT
>PYAF01005707.1:382389-424386 GCA_007407185.1 Glycine tomentella
ATGTATATATAAAAAAGCATTGTTACCAAGGTATATATGCATGTTCTCGTTACATAAGATAAAAGAGATAAAAGCATAAAACCCTTCATGACAGACACAGAATATAGCTAAAGAAGGTTAATTACTAACTAGGTAGGATTGAACTGCTACATATTAGGTGGGTTTCAAAAACTGAAATGCATGTGTGCTTACTTGCTTTTCATCCTGAAGATTTTGAGCGGTTTCAAAATGTTAACCATCTCTTTTGCAATGTGCATAATATATATTACAAAAACCTTCCCTGCATTAACCCCAAGCATTAACCCCATGTAATGTATATTGTTGTAGTGCCCTCACGGATTGAAGGATCCGGCCAAGGATGTATTTACGGATCATGTGATCCGACAAAGGCTTTACTGTTTCAGATTTTTTGCTTCATTTTGTTAAACTCAATTCTTATGTATTAAGTAATCTAGATTTGGGTCCTTGTGGGATTTATTATTAGACAAATATTTATGTATAAAAAGCTAATTGTTCATTTAATTGTCCAATAGGTTACACTTGCAGGACAAAAACCCTCAAATAAAATCTATAAACACCTATACGGATCAACGGATCCATAATAGCCTTTTCTTTTGTGTCAACGGATTAGTGAATCCGTAAGTGTTTAATGGCCTTCCTTTTATATGCACGGATTATAGGATCCGTTAGTGCACAATGCTACCTTGTGAATACGGATCACAGGATCCGTAATGGCCTTTTTTGGACCATAGCCATTTCACAAACCGCTTTCCGGATCCACATATCCGCATGGACCATAGCCATTTCACAAACCGCTTTCCGGATCCACAGATCCGCATGAACCATAGCCAATTAAAAGGGCATTTTCGGATTTTCACTGTATCTATATAGTGTATAAGAAATTTCTTATAGTGTATAAAGTAACACTCAAACGAAGACCTATGAAGGCCCACTTCAGACTTCACATGAAAATGAAAAGTTGAAGAAAAATGTTTTTCCGTTCTTGACCTTGCCAATTCAACAAATTAAAGTAACGAAGAAATGAGATAAGAAGTTAATGAGGTTCTAATATAACACGTAATAAGTACTAGGTTGAATAATTAGAATACCATGCCTTGTTTGTTGGAGGAGAGTTTATTAATTAGAATATCATTCATTCATGTATGCATATGTATGTATCCTCTTTACACTGACTAGTCGATCATGACTAACTTTTAACCAGCTGTTGGCTTTGAAACTTGCAATTGCAGGCCCTTCCGACATTTCTAGACAATATGTTCAGTCAGTATGTTACTATCATTCTCTCTGTGACACTTATTCTGTTTTTCGGAGAGGTATGTGATTGTGCCATCTTTCATGGTTATGTGGTTTGGCATCAAAATTTGTATCCAATGAAGATTATGAAGTCCTTTTGAAAGTCCCCTTCTGTCTCCTCTTTAAACTATTTTTGCCTCTCTGGTTTCAGGTTATGCCACAAGCAATTTGTAGTAGACATTGCCTTGTATGTGCTAACTTTGGATGGCTTGTCCGAATTTTAATGATATTCTGTTACCCAGTTGCTTATCCCATTGGAAAGGTAATTTATCATATATAGGATGAATTATCATTTATCAGTCTTTCTAGTATACGTACAATATGGTTGATTATGCATTAACTTGTAGAAGTTATGTTTCTATGTATTCTATTTGATAACCATTATGATATATAATTAAGTAGAGGATGAAAAAGTGGAATCAATAGAATATCATTTCATGATGTTTCCATTAAACTTTAATATGCAAATATGTGTATAGATGCATCATGTATACACAAATTAAGGTTCTCTTTCCTCTTGCTTAGTTGATAAGAATGCTTTAGTGTGTTAGAAAATGAGTAATAATGGCATTGAATGCCTTTTGGTTGAAAAACAGGTTATTAGTCTCTTACTGACTCAAATAGCCTTTAAAATGTTTATATAGGAACAACTTATAGAAAGGTCATGCCTTAAATTTTCTCTTTCTCACTTGTATTTGTTCCAGGTTCTAGACTGGCTCTTAGGACATAATGAGGGTTTATATAGTCGAGCTAAGTTAAAAGCTCTTTTCTCCATCCACGGTCAGGAGGTATGAAAAATAATAATGTATTATTGTGAGTGTAGTTAGTTGGGGAATCTGTCTACCATTGTACTCATTGCTGTTTGGTTCATAAATGTCGAATTTTCTTGCTTTCAGGCTGGGAAAGGTGGTGAGCTTACCCAAGATGAGATAAGAATCATTACTGGAGCTCTAGATTTTACTGACAAGGTAAAATAGCACATTTCACCCATGATACATTTTGACTGTCAACCTATCACTTTATAAAAATTTCCTTTCTCCCCACATTGATTTTTCTCTGACCAGATTGCTGAAAAGGCCATGACTCCTATTGAATCAACTTTTTCTTTGGACTTTAATTCAAAATTGGACTTGTAAGTATCTTGATGCGTCTTACTCTATCTTCATTAAATTTATTCGTTTGGATTGAAGTTGAACTTGTGTTCTACTGTTCTTTGTTTTTCCCTTGTTTACTTCTTATATTAATACTGTGTAGAGATTATTGTGATATTATTGGGTTTTCTTTTAATGATGTAAATGTTTGTATTGCGCTAAATGTTTGAACTTTGAAGTATTACTCTATCAAGTAATTCATTCTTATCATGTTGAGTACTTCCTGTCTCATCATGCGTGAAACACACACCCTCCCACACACCCTCGTTGTAGGCACAGATATATTCACTCTAGCATTTTTATCCTTTTAACCTATGTTGTGAATCTCAAATCAGGGAGGCAAGGGAGACATTGTTTGATCGTGGACACAGTCGAGTTCCTGTCTATTATGGAAATCCAAAAAACATTATTGGGTTTCTACATGTGTGTTTAAATCCTCTCCATTTTGACTTTAATTTAGTATATCCCATCCCTTTTAATTACTTTCTAAATTCTCTTGTCTTCAATTAAATTTTTAAATTAGGTCAAAAGTATTCTCCTACAAACTGAATCAGAAGTAACTGTCAGTGATGTTGACATCCAGCAAATCCCACGGTATGTTTGTTGTCATAGAGTAATTCTCCTCAAAGCTTAAATTCTGACACACCCTTATGCAAGAGTCCTTGTACTATTGTTGTTGGTTTCGTGTTTTATTATTTGTAGTTTGAGTTTGAGCCCATGAATAACTACTATGTTTAAGGTTTCTAAACCTATATATTTCCTTGTAATCTGAGTGTAATTGAACCATGATAAATGTTGTGTGTTGTTTTCTTCTTCCCTTTTCTCTCTTCTCTATTATTGTGTGATTGCTCGGTACCCAACAGAATTAGGGTGTTAAGGATCAAATTTTTAACCATTTAGTCATATGGTTGATGGTTCTACCATGTCAAGAACCAAGTCTCCTTAAATCATAAGGGGTTAGATAGAAGCACGTGAATGGTTTTTATGTCTTTAATTATGTTAATTTACATTCTTGTTATTTTCTTTAAAAAATGTAATGTCAAAGATCAGTAATTTGTGTAATGTTTTATGGTATATTTACAGAGTTCCATCAGATATGTCTCTTCATGATGTATTGAATGAGTTCCAAAAGGGCAATAGCCATATGGCTGTTGTTGTTAGGGCTAGGACTGGTGAAGAGACATATGAAGAAGACATAGATTATTCACAATTGACCGCTCCATTACTGCAGAAGCAAAATATTGAAGATGAAGTGAATCAAGTGATTGGTATTATCACTTTAGACGATATACTTGAAGAACTTTTACAAGTAAATCACAATAAATTTTTATATACCCCCACCCTCAATACACTAGTATATCTTTCTTCCCTCAATACTGATTGTATTTGTTTCTAATGATGCAGGAGAAGATAATGGATGAGAGAGATAGGTATGATGATGTTCAGAATATAAACTTTCAAAACTTAATCTCCTCATTTTTATGAAACTGTTGTAAATCAGAATTTGAATATTACAAATTTTATGTTGCAGAATACCTTTGGCTACAGCTGCTGCTTCCTCGGGCTCTCAATATGAAGATTGACTGCCCAAAAGGGAGCCGTAAGTGATCGATATAACACTTTTTTTTAAATGATTTTATGCTTGAATTGAGGATAGAAATTTGTTAGGCTACCTGTACAGCAAGTGTATAAAGCTAGGACCCATGAGAAGTTTAAAAGGAAAGTAGATTAGCTGTTGTAACCTGTAACTGACAGCAGTCAGTTATAGTGGAGTTAGTTAGTGCTAACTGTCTATGAATAGCTGTCCACAAATGATAGTTGGGATCTTTTTGGCATTATTGGAAATTGGTAAGGAAGTTAGGTCTCAATTCCCAATTGTATCTAATATTACATTGAATAACAATAGAGATTTCAGAATATATCAGAATGTTCTTTTTACGGGGAGTGGGAGGAGGGTGGTCATACAGGGTTTGGGTTAGAGCTATTAATAGGGTCCAAGTACCTCCAACCCAACTTGGCTCATCTTTGTGACAATTGACAAGCCAAGAATTCCAACCCAGCTTAGCCCATTTAAGTATGTTTGTTTGCTTGCTTAAAATCCGTTGCACACAGTCCAATAAACTAAACGTGAAAGGGAAAAAAAACTGATGGATGCAGGTTGAACGTGATTGCAACTGATACATAATAAACTAATGTGAAAGGAAAAAATTGATGGCTCATGGACTGTGACCTATTTTGACAGTTACGCTGTGGGTCTGCATCTCATGCAACTGTAAATTATTTGTAGACATTGCTGGATAAATTGAAATGATTCATATCTTGTTATACCTTTTTCCATGAAATGCTTCATTGTAGGACAGAAGAATTGAAATGAATTGAAAACTGATGGCTTCTTTGATGAGATTATTGGTTTTCAAGTTGGTTTATGAAGATTCCAATATTATATTCCAAAGAGGCATTATTTGTGATGCATGTGTGTGTATATACAAAAAGTAAGGGAACTGGTCCTGGCTTGTCATGAAACTAGGCCCCGGCAAGCATGCATGCGGTATGCGGATTTATTGTTCTTAACTGTAATGTTAAGATGTTTGTGCCACAAAACAGCACACTAGTCAGGCCATCAGATGACCTGCAAAGGTGATTCATTTGACACTAAGAGTGTTCCTTTAATGCCTACTGAGTAGCGTTAAGTTGCAGATAACCCCTCTGGCCCTCCGTAGTTCTAATGTTTGGAAGTTGGTTTCTTTAGCATAAGGGATATGAGATATGTATATCACATTTCAAATTTTTGAAGCCAGAAAGTTGTAGTTTGACTGTTGAGAATGCTATAACTTTAGTTTCTTTAAAGCTATATCTGTACTTCATGCTCAGACGCTCGTTTATATATATATATATATATATATATATATATATATATATATATATGTTATGTTTCTTTTGCAAAATGTAATTTCTGGTCTTGATTTTAATCATTCAGGGAGGTCAAAGCATGCCAGGGCTAACTCTGAAGAAATCTGCAGAGGAGGATGGATCGAATAGTCACAGTGAGCTCGTTCTTATGGGGCTACTATTCGTCTTGTCTTATTTTTCTTTAATTTGAATATCAAATTTAACTATGCGTCTAATTTAGAAAGAAAGTTTTTTCTCTGTTTTGTTTAGATTATACTGAGGTTTGCCGTGTTGGTACAGTTGAGAAAAGAGACATTCTAAGTTGGGTGGAGCCTGGAGGCTCAGGGGTGGAGAGTGTTGTTTGCGTTGCTCTCATTTGTTTTTCCCTTTATCTAAAGAAAACATAAAGGTTAACATTAATTATTGAAGTGAGATTTTAACTTTAATGCAAAACCAATATCAAAATATCTGTGATACTCCATTTAAATGTGGTTGGTTGATTTAACCAACAAAACCTTTTGTGATGAGTACAAATTTTTTAAAGTGAACTGAAAAGACAAAAGGGCTACTTAGATATTTCTTTCCACATATATTGACAATTCACAATTACAAAATGTTTTCTAAGAGAGTCAACAAAACACCCCCCCAAAAAAATTTCTCAGCCGGGAGATACTTTACAATTCATATTTTTCAACCACTGAGTTCATCTCAAGTTCTTCCACTGGTGTCTACAGCTTCACTTCATCCTTCTAATCTATATAAGCAGTGTACTACCATGTCTAACTTTCTGGACTAGTAGAGAAGATAAAGAAAGAAGAAAAAACTAAGCAACTTTTCATATCATATATATGTATTCAAACCTAGCTAGAACCACTTGATTGACTGGACCATGCATATTACTGAATTGGTAATCCATGCCTTTGCAAATAATAAAAAAAAACTCAACAATATGCCCATTTTATGATCTTTCCCTTGATCATCAGACTCAGACACCTTCATTATCGCTCCTGCCACCTTAGAAAAATCACTATACACCTCCATATGATATAAAATCTAGTTTTCTGCTCCCGGAAATGCCTTGAAAACATTATCATAACTGAAGCTTAAGAAATCTCCATGACAAGAAATGTCTGGCCATGCAGTAAAAGGCTAGACAAAAAAAATAGTTTAGCTCCTTGGAACCTGATATAATTTCTATATATAGAGAAGAAGGTGGTGGAGAAAGTAGTGTGAAATTGTGTAGTAGTAGGTGTGTGTGGTTTGAATGGAATCTTAGATGTCAAAGTGGTATCTGTCAAACTGTCCCCCTGCCAAAAGACTTGTATGTTCTTGAGACAACACAAACACACTCAAACACAGAGTTGTTCTATATTCTTGATTGCTAATGTAAACAGTAGTCAAGTAGAGTAATCCATTGAGGTAGATACATATATACAGCAGCACCTAAAAGCTAAAGTGTTTTTGGCTAAGAGTACTTATGCCAGTTAAGAAGCATAGAGATACATATCCTCATAATATAAAGCTTTCCCCTTTGTTGCTGCATGATTCTCCTCCACTTGGCATATCTTCTACCCATGATTCTCTTCATTAGTACTCTCTAATTGCATAACATGTGTTTCTCCGTTGCTCCTACTAACTGGCAAGCCACACAATTTAGGAAGGTTAAATCCGATGTGGCAAGAGGGAATATCTGAATTAGATTCACATTTAGAATTGCAAATGCCTCATCCAATGTTAAGGCTCCACCCATGCATGAGTTGGACACCAATACACGTGCTTCCAAATTTCAGCTCAAATGCATATAGCTTTTTAGTTTAATAACCAGTTTTTTTACCGTGCGCATACGCACGTGTCACTCCACTTCGCTGTGCTACATTTCTTTAAATCATTTATGATATTTATTAAGGTGCATGTATAGGATATAAAAAGTATTTTGTGCAAGCAAAGTAAATATAAGCAAACATTGTAATGTCTAAATATAGATGTTAGTTATTGTAGAGATAATACATAAGATGTTTAACTGACAAACCAACATCTATGATTACTGGTGGGATTATGGAACTTAATTATGAAATCCACTCATGGCTTGAAGTTGTATTCCCTTATGAAGAATTTCCAACCAGCACCAATCTTAGCATGTTTGTAGTGATGGTCAAATGTACTTTTGAATATTTTGGTTTGTAAAAAAATAATATAAGTGAACCCTTAATCACATAAGAATTAACACATGACCATGTTTCTTTCATGATATTTGCTGTGCTTGTAACAAACACATTTTCTCATTACAAAGAACAATGGCTTTTGAAACATTAAGCCGAAACATAATTATCAGCATTGTACCATGTAACTCCCATGAAAATGTCAGTTTTGCTCATATTAATATGACTCATGTTAATATGACTCATATTAGGCTCAAATACCCAACTGAAGGATCCTTCATAAACATCCATAGATCAATTTTTAAAATATACTAATTATTAGTGGAAAAACGAACAATCAACATTACCTTGTTCAGGCTCCATTCCAGTCTTTTATTTGCTTCCTTAAAATTGGTGGTATGTCCAACTGCTCTAGGTTCTAACTCAAAATTGACACTAAAAATGTGAAAATAAATTTACACATATGGTATAAGATAAAGTAATCAATATCATGCTTAAAGCATTTAAATGAATAGACCCTTTTGGCCGTGCAATAAAATACAACAAACACACATGACACATGCAAAGTACAAACAAAAGGTAGACAAAAAAGAGATAAGTTCAAGAGTTAAGAGTCAAAGCCAAGAGTTTATTTTTCAAATCAACTGCAAGCATTGGTTAAACATAAATTAAATGAACTGATATGATCCAATAAAATTAGCAAGCTGGCATTAGGTTAAATCATTCAAGGTATGCCTATGGTTCAATTCGTAGCAGTTGCAACTATGACCATTATTCCCCTAGTCTACTACTATAGAATATTAGCTTATATGTCCAAAGCACAAAGCAGGACCAATGAGATACATAAATGAGGATTTGAATGGATACATAAATGAGGATTCTTCTCTGGCCATTAATGGTGATATCCTTTAGAGTCATAGGACAGTGAGGCCTTAGCAATACCAATGAGAGTAGAGAACCATACGATGTCGATGTATCAAAGCACATAGTTGTTGGTGGGATCCCAGAACTTGATTACAAAATGCACGTGTGGTTTGCAAGTGAAGAAAATATAGAAGTTATAGGACTAACTTAATTTAGATTTTCATTAGTATTGTTATTGGACCTATCCAAGTTGATGTTACAACAATCCAAATATTTAATTTTTGTCGGCTTAAAACATGAGTTTTTGGATGAACTATACTAAAGATTGGAAGTAGTACGCACATATATAGAAGTCTCAATTCTGAAATTAACATAAAAGGCATGGGCTTAATGCATGAGTTTTTGGATGAACCATACCCAAAATTGGTAGTAACACATATAGACGTCCTAATTCTGAAGTTAACATTAAAAGCACGGGAATAGGGCTATTCCGCACTTACATTAATAGAAAGGACAAACTAAACACATTATTGGCACAAAATGTTTGAAATGAAAATGACATGGATACAAACAGTGTTAGTGTAGGAGAAGACATATTAATTGTGAAGCCACAACTAGCATGTGTATTATTGAGCAACACAAATGTGAACTGGATATAGAGAAATCATTTTTGATTCTTTTAATGACATAAACATTTTGCTTATAGTTTGTTTACTCCCAAAATTTTTAAATAATTTTTATTTATATCATAACTACAAATATTTTTATTTATGAAATTATTGATAAAGTAATTTAAATTAATTAACTTTAGTTGTACTATAACAAAGAATCAATCTATTATTTTCTATTAAATATATTAACTAAATGTTATAATGATTATCATAAGAATTGAATTAAATAAAAAAGTTTAAAAGACAACCACTCACCCTTTGTTTATTTTCTAAAATATTTATGAGCAACTACTCACCCTTTCTATAATTCTTTCCATAGTATCATTTCAGGATATGGGATTGGGTTTGCAACTGGTAACTGCATTATGGTTCTTCAAAATTGTAAGAATGATGAAACATGAATTAACCAAAAGAACAACATCAAAATTACAGTAGAGTTGACAATCATTGGCTAAAAGAAAATAGAAAAACTCATGCATTAAGTGGAGAAATGGAGGATTTGTTTATTTGATTAATAAGTCCAACCATGTCCGATTTTATTCATTCACTCATGTTATATTATTTTGATAGTTTAAAATATATTGAAGAATATAAACTACATTTCCATTGATGAAACAAAACTTTTGTAGATGGCTAAACTTCTTACGGGAGCATGAAATGTTGGTTGATGTGCAACAATATCTCTTTATAAATTACATTTCCATTCAGTTATTTAATTTATTATTATAGTATATAAGTGCTTATGTAATTTAAATTTTCTTCTTATTATTAACGAAAAATAGTTATGATTATATTTTCTTCTTCTTCTTCTTTAATTTAAAAAATAGTTATGATTAGAGTTTTTAGTTTTTTTTTAACAAAAAAAAAGTTTTTATTTAATCTTTATATTTTTTAACTTATAAATTTATATTTAAAAGATTGTTAGAATGACACTTAAATTAATTGTATATTTGGTGGAGAAGGCGATGTGGAGACGGCATGGAGGGGGTGGCACAACTGCGGAGTGGGATCGAATTAGTAGAGTTGGTAAACGAATATGAAAGAAGAGGAGTAGATGAATGTTAGCAGAGTTGGCGAGGAAGTTTGGTATAAAACTGAGGAGTGATAATGGACCAAAGCTGAGAGGAGAAGCTGCAGTTGGGAGAAGTGAGGAGAAATTTACTGAAGCTGGGAACCAACATTATTTTATAAACTATATATAGATTTGTAATAGAAACAAAATGTGGTTTTAAGGAATGTATGCTCAAGATGAATAATAGAAACAAAATGTCAAGGTTTGGTATTAACATTCTCACTTCTCAAAATCAATTTCCAATATTTCACTTTTAATCAAGAGCAGTTGTCCATCACTAGAACGTAAAGATCAATGGAACAAAAGACTAATAATTTTAGGATTCTAGAAAACCACCACAACACAAAATCTACAATAGTAATCTTCCAAATTAAATCCCAAGAAGGTGCTTTCAAATTCCAATCCATAAACACTTGCACTTTTTCCGTCTTTCTTTGCTCACCTTTCTGTATACCACACCAAGATGCCCCTCAAATCAATTGCATGAAAATTGAAAAGTAAGAGAAAATTTAAGCGGGGAGAAACATTGGACTACACACTAAGGAAAAAAAAGGTGAACCAAACTTTATGGAAATAAAAACATGTTAAAGTGAGTAATGTGCACCAATAGAAATTCTATTCAAATATTATTAAAGTGACAGCTGATAGAGGAGAAATTTATTTTGAAAAAAAACAAAAGAGAGAACCATAAAATAGGCTCCTTGTAATCATGACTCAAACTTATACTTTGGAAGCCTTACAACATTAAATAATCATGACTCAAACTCATACTCTATGAGCGTTATAACAATAAATAATCATGACTCAAACTCATACTTTGTGAGGCTTAACAAAGGCATGTGGATTAAAATTAAGAAGAAGAACAAATTCAAGCTGAGAGTTACCTGAGGAGGCCGAAAACAACCTTGAAGCCGGTGAATGGAATGTCTTCGTTTAGAGGTAGTGTTTATGGGTTTAATATTCCCTCTATACATTATATTTATAATAATTATTTAATGTTGTAATTATAATTTCTATCATTTAAAAATTAAATTTAAAATTAATTAATTTTGATGGTCTTATAACAAAGACTCAAACTATTGTTTTCTAATAAATATATTAACTAAATATTATCATGTTGTTTATCGTAACAATTGAATTATATAAAAAGAGTTTAAAATTTTCAAAATGTCACCATTTCATTTTATTGTAATTTACCCATTATTTTATATGATGAAACTTTAAAAACAAATAATATATTTAATAAAAATAAATATTATTAATTGTTTGATACCTAAATGTGTTAAATCCGAAATGGTTCACTCATAATAGCTCAAAGAATAATTATTTCCGTGATAATTATAGTTTGGCAAAAAAATTAAAAATTTGTAGTTAAAAAAAAATTAAGAAAACATGGCCGTTTGAAATTTATTTACAAATACATGACAGTCATTCATGTTTATCCAAAACGTGTTGAATCACGTCCACCATGAACGTGTTCAATCACGTCAAACTGAGACTTGACCCAGCCCCATTCAGGTCCTCCCACAACGTGATCCAGCAGCTGGAAACTAATAGCCTATTTAAAAATTATATATATTCATTGAACAAAGTGAATAACACTAATCCTAGCCTTTTTTTCCTTTTGACTGCTCCAGATCTTAACTTGCATGATTCTAACTTTTCTAATGTTTTATTGGGGAGGCATTGTCAATATGGTTATTATCTAATTCTTTTTTTTTTTTACAAAAATTATTATTATTAGATAGTTCTACTCACTAGGTAAAAGAATAATAATTTTATAATATAGTTTTTTTCCTTAAAGCAAAATCAATATACTGATTATGTGGTTGGAAGTGAATTTTGGTGTCGAGGTGTATAAATACCATCATGACCCGGCAGTGCATGTGGATGTACCCGGCCATGCCGAGGTGCAGAAATGCAGTATTATGACCAGTAAGATTAGACATTTTATATTGGCTGAGGTTTGTGTTACGGAAGAAAGAGTTGGGCCAAATTGTAGGCCCAATTAGAGTTGAAGTATTATTTGTCCAAGTTTCAGAACGAGGCTTTGACTCAGTCCATAGGGGCAGTTGGCAACGTGCGGATTGAGGCCGGAGATCTCGGAATAAGCAGTTCGTATAATAACTGCAAGGTAACATGCCTATAAATACTTGCTATTGACAGCAGTAAGGTACACACGTTCTAACTCTCTCTCTCTTTCAATTACACAGAGCACACACCCCACATCTATTGGTGTATTTCTCTGTGATTGTCTGCTTCGAAGTATCATCTTCCATTGAGATTCTTGAAGCAGCAGAGTTGGAACCGATCAAACAGCAATCATACAACATTCCTGCGCTGTACATTTGTGTTCTGGGAAACTTCGGGAACATTGGCGCCGTCTGTGGGAAACGATAAAATTTGAATCCCACGATTCAGCAATGGTGAATACGAGAAACAGCCAATCGATACCGCGTTCAGAGATGCCGAACCGAGAAATGCTCATACCGGAGAATCAGAACGTGGCACTGCGAGAACAGGTGCATATCACAGAAGTTGTTTCTGACGCCGCTTCTTCTCCAGCCCAGACTGATCAACGGAGGGATGTTCCGCCGAGAAGAATGGTGCAGGAGGAGGAGTTAGGAGGGCAGTTAGTTAGTAATGCACTCAATTCAATTTTGAGCCGGATTGAGAGTATAGAGAGAAGACAGACTCTTCAGAGACAGGAGGATATCCGAAGCATTACACGTCAGATGGAGAAACGAAACGAGGAATGGAGACGTACCTAGATGCAGCGAATGACACAGTTGGAACAGAAAATACAAAGAATAGTGGAGCGGGTACATTCGAATCATGAGGAGGACGCACCACCCTCAATACAAGATTTGAGGATGCATTTAAACCAGTTGAGGAATGTCGAGCAGCAAGGAGATCAGGCGCGAAAGGAAGACCAATCTCGGGACCAAGCCCGAGTATGTGGGGATAACAGGAACGAAATCCCGCCTAGCAGATTAAATGACCATGAGGACCCGCGCATACGAGTAGAGACTGATGTAAACCCTACATGCCGAGTAAATGACATAGAGCCCCCTCAACGCCATCAAAAATTCATTGAATATGATAAAATGGGCGAGTCGGTTTCACGTGGGAAGGAAGGAACCATTTATCGCCGGAAATATAGCCGGGGTCAACAGAACAACAGTCCATTTGTGGACGAAATTGCGAATGCTCGGTATCTAGATGACTTTGATGGGTCATTTCTGTCAAAATATGATGGGACACAGGATCCCCAAGTGCACATTGATGAGTTCGACCTACAGATGTGTGTCCGGGGCATTGATGAGCCCATTATATCAAGGATTTTTGTCACTACATTGACGGGCCCGACGCAAACGTGGTTTCACACCTTGCTGCCAAGATCGGTTAGAAATTTCGAAGACTTCGGACAAAATTTTTTATTAAATTTTGCAACTAGCAAGAAGTAGCCAAAGTCCGAGTTCACTCTGGGTAAAGTTAGACAGTTACCCGGCGAGATGCTGCAGAGCTACCTAGATAGATTCAAAGAGGCTGCATTACAGGTGCACGGGCTGGAGGAAAAAGTACATGTATACCTGATATCTGCCGGATTGAATGGTTAGTCGAGATTTGCCAAGTCCATTTATAAAGATCCGGTGAAGTCTCTCATGGAATTTCGTGCCCGCACAAAGAAATATCTAGAATTGGAGCAGATGGAGGTAGTTAACAGTCCAGGACGTGAGAAGGAGCGACAGGACAGAAGGAGTCCGCCCCCAAAAAACAGGGGGCATTCAGAAAATCGTCCTCGAAATAGTGATACAAAATTCAGGTCGGGGAGGTATGAGAATAAGTATGACAAGTACACCCCACTAAACGTATCCCGATCACAGATTTGGAAGGAGGTAGCGCTTACGAAGATGAGAAGGTAGAATGGCCTCGTCCTATTTTTAACAAGATGCGACTCGATAAATCGCGGTTTTGCGAATTTCACGATGGACCCGGCTACACCACCGACCAGTGTTGGGATCTACGGGATGCTATCGAGAAGTTTATTCGAGAAGGAAGACTAAGACAATATGTGATCAAAACACAAGGAAGAAAGAATAAACGCAAGGGAGACGAGAATCAACCCGACAAGAAGGACAAAAGAAAGAAACCGCGAGAAGAGGACGATGCGTTCCCGGGGGACCATGGGAGGCGGAGGCGACATCGCCAATCAAAGAAAGAAATACTTGAAGGAGGTGTTGTCAATCCGAGCACAGCCAAAGTTCAAGAACCGTGCTGATGACCAGGAACCTCCACTCCTGTACTTCACAAAGTGAGATATGGAAGGTGTCGTTTCGGGGCATGAAGATGGGTTGTTCATCACAGGGACGGTTGGCAATTGTCGGGTACGAAAGATGTTCGTAGATAACGGAAGCTCCACCGATATAATTCTTTGGCGCGCATTCAAGAAGATGAACTTAGATGTTGAAGATTTGAAACCATGTAAAACCATGCTAATCGGTTTCAATGGTGGGAATACGAATGTCAAGGGATCCGTCTCTTTACGGTTGACTCTGGGTACGAACGAAGCCTTCAAGTCGAAAAGGGTCAAGTTTGTGGTAGCCGACTTCCCGTCTTAGTACAACATGATATTGGGAAGACCCACTATTCATCGATGGGACATCCTGATGTCCACGAAGCATCAGAAACTCAAATTTGTAGGCGGAAATGGACAGGTGGTGACAATATGTGGCGACCAGAAAGACTCTCGACAGTGTTATTATGACACAGTCCGAGAAAGTGAAAATAGGTCACTACCAGCACCTCGGGATCCAAGTAGAATCCAGAGAATTTGGGAAGCCAACGACGATAATGATAACCAGGCGCAATCAGTAAACTTAGTAGAGCTCGATATGCGACAAGCACAAGACGAATGGAGGCCGGAACCAGAAGAAGAGGTGGAGCAGATCCAAATAGGAGAACAAGCCGGCCACACTACTAATATTGGACGAACAATGGAGCCCAGGCATAAGGCAACGCTGGTTCAGTGTTTAAAGAAAAACCGTGATGTCTTCGCATGGAAGGCATCAGAGATAGTCGGAATAGATCCTGATTTCTGTTGCCAGAAGCTATCCATATATCTGGGATCCAAACCGGTGGAACAAAAGAAGCGGAAGTTAGGACCCGAGAGAACACAGGCATTGCGGGCTCATATTGAAGAATTGTTACAAGCCGGGTTCATACGAGAAGTACAATATACCACCTGGCTCTCAAACGTGGTGATGGTCCGCAAACCAAATGGGAAATGGAGAGTATGTACGGACTACACAAATTTGAATAAGACCTGCCCAAAGGATGCATATCCCATGCCAAACATAGACCAGTTAGTAGACAATTCATCCGGGTACAAAATTCTGTCCTTTATGGATGCGTTTTCCGGATACAATCAGATCGCAATGCACCCAGAGGATTAGGAGAAAACGACATTTATCGGTGACAAGGCAAACTACTGTTACAATGTAATGTCGTTCGGGCTAAAGAATGCGGGGGCCACATATCAGAGGATGATGAACAACGTGTTCAAACCGCAGCTCGGACGTAACATTGAAGTATACATCGACGACATGATAGTCAAAACTACAGAAGTCAACAGACATGTTGAAGACCTTGAAGAAACGTTTAGCCGGTTGCGGAAATATAACATACGACTAAACCCCCTGAAATGTACCTTTGGAGTAGGAGCCGGCAAATTCTTGGGTTTTATGCTGACACACAGAGGGATAGAAGCCAACCCAGATAAATGTCGTGCCGTGTTGGACATGCACTTTCCGACTAACAAGAAGGAAATACAACAGTTGATGGGAAGGATAGCCGCACTGACACATTTCATGCCGAAGTCGGCAGAAAAAGCTCTCTCATTCTTCAAAATGTTGAAAAAACAAGCGGTAATACAGTGGAACTCGGAATGCGAAGCAACATTCGCCGACATGAAGAACTCTTTAGCAAGTCCAACGGTTTTATCAAGATCGGAAGCAGGAGAAATATTGGTGATGTACTTATCAGTGGGTGAGGAGGCCGTTAGTGTAGTGCTAGTACGAGAAGTTGAGAAAATACAGAAACCAGTATACTTCGTAAGTCGGGCCTTGCGCAACCTCGAGTTACGGTACCAGAAGTTAGAAAAATTGGTTTTTGCATTGATTGTAGCTGCCAAGAAGTTACGCAATTACTTTCAAAGTCACACCATTATAATCCGAACAGATCAGCCTATCCGACAAGTGCTTCATAAGCCAGATTTGGTCGGAAGAATGACGAATTGGGCAGTTTAATTGTCCGAGTTTGACTTAAAGTTTGAAGCTCGTCATGCAATTAAATCCCAGGCATTAGCGGATTTTGTGCGAGAACTCACTCCTAACGCCCTAAGAACAGGAAATTGGTGGACTCTGTACGTGGACGGATCCTCCAACAAAAAAGGAAGTGGCGCCAGAATCATAATTGAAAACCCAGATGGAGTAGCAACAAAGTTCTCGTTAGTTCTGAATTTTTCGACGTCAAATAATCAAGCCAAATACGAGGCATTGATCGCCGGGTTAAGGCAAGCAAGGGAGCAGGAAGCGGATAAAGTAAAAGTGTACACGGATTCTCAGTTGGTCGCAACACAAATTGAAGGCCGCTATCAGGTGAAAGGACCCTTGTTAGCAAAATACTTAGGCCGAGTAAAAGAAATTATTGCGGAGTTCGACGAGGTGACGGTTAACCATATTCCAAGAGAAGATAACGCTAGGGCCGACATCCTGTCAAAACTAGCAAGTACGAAGAGCCCTGGAAATAATCGAACTGTGGTCCAACAGCAAATATTGCAGCCCTCGTGTATAATGATGATAACCGCAGATCGCGATTGGAGGCGTTCAATAGTTGATTACTTGCAAAAAGGCACATTACCAGATGACGGGCTCGAAGCCCGGAAATTGATGAGAACGGCGACGATGTTCGCAATGGTCGACGATGAGCTGTATAGGAAAGGGCTCCAAAGCCCTTTATTAGTTTGCATGGATCTGGACAGAGTTAAATATGTCTTATCCGAAATCCATGAAGGCATTAACAGACAACACATGGGGGCGAGAGCCTTGGTCAGAAAAGCACTCGGGCTAGATATTACTGGCCGACGATGGGAGCAGATGCAGCCTAGCATGTAAAGAGATGCGATAATTGTCAGATGCATGCATCTCGAATTTTGTCACCGCCCAAGGCGTTACAATCCATCTCGGCACCTTGGCCTTTCTTTAAATGGGGCATGGATTTGTTGGGACCGTTCAAACCAGCAGAGGGACAAATGAAGTGGCTGATAGTCGTCGTGGATTACTTCACCAAATGGATAGAAGTGGCACCATTGGCCACGATTACATCTGTCCGAGTTCAACGATTCTTCGAACGCAATGTAGTTTCCCGATTTGGAATACCCGGGGAGGTCGTCACTGATAATGGAACACAATTCACGAATAAAGGGTTCCAAGAAATGATGACCGGTTTTCATATCCGGCACAGATTTACGTCGGTGGAACATCCCCAATCCAATGGACAGGCAGAGGCCGCAAACAAGACAATTCTAGAAGCTTTACGAAAAAGAATGTATGACGCCGGATCTAATTGGGTAGAGCAGCTATATTATGCGCTCTGGGGCATTCGGACCACCGTCCAATCATCGACGGGTGAGACTCCATTCTGGATGACCTACGGAAGCAAAGCAATGATACCAGTTGAGGTCGGACAACCATCATGGCGCCGAGCACAGGTGCTCCGAGAAGGAAAGAAACTTAATAACGAAGTTCTGACATTAGAATCGCCACTAATCGACGAAATCCGGGTAGTAGCTCACGCCCGAGACCTTCAAGCAAAGCGTCGAATGGCGTATGTCTACAACCAAAAGGTGATCCCACGGCAGTTCGAGTCGGCTGATTTAGTCCTACGATGAGCCGACGTCAGAAACAAGAACGTCAGAGACGGAAAATTCGTAGGCAATTGGGAAGACCCTTACCGGATAACTCACAAGCTCGGCAAAGGGGCGTATATGCTGGAAACACTAGAGGGAAACCGATCAAACGAATGTGGAATGCAGACAAACTCAAAAAATATTACAGCTAAAAATCGGAAGCATATGGCAAACAGTGGACTTCTCTTTTACAGAGAGTGTGAACTCGGGTTAATCTATTCAAGTTCATATGGTTCTCTGTCATTGAGATCGCGTAAATAAGTAGAGGCGAGGCGTGCAGGTTTTTCTGTCATCAAGAATACGAACCCGGAGGTGTATCTTCGGATACGTACGGTCCTTTTTCATGGAAACGACACCCTCTGGCCAAGTTTGAACCCGGAAAAATATATTTCCGGGTCCAATTGTTTTTCTTATATTTCCTCATTATGAGTTATACTGTTGTAAAGTCCAAGTGTTATTTATGAAAATATGACCGAGCAGGACAGTCCTATGCGGGGCATATGATTCGTAATAAACATTGTAATACGACGGTTACAAGTTCAATAAAATGTTATTCAGTATCATGGTGTTTTATCTAGAGTTTAATTCATCTCTTTTAAACGTGATACATGGTTCTTTTTAAGACATGACCCGACTAGATTTTAGAAGCTTTGAATGATACGCTGACCGGTTCTGATCAAATTGGGAGAGAAAATTATGTCTTAGTGGGGTTATTCATAGTCAAAATCTAAGTTTAAGACAATAACGAGTATAATATTTGGTCTTTTGGAACCAAAAGGCTGCGCGCGCACAATATTCTATTAACCAGGTAGAAAAAACTCGGATGTAAACTAAATTGTTTCCATTGATAGCAGTGCTATGAAAATATATGTTCCAGGCCCTTAGGCCTAACATCGACATAAAGAAAAATAAATACAAGTAAAACCGGCATTCCGACCCTTTATTCCTTTTCGACAGGAGGTTGGGTGTCGGCGACGGACGACTGCGGGTCGGAGACGGCGGCAGATTACTAGCGGGAGAGTCAGTAGCTGTGGCAACAGAAAAAGTCTCGTCGACTTGCGCAAACTCATCAACCGCCGCCGCGAAAGAAGTTTCAGCTCCGGTGGGAGGAACCCACTGGCCATCGTCAACATAAGCCATATAATGCATCCCGGTAGTAGAAAACACCATTCCCGGGTTCAAGTGTTGAAGTTGCTCGACGGCATTGGTGAAACCCTCTTCTGCAGCGGCAGCAAGAGTAGTCTTCATAGCCGCGAGCTTATCCTCATAAGCCCGGATTTGTTCTTCTTGATTATTTTTCAAACAGGTCATCTCCTGCTCGGCAACCGCCAGAGAACCCTGAGCTCGACTTAAGTCACTCCGCAAAGAAGCAGAAGCAGCTTGGGATGCGAGCAACTCTTCTTTCAGTTGCCAATTTTCCGCGGCCATTCGGGCCCTAATCTTCTCGTGCCCGGCCTTGGTGGAAAGGAGCTCTTCATAAACCTTCTTCTTCTCCTCCACCGCCACGTCGTACCTGTTACGAACAAAGTTAGATTCGTGAATAACAATATGTGTGAAAGCTAAAGAGGTTACGACGACAGTAATTACCTTTCCCGCACCGTAGCAAATGCCCTGACCAAGGACGCAGACTGAAAGGCATACTCCTCGACGCGGACGAGCTCGGCCAGTTCTTCGCCCACGGGGGCACTGGGGTCAAGCATAAGAGAGGGAGGTTTCGTCAATTTGACTAAGGCTTCGTTTACCCCTTTTTTCCAAACGTTACCCGACACCGCCTGGGAGTCGAAACGCCCCGAATCAGCAGAGGGACCGGTACGGCGTTGGGAGGTCGCCACGGTCAGATCCACGGTTGCATTCCCGGACGCCAGATTGGACGAAGCCCGGGGACGGGGGGTCACAGTTTGACCGGGGGCCACCAACGCGCTCGGCACCACCTTGGCCCTTTTTTCCTCACCATCCAACATCGTTCTGTAAGAAGGTGGAGGGCATTTGCGCGACTTGTTAAGAGCAGGAGGCTGCTCGGAGGCTAACCCTTTACCCTTGTCCCCGGTGACCTTGGGGTTGGGAGCAGCATCAGATTTGGTCTTGGTGGGAGGAGCTGGTTGTGTTCCCATGTCGGCTACAACGAAAAAGAAACAACGTTAGAAAAGTTACACGACATATTTAATGTAAAGGAATCAGTATAGTCGTCAAGGCAAACCGGTTCGATGGTTGCTGCCAATATAGTTGGCTATGTTAGGCTGACCATGGGCATCTACATACTCGGAAATTACAAAAACGGACGAAGCATCGGAGTCACACAATTCCTCCTCGGTGAATCGATAATTCGACCGATCTTGCTTATAATGATCCTCAGACCAATAGAGAGGAAATGCCCACTCTACGTCGGAGGATTCGGGGCCGAACAAGAAGAATGGTTGCCGACCAGGCTCGGCGACCACCTTAAAATACTTGTTCTTAAAACCCCTAAAGGAGTCTGTGAACGGTTTAAATAGTTTTCGCTTGCTTTGAATCCGGAAAGAAATCCACCCTTTCCGCTCAGGAGGTTCCCTACCCGTCCTAGGAGTATGAGGGAAGTAATAATAGAAGAAGAGTGGGACAGTGCAAGGAATTCCTAAGTCTTCACAAAACAATTCAAAAGTATGAATAAAGCCCCAACTGTTTGGGTGAAGTTGAGAAGGAGCTACCCGGAGGTGAGTTAAAACTTCAACCTCGAAAGAAGAAAAAGGAAAAGTGATGCCTATTTGAGTAACCACGTCCTGATAAAAGAAAAAGAAATTGGGGTCGTTCCCTTCTCGCTGCGCACAGACAGGCTCACCCGAGAGGGGAGCCCAGATGACGAACCCGTCTTGTTTTCCTACCGGGGTGGATACTATGCTAGGAAGATCAAGGGTGGACAGGGTTTGAAGGACTTCGTGAGTCACCCAAGTAAATTTGGATGCCAAAGCCGGAGTCACTTCTGACTGGGACTCAACAGAGATGGAGTCGTCTACAGTTTTCAAAGCAACATTCATTACACCTAAGTAAATGAAAGAGAAAGACAAAAATTAGTAAACGTACCTGGGGGCAAAGCATCAAATACAGAGGAAGCCGAGGTCGGGACCTCGTCGCCGCCAATGCGGGTGTGCGGCCCCGGCACGGGTTTTTTGATGGATGAAACTATGGGGTTATGCCGACATGACCCCAAGATCGAGTCAGCAACATCATCAGAGCCAAGTTGAGTATAATACATGGCGTCGGAAACGCAGTCTATGCAAGCATCATACTTGACCTCCAATACCTCATCAGACGACGAAGAGGAGGTCTCATCCGAAGAAGAAGATAGGTCGGTTAGGGGATTGAAACGACGGCACGGGAATGGAAGTTCCCTTGGGCTATTAATGAGTTTGGGCCCTGAAGCTTGGGGGCCCAGTACAGGTGAAATTCTAGAACGACCCAAGGTCGGAATAGATTTGGGAACTGAACCTACGGGGTTTGATGAAGGAGGAAGAGGAGCACCGGCGGGTTTAGACCCACTTGGGTGATACGGTGGAAAGGGGAGGTTTTGGCCACCAGGCGCGGCGGAAACCTTTGGTTTTTTGGAAGAGGAGGAGCCACCGGTATAACCACCACGAAGGAGGCCTTTTTCAAGTTCCTCCTCTGGAAGGGGGAGGCCAAATACCAAGCACCCAGCCCTAGGGGGGACGGTCCTCCGTAACTTCGCCTCTTCCTCAGGAGTCATCTTCATGTTTTTTAAAGTAAATAAAACAACTCAACAAAAAGAAGAAAATGAAGAAGAAGAGCGAAGAAGAAGATAAAAAAGAAAACGAAACCTAGAAGAGATAAAGGAAATAATGTGGTCCTAATTAAAGTACCAAGAATGAAACTATGAAAGCAGAAATCTGAAAGAGGGAGGAGAGTACCTGTTGGAGGAAGAGATCGAGAACTGGAAGAGAAGAATACGAGAGAGTTTCTGAAGAAGACTTGATAAAACAAGAGAGGAAATGTGAGAATACGAGTGAAGTGATAAACGAACGAAAGGAAGAAAGAAGAAATAATCAGAGGTGCGGGATTTTATGAAATTTGGGATAACTTGCAGTAACCGCCGAAAGAAATAAAACGGCCTGCAAAACTGTCACCAATGAAACGAAACGACAAAAGGGCATAATGGTAAAGGCACTCTGGATTCTGGGGGCATTGAAGTAAAAGCACCACAGGTGCAATGATTACCGGAAGGATGAAACGACAGGACCTTTTAATACATTAATTGACAATAAAGGCATGAATAATAACCGACAGCAGTCAGAAAGTCAATCGTCAGCTGGGGCATCTCACTTCTCTGGATAAGCTCTCTACACGCTACATGATCCGGACAGACCTACTCGGAGTATTGTCTAATCGGAGGGATGTTGGTGGGTAGGTACCATCGGATATAATACTGTTTCGTGGGCCCCCTGGCTGGATTGGTGAGAATACTTTGTGGCTGGCTACTTGTGGTCGGAAAGCCCTATCCGGAAAATTGTAGTCGACAATGTGATATAGGAACTTTCCCCAACAGCTGTATTGATCTACCCGGACCGGCATATACGGAAAAAAGCCTACCCGGGAAAGCATAGAAAGATGAGACGACGCATCCCGATCACCAAGTATACTTGATGACCGGGCTGGGGGGGCAAATGTTACGGAAGAAAGAGTTGGGCCAAATTGTAGGCCCAATTAGAGTTTAAGTATTATTTGTCCAAGTTTCAGAACGAGGCTTTGACTCAGTCCATAGGGGCAGTTGGCAACGTGCGGATTGAGGCCGGAGATCTCGGAAGCAGTTCGTATAATAACTGCAAGGTAACATGCCTATAAATACTTGTTATTGACAGTAGTAAGGTACACACGTTCTAACTCTCTCTCTTTCAATTACACAGAGCACACGCCCCACATCCATTGGTGTATTTCTCTGTGATCGTCTTCTTCGAAGTATCATCTTCCATTGATATTCTTGAAGCAACAGAGTTGGAACCGATCAAACAACAATCATACAGCATTCCTGTGCTGTACATTTGTGTTCTGGGAAACTTCGGGAACAGTTTGTATAAGGGAGAAATGTGATCCCGGCAGTGCATGTTAGAACTATTAGTTAATTTAGAATTGAAATATATCCAATTGCACAAGGGTCAGAATCTGGGTGATCAAGATGAACAATATAATCTACTACAACTGTACAAAAACCAATTTAAATAGAACTTGTATGATAAGTATGAATCAGAAACAAATGCAAAGAGATGAAAGGATCTGAGCCCAACAATGTTGTCTCCTTAAGACAATTTGTTCCCTCCAGTTGATGCCAAAGGTTGATGAACAATTGTCTCCCAGGATAGAACGGATCAACGTCTGAAGATTGATGGCACTTCAAATCAACAGCCCAAATGAACAAAGACAATGCTTGAGAAACCACAGAGTTATGTGATATGAAAATGTACTAGTATCTAAACGAGAATATCAGAAAAGATTAACTATCAAAACTCTCAGTTTTTCTACTTTGCTATTTTCTGATTGTCTCTGTGTCTATTTATAGACAACAAACAACCCTGGTGAAGAGTTGCTAGTAAACCATCGCGACTCTTGGCGATGAACCATCGTAACCGTTGGTTATCGGAGCGGTTGGGAGTAGTTATTTTTCTAACCTTTCCCAAGAGCGATTAGGAGTAGTTATTATTTTGAATTGTTAACTGCCTCTTATTCATAACCCATGGAGTTTAAACAAAAACTCCAACAATCCCCCACATGAATAAGAGATCAATTCAACATAACTAAATGCATATGAATATGTATGCAAGTGTGATTCCTCGGCGAGAAACAATTGCATCGAGATAAGTAGGGGTTACCTTTGAACCTTCTCTAGTGTAAACCTATCGGGTATACTAGGTCAATCGGTGGTCGTGATGCCTTGAACCGTCGACCTTTATGGTGTATACCGAGACAATAAGAGACACACAATTGCTTCTCTAGCATTGCTCGTCCTCATTGTTGTGTCCATTTTGGTCGTGGACACCTTCTGGTTCTGCAAGTGTTGTAGAGAATCGGCCTTTTTAAGTTTTCATTGAAGCAGCCCTCACTTCACACTCACATAGGTGATTTCTTGTGATATACCTCTACATACATCATCGTATCTGAACACATCAGATTAAGAAATCATTAAAAGCTGTTATGCTTACCCTCATATACACTGTATTGTCATAGGAATGAGTATGAGTTTAAAAACTCCACAGTGTTTAACAGTCGATCATGACTTAGTTGTCTCTTTGAACCTAGTTCGTGGGATCTCCACTCATCAAGGTAGAGTTACCGCGATGATCAACAATTGATAGGCCTTAAACCCATTCCTTTAGACAAATTTTCAACTAACTCTCTGGGAATCCCTTTAGTTAATGGATCCGCTATGTTCTCTTTAGACCTCACATAGTCTATTGAGATGATTCCATTCGAGAGTAGTTGTCTAACGGTATCATGTCTACGACGTATATGTCTAGACTTGCCGTTATACATGATGTTCTTAGCCCTACCAATGGCGGCTTGGCTATCACAATGTATGCCTACAGCTGGTTCTGGTTTTGGCCAACTGGGAACATCTTCAACAAAATTACAAAGCCATTCTGCTTCCTCACCGGCTTTATCTAAAGCGATAAATTCTGCTTCCATAGTTGATCTTGCAATGCAAGTCTGCTTGGATGATTTCCAAGATACAGCACCCCCACCAAGGGTGAACACATATCCGCTTGTAGATTTAGTATCATTAGAACCAGCGATCCAATTTGCATCACAATATCCTTCAATAACTGCAGGATACTGTTGATGAGTCATTATTTATTACTATTTACTCATCTTTCTGTACTCATTTTAATCCCTAGTTGTGTTTAAATGTCTATATTTTGCACTGTTTCTCATTTAGGATTTAATTAGACCAATAATTCGGATTTTAATTAATTTGGATTATTTTAAGTTTAATTATTCTAATTTTTATTTTCAGGGCAGTTTAACAATTAATTGGGCTTGGAATTAATTTATGGACTGAAGATTAGTGCGCCACGTCAGCATCAGTTTTATTTAATTTCGTTTTTTTTATTAATTTAGTAATTATCTGGGCTGAAATTGTTAGGGTTAGCCCATTCGTCTAGGTTAGGCAGTTTCTATATATTTACATACTGTGCCGTCACAGAGAGAAGACACTCTACATTCTACAGAACAGTATTTTCGTTTTTAGGTTTTTAGGTTTATTTTCGTTTTCTGCTTCTTCTTTATTTTTCTATTTTTCGTTTTCTGCTGAGCACGCTGAATTTCATTCTGTTTTGGATTTTTTTAATACAATTTCGTTTTGTTTTCTGCTGCTAATTTCGTTTCTGTTCTATCTATTTTCGAATTCGTTCTGCTTCAATTTCGTTCTATGTTTACTAAATTTTGTTTTCTGTTTAGTGCCATTCTGTTCTGTTTCGTTTCTTTTCTTCAATTGATTTTTCTCTTTTAATTTCGTTTAAATGTTTGGTTTCGTTTCAATTTTCGTTTCTGTTTTTATTTACGAATTAATGGAAGGCTAAAACTGTAGAGTTGAACCCTAAGCAGATTGCAGACCTTTAATGGAGGTTTCTGTATTAAATTTTGGTTCTGCTTGATTTGTTCTTGTTAGGGTTCTGTCTGCAATTCGTATCATGCTTAATGATTCTGAGTTGTTAATCTCAGTTTGCTTAATTCTGAGAAATTGCCTTAATGAGATTCACGTTTGCTAAATTCGTGAATTGACGTTTTAGGTTAATCTTCGCTTAGTTGATTAACCTGGACTGATAAGGATTAAGCGGAACAGATCATCTTTCGTGAACCAAGGAATTTAGAGGCGCAATCTGTCCTAGGGTTTGACTCATTTTTTAATTACTGCAGTTCATTTCTAATTTCTGTTTTAATTTCTAATTTCTGCCAAATTCTGTCAAAAACCCCCAAAAACGTTTTCAACCCCTTAAACATTGACAATTGATCCTTGAGAGACGACCTAGGAGTCACTTTCCTAGTACTACATTAAAATCATATTAATTTGGTTGCGTACGGCTGCGATCAAATTTTGGCGCCGTTGCCGGGGATCATCAGTTCTGTTTAAGGGTTTTGATTTCTGTGTGTGTGTGTTAGCAGTGTTTATTTTCGTTTAAAAAAAAATTGTTTTGTGTTCTGTTAAATAAAAAAAAAAATTCCGTGTTCTGTTAATTAATTCTGTTTTTGTTTTGTGGTTTGTTATAGTTTTGTGGTTTGTTATAGTTGTGCTTCAAAAAATTTTCGTTTCTTGCATATTGGTTGTGTTGATCAATTCTGCAGGAGCAATTAGGGCATTTAGGAAGAAGCGCAATCACAAGGAAGCAAGCCGCAAGGAAGTTGCGCCTACCAGCCGCAGCCGCGCATACTAGGAAGTTGCAAGGCACATAGTAGCGTGAATAGTAACCTATTTTTATGAATTAATTGCGATTTTTGTTTTGATAGTTTTACTTGTTATTTTTTCGTGAATTTTTTTGTGGTAATTTCTTTTAGCATATATTTGCATGGAAAAATACCAAAAACATTTAAAGTACTACAGATTCTGAGATACAAAAATTTGGGAATCAATTTTTTGTCATAACTTAAAACGGTCGTAACTTTCAATCCGACCGTCAGAATCTGAAGTATTATACATGTTTTTGGGGTAGAAAAAAAAGATCTACCCACCCCAGCACGCTACGCCTGCTGGCGACCGTCGGATCTTCAAAAAAAGGTTGTTTTCTATTTTATTTTTATTTTTGAAGTTTTATTTTCTTATTTTTCTATATTTGCTTAATCTGTTTTAATTAGTTATTCTTTGAATTAGGTCTTGCAATTTTGTATGCTATCTTTTCATGATTTTAGGGTATCTCTCACAAAAATTTAGCTCATTTGGACTTCGTTTGAGTGTAGCTATAGTTTTATCTCTCCTTATGCTTCTCTGTCAAATGCTTAATATGTTGCACGTAGTGCATGACTAGAAGCAACCCAGGAGACCTTCAACCCTTTGATCCAAAAATAGATAGGACTTACCATAGATTAGTTAGGCATTCTAGGAATAATTCATTAGATTCTGTACCTTTAGATAATATTACTTTGCAATCTGAGCATCCTGTTTCTGAGCATCCTGTTTCTGAGCATTCTGTGCATAATATTTCTGATTCCGAGTCTGTTGATTATATTAATTCTGACCATAATATGGCTCAACCTCCACCTCGTGAGAGGACTCTTAGGGAGCTGGCTGCACCTGATTTCACTTATGCAAGTTTGTGCATCCAGTATCCTGATGAGGATGTCCCGTATGTTCTCAAAACGGGACTGATTCACTTGCTGCCCAAGTTTCATGGTCACGCAGGAGAGTGTCCTCACAAGCATCTGAAGGAATTCCATATTGTGTGTTCAACTATGAAACCTCCAGATGTCCATGAAGATCACATTTTCTTGAAGGCATTCCCACATTCATTGGAGGGAGTGGCAAAGGACTGGTTATACTACCTTGCTCCCAGGTCTATCACTGGTTGGGATGACCTGAAGAAAATGTTTCTGGAGAAATTTTTCCCAGCATCTAGGACCACTGCCATTAGGAAAGATATTTCTGGGATCAGGCAGCTTGGTGGAGAAAGTTTGTATGAATATTGGGAGAGATTCAAAAAGTTGTGTGCAAGCTGTCCACACCACCAGATTTCTGAGCAGCTTCTTCTCCAATATTTTTATGAAGGACTTAACAGCATGGAGAGAAGTATGATTGATGCTGCCAGTGGTGGGGCACTTGGTGATATGACTCCTGCAGAAGCCAGGCACTTGATAGAAAAGATGGCTTCTAACTCCCAGCAATTCAGTGCAAGAAATGATGCTATTGTGATTCGTGGAGTTCATGATGTGGCTGTTAATTCTTCTTCATCTGCAGCTACGAAATTAGAGGGCAAGTTGGACGCCTTAGTAAATTTAGTGACTCAGCTTGCTGTCAACCAGAAGTCTGCCTCAGTTGCCAGAGTTTGTGGTGTCTGCACTTCTAGTGATCATTATACTGATGCATGTCCTTCTCTGCAGCAGCCTGTTGGCCCTGATGCTCCACAAGCTTATTCTGCAAATATCTATAACAATAGACCTCAACAACAGCAGCAGTACCAGAGGCAACAACAAAATGATGTACCTGTTCCACCAGCCCCTCAACCTTCCACTTTTGAACCTTCATTAGAGGAGGTGGTGAGACAGATGACCTTGCAAAACTTGCAATTCCAGCAAGAGACTAGAGCTTCCATCCAAAGTCTGACCAATCAGATGGGGCAGATGGCCACTCAACTCAATCAGGCACAGTCACAGAATTCAGATAGACTTCCTTCTCAGACTGTGCAGAATCCGAAAAATGTGAGTGCCATCACATTGAGGTCGGGAAAACAGATTGACATACCTACCCCACCTCCATCTATACCAGTTTCAGTTCCAGTTCCTGTACCTGCACCTATACATGAGCAAAGTGATGACCAATTTCGTGCAGATGAACCTCCCTCTAGCTATACTAGCTCTGATGTGCAGCAGCAGCAACCTCCCATCCCTCTTCCATTTCCTCCTAGAGCAATTCCGAAAAAAAAGATGGAAGAGGTGGATAAGGAGATATTGGAGATCTTCAAGAAAGTAGAGGTCAATATACCTCTGCTTGATGCAATCAAGCATATTCCGAAGTATGCAAAATTCTAGAAGGAGCTGTGCACTAACAAGAGGAAGAGGAAGATGACTGGAATTGAGAGAGTTAGCATGGGCAGAAATGTTTCTTCTATGACAGGTAATTCCGTTCCAAACTTACCTGAAAAATGTGAGGACCCAGGTACTTTTAGCATACCCTGCGTTATTGGTAGTAATAAATTTGATAGAGCTATGCTTGACTTAGGTGCCTCCATAAATGCTATGCCTCTGTCCATTTTTAAATCTATGTCTCTTGGTGCTTTGCAACCAACTGGTGTAGTGATACAGTTGGCAAATAGGAGTGTTGCCTATCCTACTGGTTTTATTGAGGATGTCTTAGTTAGGGTTGGTGAATTAATTTTTCCTACTGATTTCTATGTGCTTGATATGGAGGAGGGATTTTCCCATGGTTCTGTCCCCCTCATTCTAGGCAGGCCATTTATGAAAACAGCCCGAACTAAGATAGATGTGCATGCTGGTACATTGACGATGGAGTTCGGTGATATTGTTGTTCACTTTAATATTCTGGATGCCATGAAACATCCATCTGAAAATCATTCTGTTTTCCGTGCTGAGATTCTTGATGATGTGGTTGATGAATATGTTTCCGATTTTCTTGCATGCATGGAATCTGAATCTGAATATGAATATGATAATGAGTCTAGTTTTGAATTTCAATCTGAACATGTGTCCAATTTTAATGTCTATTCTGGAATTGATTCTGATGTATTGGGTGATGTACCCCTGGATAATAACTTGTTAGAGTCAGAATGCACTAACCATGTTATACAAGAATCTGACTTGCAGGTTGAGGTACAGGCTGTGGAACCCATTCTTCTTCCATCTTTGGTTCCTTCGTCTGATCAGCCCACCCCCATTCCAGAATTAAAACCTTTACCAGAAAACCTCAAGTATGCCTACTTGGATAATGATGAGAGGTTGCCAGTGATTATTTCCACTTCCCTTGATGCTGATCAAGAAGACAAGTTGTTGCAAGTTCTGAAAAAGCATAAGAAAGCCATCGGATGGACCCTGGCAGACATATCTGGTATTAGCCCATCTACTTGCATGCATAGAATATCTTTGGAGGATGGAGCTAAACCCGTGAGACAACCGCAAAGGAGACTCAACCCGGTGATTCTGGATGTAGTGAAAAAGGAGGTGACCAAGCTTCTTCAAGATGGGATCATTTACCTTACCCTATCTCTGACAGTCAGTGGGTGAGTCCAGTCCAGGTGGTCCCAAAGAAGACAGGCCTCACTGTTGTGAAGAACGACAAGGATGAGCTTATTCCAACCAGAGTGCAAAACAGTTGGAGGGTCTGCATTGATTACCGGAGGCTGAACCAAGCAACACGGAAAGATCATTTTCCGTTGCCATTCATTGACCAGATGCTTAAGCGTCTGGCAGGTAAATCTCACTATTGCTTCCTTGATGGTTTTTCTGGTTATTTCCAAATCCATATTGCTCCTGAGGATCAGGAGAAGACCACATTCACCTGTCCCTTTGGCACTTTTGCCTATAGGAGGATGCCTTTTGGCCTGTGTAATGCCCCTGGTACCTTCCAGCGGTGCATGTTGAGCATATTTTCTGATTTTCTTGAGAATTGCATAGAGGTGTTTATGGACGATTTTACTGTATATGGATCATCTTTTGACATATGTTTAGACAGTCTGGATAAAGTGCTGAATAGATGCATTGAAACTAACCTTGTCTTAAATTTTGAGAAATGCCATTTCATGGTAAAACAAGGAATAGTTTTAGGGCATGTCATTTCTAATAAGGGCATAGAGGTAGATCCTGCAAAGGTATCTGTTATTTCACATCTGCCTTACCCCTCTTGCGAGCGAGAGGTTCGTTCTTTTCTTGGCCATGCAGGTTTCTACAGGCGCTTTATCAGAGATTTCAGCAAGAAGGCCCTCCCGCTATCCAATTTGCTGCAAAAAGATGTGGATTTCAATTTTGATGATAGCTGTAAGAAGGCGTTTGATCACCTTAAGGAAGCATTGACCACTACTCCTATCCTCCAGGCACCTGACTGGACGGTCCCATTTGAATTAATGTGTGATGCATCCAACTATGCATTGGGAGCTGTCCTGGCACAGAAAGTTGATAAGCTGCCTAGAGTGATATACTATGCGTCCAGGACTTTGGATGCTGCCCAAGCAAATTACACTACCACTGAGAAAGAGCTTCTCGCTATTGTGTTTTGCTCTTGATAAATTTAGATCATATTTGCTTGGTTCTCATGTTGTTGTTTATACTGACCATGCAGCTCTAAAGTACTTGCTGAAAAAGACAGACTCAAAGCCTAGATTGATCAGATGGATGCTATTACTCCAAGAATTTGATTTGGATATCTGTGATAGGAGTGGAGCTCAGAATTTGGTAGCAAACCTTCTTTGCTAGATGCAGTTGTGGAAGAAATATCTCTGATTGACCCTGCCTCTATTCAACCTTCCACTACACTTTAGAATTTCTTTTCTTTCTCCTCCTTTATTTTATCGCATTTGTCCATATTTATTGCATTATTCTGATTATTCTGAACTTTTATTTGTGCCACATTGAGGACAATGTGTAATTTTAAGTGTGGGGGGGAGAGACTGTTATTTTTTCTGTTGTTTTGTTTGGTTTGTTAGTTTTATTTTGTTTTGTTTTGTTAGCTTTGTTTTGTTTTGTTAATTTTTGAGTCTTATTTTGCGAATAGTTTTGCATGTTTCTTTTTGATTTCTGGGTTTTAAATAAGTTTTGACACCTATTTCATGCTTAGATAAGAATTGCTTCATACTGTATGATTTGAAATCCATGTTTCTTTACTTGGAAAGATGATTATGAAGTTTGAAAAGTTGATTTAACTGTGACAGATATATACCCTGTGTGAGGATTTGAGCCAATAATTGTTCTTTCATGTGTGTTATACCTCTTGATCGCTTGCACAATTGCCTTGTCTTGACTCTGTTTCATATTTCTTGATTCTCATGCATGTTTGGATATGATTAAGGCAATTTTTGTTCTGATAAGCCTCTGGCCAAATAAGCTTACCTTGAAATTAATTCCTTTGATAGCACTTTTGAGCCTAATTTCCCTTTTCTTTTGTTTGAAGCTCATTACAAGCCTTAAGTGAAAAACAATGATTACCTTAACCTTAGGGAATTCTGGAGCTTTGGAATTGTTTTGGGAATAAGTAAGGGGGTGCATATACATATTGTTTTGGATGATATCTCTGGCCTGTTGGTTTACTTTGATGTTCAGATTATTCTTCATGTTTCTATGCATATATCAATCAAAAAGAAGAAAAAAAAATAGAAATGAAAGAAAAGAACAAAAATATAATAAATTGAAGAATAGTTGTTGTGTTTGAAGCAAAGGAAAAGGAATGGTGTTAGAGGCTGATTAGAGATTTTTGGGTTTGTTTTTGTGCTTACTTTTTACTTATTCCCCATTGCTCCTCTAGTCCCTCTGGTTTGCAGCTACTTATCCCATATTTTATCCTACCCATTTCCTTGACCACATTACAACCCTGAAAAGACCTTTTAATCCTTATATGCATGTTTATTGGGTGTTGATTATAGAGGCTTGCCAAGTCTATTTGTTGCTTGTTTTCATGAGTGTTTTGAGAGTATACAGTGTCCTAAACACTTGAGAGATACAGTATGTGATACAGTGCATCTAGTGAGGTTCTGTTGCTTTTAATTCACCTCTTGAGCGGATTGATTGTTTTGATAAGTTTTGAATGCTTGGATGAATTTCATAAGTGTGTAGTTTCTCTGACTCTTTGTGTGTTGGAAATTGTCAATTACTTTCTCTTTTCCCAGTTTTCATTGAGGATTGTGTGAAACTATTTATTTTATGGTGTGTCACTTTCTTTAAAGTTTTAGAATTGTTTCTTGCTTTACTTTTAGATTTTGCCCAGGAGTGCAAAAGGCTAAGTATGGGGGGTTTTGATAAGTCATTATTTATTACTATTTACTCATCTTTCTGTACTCATTTTAATCCCTAGTTGTGTTTAAATGTCTATATTTTGCACTGTTTCTCATTTAGGATTTAATTAGACCAATAATTCGGATTTTAATTAATTTGGATTATTTTAAGTTTAATTATTCTAATTTTTATTTTCAGGGCAGTTTAACAATTAATTGGGCTTGGAATTAATTTATGGACTGAAGATTAGTGCGCCACGTCAGCATCAGTTTTATTTAATTTCATTTTTTTTATTAATTTAGTAATTATCTGGGCTGAAATTGTTAGGGTTAGCCCATTCGTCTAGGTTAGGCAGTTTCTATATATTTACATACTGTGCCGTCACAGAGAGAAGACACTCTACATTCTACAGAACAGTATTTTCGTTTTTAGGTTTTTAGGTTTATTTTCGTTTTCTGCTTCTTCTTTATTTTTCTATTTTTCGTTTTCTGCTGAGCACGCTGAATTTCATTCTGTTTTGGATTTTTTTAATACAATTTCGTTTTGTTTTCTGCTGCTAATTTCGTTTCTGTTCTATCTATTTTCGAATTCGTTCTGCTTCAATTTCGTTCTGTGTTTACTAAATTTTGTTTTCTGTTTAGTGCCATTCTGTTCCATTTTGTTTCTTTTCTTCAATTGATTTTTCTCTTTTAATTTCGTTTAAATGTTTGGTTTCGTTTCAATTTTCGTTTCTGTTTTTATTTACGAATTAATGGAAGGCTAAAACTGTAGAGTTGAACCCTAAGCAGATTGCAGACCTTTAATGGAGGTTTCTGTATTAAATTTCGGTTCTGCTTGATTTGTTCTTGTTAGGGTTCTGTCTGCAATTCGTATCATGCTTAATGATTCTGAGTTGTTAATCTCAGTTTGCTTAATTCTGAGAAATTGCCTTAATGAGATTCACGTTTGCTTAATTCGTGAATTGACGTTTTAGGTTAATCTTCGCTTAGTTGATTAACCTGGACTGATAAGGATTAAGCGGAACAGATCATCTTTCGTGAACCAAGGAATTTAGAGGCGCAATCTGTCCTAGGGTTTGACTCGTTTTTTAATTACTGCAGTTCATTTCTAATTTCTGTTTTAATTTCTAATTTCTGCCAAATTCTGTCAAAAACCCCCAAAAACGTTTTCAACCCCTTAAACATTGACAATTGATCCTTGAGAGACGACCTAGGAGTCACTTTCCTAGTACTACATTAAAATCATATTAATTTGGTTGCGTACGGCTGCGATCAACTGTTCATAATACAAACCAAAGTTTTGAGTGTGCTTTAGGTATCCTAAAACTCTTATCATAGCTTTCCAATGATACATGTTTGGATTACTCGTAAAGCGACTCAACATGCTCACTGCATAAGCAATATCAGGTCTAGTGCAATTCATAACATACATAAGACTGCCCAATACTTGAGCATATTCCTTTTGTGCTATAGCTTTGCTAGTATTCTTCGATAGTCGAAGACTAGAGTCTATGAGATTATTCACAAGAGTTATATTTAAACTCTTGAATTTTTCAAGAATTTTAGCAATATAGTGAGCCTGTGATAGAGCCAAACCTCTTGATGTTCTATGGTTTTTGATACCCAAAATAACATCTGTTCTTTCCAAATCTTTCATGTCAAATTTGCTGGCAAGCAATTGCTTAGTAGATTTAATCATTTGATTATTACTACCCATTATCAACTTGTCGTCTACATAAAGACAAACTATGGCAAACCCTTTATCAGTATTTTGAATGTAGACACACTTGTCACATTCATTAATACTAAACCCGTTCGATAACATAACTTTATCAAACTTTGCATGCCATGGTTTTGGAGCTTGCTTTAACCCATAAAAGGATTTAATTAAGCGACAAACTTTCTGTTCTTGTCCTGGAACAGAAAACCCTTCAGGTTGTTCCAAATAGATCTCTTCTTCTAGGTCTCCATTTAAGAAAGTTGTCTTAACATCCATTTGATGTAGTTCTAACCCATATAACGCTGCTAGCGCGACTAACATTCTAATGGATGTAATCCTTATAACAGGTGAATAGGTATCGAAGTAGTCGAGACCTTCACGTTGCTTATAGCCTTTGACTACTAGCCTAGCTTTATATTTATCAACAGTGCCATCTTCCTTCATCTTCCTTTTGAAGACCCACTTACTTCCTACAGGCTTAGTGCCAGGAGGAAGGTCTGCCAATTCCCAAGTGTGATTTGACAGGATGGATTCAATTTCACTATTGATAGTCTCTTCCCAGAATGGTGCCTCTGGGGATGTTATAGCTTCTTTGTACGTCTGAGGCTCATTTTCTAACAGATATGTTAGAAAATCAGGTCCAAAGGATGTGGTAGTCCTTTGCCTCTTACTACGTCTAGGTTCTTCCTCTACAGGATTAACACCAGTTGTAGTCTCTTGAGGTCTCACAACATTATCATTGTCATTGTCACTTGGTTCATATACCTTTTTGTACGGAAATATATCCTCAAAGAACCTAGCGTCCCTTGATTCAATAATCGTATTAACATGTATATCTGAGACATCGAATTTATAAACCAAAAATCGACTAGCACTACTATTAAGTGCATAACCAATGAATACACAATCCACGGTTTTAGGTCCGATCTTTAACCTTTTGGGTTTAGGAACCGTGACCTTAGCCAAGCACCCCCACACTTTCAAGCATTTCAAGGAAGGTTGCTTTCCTTTCCATACTTCGTATGGTATGCTCTTTGTCTTCTTGTGAGACACTCTATTAATAATATAGTTTGCTGTCAAAATGACTTCCCCCCACAAGTTCTGTGGTAAATCGGACGTGATTAACATAGCGTTCATCATTTCTTTTAATGTTCGATTTTTTCTTTCTGCAATCCCATTTGATTGCGGTGCATAAGGAGCAGTCGTTTGATGTATAACCCCAGATTCTATACAGAATTCCTCGAAGAGGCCATCATATTCTCCCCCACGATCGCTCCTTATGGCCTTAATTTTCTTGTTAAGTTGATTTTCAACTTCATTTTTATATTGTCTAAAAGCCACAAGTGCTACATCTTTATTATTAAGTAAATAAACATAACAGTATCTACTGCAACCATCAATAAAAGTAATAAAATATTTCTTATTACCCCTAGATGGTACAGATTTCATATCACATATATCAGTATGTATTAAATCTAACAATTCAGTTGATCTATCAACAGAAAAAAAGGGTAATTTTGAAATCTTTGATTCAACACATACTTGACATTTAGTATTAGAACATTCAACTTTAGGCAGTAAATCTAAATTAACCAAACTTTTAATTGATTTAAAATTAACATGTCCTAATCTTTGATGCCATAAATTAGATGACTCAAGCAAGTAAACAGAAGTAACATTATTATTAACACCATCACTGGTTACAGTCATTTTGATTTAATATTTTGTATTTATTTAATTTTTGATATATTTTTATTTAATACTTTTAATTTTTTGGTATATCTAATTTCAAATATATTATTTTATGTACTATATTTTTATTTTTTTACTTTTTAATAATCTATTTTAATATTATCTAAAATTTAAAAATATGTTTATGTTTAAATAAAAAATATTAGAAAATATTAAATAAAAAATTTAGAAACTATATTAAATAAAAACATATCAAAATATATTCAAATATTAAATAAAATTAAGAAATTAAGAAAACAAGTTAAAACTAGAAAAACAAGTTTACAAAAGGTACCATTTACGACTTTGAAGTCGTAATGGTCTTTACTACCTTCATTTGTTTTTTTATGTTAAATTAGAAAGTAAAAAATGAACTACAATGTGTCAAATCAATGAGCAACTAAAGTCAGAAGAGAGTATGCTGCATACAAATGTTTGGGAAGAAGGAACTAGAAACGTGAAAATGCATTTGAACTCGGCCTAAGTCCAATTTCATTGTATAATTCTTCTTAAATCCCTAAAGACGGGTGGGGATAAAAAGAGGGGAGCCCGGGAGGCGGAATAAAATCAAAACATCCTATTTTTCACATCCCAATCATTTGAAAGTTTCATATATTGAAAGAGAAGAGATCCAGAAAGGGGAACCACACGTAATTGAAAATGTATAAGTAAGCAAGATGCATTAAATTATTATTTTGGCAATTTTTTACGGTAGAATGGTGTTACCAGAGTCCAACATTTAATCACCAATCACACACAAAGTAGTACTCTTACCAGACAGGAAAAAAAATTCACAAACCTGGTCAAAAACAAATTCAATCAGATATGATGTGGCTTTCTTAACTGATGTAATAGTAATTCACTTTAATGAAGCAATAGGTTGCTTTCGTGGCAAAAAATTAGATATAATACAAATTAATTAAATAATAAGAAAAATGGTGCAAATCAAACAATATTTAGCAAAATGGTGCAAGCAATCACGCCCAGATGGGGCGTATTTCACCAGATGGTGACACGTGGCAGGAAAAAATGGGGGTGTGGGATTTTCGCGGTGTTTTCGTAAATTACGGAAGGCTATAACTTTTGACTGGGATGTCCGATAGACGCGAAACCGGTGGCCACACGCTCGAAATTGAGAGGAGAAGGCCCGGGCAAGATCCCAAAGGGGACTTGCCCAAAAAATTTTCCCAAAAGAGGTCTCTAAGTGCTTCAAAATTGCGATTTAAGTTTCGGAGCCCCAAATTTTTTTTTTTGATATTTTATCTACTCAATTAGTGAATTGCAAGTCATTCTTTGTTTATCTAATTAATTTTTTTGGATAATTTTTTAAATTATTTTTGCGATCACAATAACATGATTTTTTAGGATTTATGGTTTAGAATTTTGGGTTTTGGGTTTAGGTTTATGGTTGAGGATTTAGGGTTTATGCTTTAGGGTTTAGTGGTTTAGTGTTTGGGGTTAATTAATCCAAAGCCCTAAACCACTAAACCCGAAACCATTAAAAATATACAGCAATAACCTTGACGTACATTGTTTCAACTTGTGTCAAGTTCATCATCATATACACAGAGAAGAAGCAAAACAGAACCATCAACAGTTAATTATTAACCCAAATCCCTAAACCCCTAACACTAAAACCATCAACACTAACCAATTATCCAAACACACTACCCTTAGCCCTAAACACATACACCTTATCCCCCTAAACCATTAACCTAATCCAACAGTTAATCATTAACCCAAAGCCCTAAACCCGTAAATCGAACCCACTAAACCCTAAACAATTAACCAAATCCAACAGTTAATTAACCCACAACCCTGAACAAATGCATAAATTTCCAAAATTATATTGTAAAATTGACGATGCATATAACTTTGAACAGTCGTAATTTCTTGTAGCAATGTCCGATGATGACGTATTTTATGTCAGAACGCTCGAAATTAAAAGAAGTAATTAGATAAACAAAGAATAGCTTGCAATTCACTGATTGAGTAGATAAAATATCAGAAAACAAAATTTTTTTTGGGGCTCCGAAACTTAAATCGCAATTTTGAGGCACTTAGAGACCTCTTTTGGGAAAAAATTTTGGGCAGGTCCCCTTTGGGAACTTGCCCAGGCCTTCTCCTCTCAATTTCGAGCACGTGACCACTGGTTTCGCGTCAATCGGACGTCCCAGTCAAAAGTTATAGCCTTCCGTAATTTACGAAAACACAGCGAAAACCCCACATCCCCATTTTTTTCCTGCCACGTGTCACCATCCGATGAAATACGCCCCATCTGGACGTGTTTAAACACGCCCCATCTGGGCGTGATTGCCTGTACCATTTTACTAAATTTTGTTTAATTTGCACCATTTTGCTAATTATTTAATTAATTTGTATTATATTTAATTTTTTGCCTTGCTTTCCTTTATCACATGCCTACACAACAACTATATATAACCTGTTAGCCTCGAGTAATATAGAAAACTCGGATCATGGGCTTGTATTCAAATGTCCAACTGATTTGAGTAATTATTTGCTGACTTGAGTAATATACTTATGACTTTGACTTGAGTAATTATTTGCTGCCATGTTCTGTGCATCAATTATAATTGTGTATAGCATATCCCATCCATGTATCCCTCAAGCAATAACAAACACATTTTTAAGCATATTTATCCGAGACTTCTCACAGCAAGTGTACAGCATTAGACTGCCAGCTACTCAGTTAGCATACAGCCTGTAATAAGAGCCACTCCCATGTATTAGATATCCTGAAGACTGAAATGTGCAACAAAACTCAGCAACTGATACAAGACTTCCTTAAGCCAAGGAAAAAGATTATCCATGTAGGCACTTTTGCTGCAATAAGAACTGAGAAAAAGTACACCAAAAAGTACTAAAAGTGATACAATGATCCTGAACTATGCATCAAAGACTCTTATTAAAATATGATTTGAGGATTTTTATTCATTCTTGTTACTTTTGTTGAGAGGGGGCTGGGAAGAGAATTGCAATTCATGGCTAGTCAAAGAACTAGAAACTATGATTATAAAAATTATAAAGGGAAAACAAAGTTCCCCAAAAGGGAAAACATTCGTGGTATGCTTGATATCAGAGATCAGGGGAGAAGGCAAGGAATGAAACAAGAATCACAACTAGTCCCCTCTTTTTTATTTTAATCTCCACATAAGCACTTCCTCTTCTTTTCCTTATACTTGACACCAAATAAATCATTACTAAATACCAATGAAAAAAGAAGTGTTAAAACAAACTTTTTTAGAGAAATTGTGCATCAGATGCAACCCCCAAAATCTATTTATATTATTCATCTAGGTCAAGTACTAGTTTAGTACGACTAGAACAAAAAAAAAAAAAACAAGTTCATTTAAGCATAATCTAGTATTACACCTCAAGGACTCCACCTCAAACCTACTAAGCTAGCAGCTTGTATGATAAAAGCACGTTTAAACAATACTAGAGAAGAAATAAATGACAGATGAAGAGATAACAGCAGAAGCAATTTAACCAATACTAGAGAGGCTGCATGGCAAAAAATGATGGCTGCAATGATGCACAGCCAGGAAAAAAAATAGATGGCTGCAATGATGCACAACCAGGAAAAAAAATAGATGGCTGAAACGATACTGAGCCATGCATGAGCAGTCGACTTCTGGAGTTAAAAATCATATCTGATACTATGTTGTGTAAGTTTTAACTCTTTTCTAGACAGTTTCACCAACAAAATTAACTCTATTCTAGCACACCCTGCACAAAAACAAAAAAGAACAGACAAAAAAAGTTACCTTCATGCCACGACTGCAAAGTTATGCAGCTTATCACAGTGAGGAGCAGGCAGATCCCTATTCGAGCTCCGTCTCCGCGTCTCCACCCGACAGTATCTCCTCAGCATAATCCTATAATTCTTTATAACATTCTCCTCAACCGCCTCACGGGCATCAGTCCCTGGCGGATAATTCGCATCAAACGCCGCCGACTTCACAAAGAACTGAACCCCGAGCTGCTCCGTGGTCTTGGGAATCTGGTAGCGGTCATGCTGGTACAACGAATACTCAGGCTCCAAAAACGGCAGGTACGCGAGCAGCACAATAATGAAAAACAGCAAGAGCAGAATCAGAAGAATCACAATGTGATGCCTCCCCCCCGATCCAGCATTGAATTCGTGTCTATGCTGATGATTCGGATTCCTCATCCTGCGTGTCCGGTAAACGTGGTTGTTTCTCCCGAACACGTCGGAGTGTCCGACGGACGCCCTGAATGTCCGGTAATCGTGGTTGTTTCTCCCGAACACGTCGGAGTGTCCGAAGGACGCCCTGAATATCTTGTCCGGGTCGAACTTGTCTTCGAAGAAATCGCGCGTTGGCGTCGTACTTCTTCTTGGCTTGAAGGTGTTTACCTCGGTGTTCTCAAAATCATCGGCGGCGGTTCCAGTTAGGTCGTACACCCATCTGGAACCGTCGTCGCTCAAACACTTGAACGCCTCCGAAACCTTCTTGAACGCGTCTTCGGAGCCTGGGGCTTTGTTCTTATCGGGATGAACTTTCAGAGAGAGCTTCCGATACGCATTTCGAATCTCTTCCACGGAGCAACTCTTTTCCAATCCAAGAATCGCGTAGTAATCGCTCTTTCCCTTGATTTCTCTAATTAGCTGCACGTTTTCCTCCGTGAAATTCCTCTCCCCGTTCAAACCCTCGCTACGAGGAGAGTGACCGTTCGCCGGAGAGGCGCCGCTGGTGTTCTCAAAATCATCGGCGGCGGTTCCAGTTTGGTCGTACACCCATCTGGAACCGTCGTCGCTCAAACACTTGAACGCCTCTGAAACCTTCTTGAACGCGTCTTCGGAGCCTGGAGCTTTGTTCTTATCGGGAGAGCAACTCTTTTCCAATCCAAGAATCGCGTAGTAATCGCTCTTTCCCTTGATAATTAGCTGCACGTTTTCCTCCGTGTAATTCCTCTCCCCGTTCAAACCCTCGCGACGAGGAGAGTGACCGTTCGCCGGAGAGGCGCCGCTGCCGCCTGCGGTGGCGGCGACGGAGTGAGAATCGAGGCGGTCGCACTTTTCGAGCAGGGGCTGGAGGGGCAAATCGCGGTTGAGGCGTTGCGCGATTCTGAGGAATTTGAGGGCGCCGTCTTTGTTTCCCGACGCGATTGCTTCTTCGGCGATGCGAACGCAGCGTAATGCTTCGTCCTTGTTACCTTCCATGGCAGAAAGAGATAACTATCTAACTCGGAATAACTGGAAAAACCGAAGAGAAGAGTTAATCAATGTTAGTATTGGTATATTTTTGGGATGGAAGGGAATTAGGGATTTGGAGGGAGAAAGAAGGAAAGGATTTGATGTTGTGTGAGTGTGAGAATGAATAGAGAACGGAGAATGGAGGGAAAACCCTTTTGTCTTACAACTTTCATTTTCGGACTAGTCACTCACTAACGGCTTTGTTCAGTATCAGGGGTATTTTTTTCTTTTTTTTTTTAATTTGAAATAGTTTTCAAATTAATTACTTAAAAAAAAGTAACTGATAACATATGTTATGACCTTCTGTCACTATTTTTTTCTTAATTTTTTAAATTTACAACTTCATAATCTTTTTTAAATTTTAAACAAGTCGTAAATAGATTTATTAATTCGAAGTCGTAAAAACTTCAAGATATGTATAATTTTTTTTTATCAAACTTTCTTTTGAAAAGGCTTTTTTGTTATTTTTTATAGTTACACTTTTTTTTTGTTATGTTTTTTTTTATTTTGTTAAAATTACAAATAAAATTTTAATTTAACTATTTAATAAATAAATTTTTAAGTTTTGTTTAATATTTTCATAATTTTGGTATATTA
>PYAF01005707.1:435691-450146 GCA_007407185.1 Glycine tomentella
ATTCTGATATATTTATTTTTATGATTTTATTTAATATTTTATTAATTTTTACTATATTTATTATATTTATATATATTTTTAGTAATATTTAGATTTGTATTTGAAAAGATTTAAATTTAGATGAAAATATTTTATTATTATTATTAAATTATATTATATCAAATAAGATTTTATTATTTTTGATTTTTTTAATTAATTTTATAATTAATATTAAGTTAATTAATAATTTAGTACAATTATATTAATTAATTTTATTTTAATAATTATTTTTAATATTAATAAAAAATTTAAATTTAGTGATAAAAGTAGTTATTGTGTCTTCATAAAAGTGTAATGAGTATATAATGAAGAATACAAATTAAATAAAATATAAGAAGTAGAAATAATATTATATATATTTAAATAATAATATTTGAAATAGTAAAAAATATAGAAATATATTAAATAAAAATATACTAAATAATAAAAATATAAAATAAAATTTAAAAATTATTTATTAAATAATTAAATTAAAAATTTATTTACAATTTTTAAAATTTTTTGAATAAAAACTTAAAAAATCTTAAGACTTATTAGTGAAAAATCTGTTCTCATGAAAGTTATAAATATATTTACGATTTATTTTTAAAAAATTAAAAAAATAAAATAATTTTTTTACAATTTAAAGTTATAAATTTAGAAAAACTACATTGTAAAATCTTTTATGACTAAATTAAAAAAATTATAAAAAATGGAGATAAAAATTATTACTTCTAACTTAAAATTATAACAAGTTTGATTTGATAATTTATTTAAATTCTATCCTTCAATAGCAATAAAAATAAAAATAAAAAATACCTCCATTCAGTGAAAAAGCCCAGTCAGGCCCTAGGTTCAGTTGGGGTTTAGGGTTCTCTCATCACATCGTTGTTATCACTGTCACGGCGTGAGCTCATCTCATCGTTGAGGTTCGTTATTTTCTCTCTTCTGTATACTTATGCCTTTTTTCTTTCAATTATTTTGTTTTTTTTTTAATTCATGTTTTTGCATTGCAATTGATACGATTTTTCATCTCAGAACTCCAGAACTCGTAAATTATTACACTGTGCCTATTAATTTTCTCAAACCCTTCAATGTGATACAGTATAATAATGGATTCGGACACTGAAGAAACAAAACCCAAGCATCCAAAGAAGGAGAAGAAAAAGAAGAACAAGGAGAAAGAGGTTGAGGTTGTCCCACCTCAACCTGAACAGATTGAGGTTGAGGTCGAGGTTGTCCGTGAGCACCCCAATAAAACACCTCCTGTTGTTGGTTATTTCCCTTCCGGATTTGATCCGGTCAAGAATCATGGCGGCGGTCCCTCCAATTTTCAAGTTTACCGGCACAGGAACATGCCCAAGAGGCTGGAGCTTGTGGTTCGACCTCCCAGGTCTTCTGTGGAATTTGTTGGAACCAGTTATGCTGGCGAGGCTGCGGCCAGACACCGTGCCAAGTACGCACTTGGGGTTCTTGACAAGGAAGCCGGGACCCTGAAGGTTGTGCCCATTGCTGGTAATAAGGTAAAAACTGTGAAGGGGAAGAAAGATTTCATTTGCCTTGCTGTTTGAATAAGTAAGCGTGTATTGTGCTAATTAGTGGGTGCTGATCAGATATTCAGATTGGAGCCGAAGGTTAAAGGCATGGGAGTTTCTGAAAATGAGCCTGCAAATTCGACTTTGGAAGAGATGACTCAGCAGCAGAAGTTTGCGGAGACTACTTCTATATGGGGAACAAAGAGGGATATAGAGAAGGTATTTTCTAACTCATATTTAACCCTTTTGCTAGTTGTGCTAACAACTACCGAATCTGCATTCATGGTGAAAAGTTGATATTAATGTGTGGATGTGTACGGCAAGTACAGATTAGTAAATGTAGTGACTGGTATAAAACCTCCATTCTCTTTGGAGTGAAGTTACAAGAACCATTAGTACAGTTCATCTCGGGGAACAGCTCAGTGAAATTTATAGAATTCTAGTCCATTCTTTGTTACTCTTCCTATAAACATTTTAGCAGTTTATTCCACTTTACTGTTTTCATTATTTAATTATCATAAATGGCTAACACGGATTATGACTTCTGAGTATGAGAGAAAATCCTACTTTGACAGTCTTACTATATTACTCTGACAATGTACATTCAGAATATGTTCTACTGTTGGGCTAGTTCTGTTTTATTTGCAATTTAATTTCATTGTAACCTCCTAAAATCTCGGTTTTTATCCTAAAAAGAGTTGATCCCAACTTTTACAAGCCACTGGAATCAGGTCAAATGGTTCTCTACAACTCTGGTTCTGTTGCCTTGAATACATGCTGTCTGAATCCAAACTTGGCATAATCCAACCTATTTTAAAATAAACTGGTATCAGACTAGATAAGCATAAATTATTAAATGTCAACTCAAAATTATACAATCTCAGCTTTTTAACGAGACTAAGACATACAGTGTATTTAGCTCATAATTATCACTATACTGACGTAGGTGCTGATTGTGGTAGAAAAAACACCAAAACTGAACACATACTAGTTTATGCTAAAGGAAATATTAGAGTTGAAAATACAGGAATGAAACTGAGAAAAACAAGAATTTTGTAGAACATGACAGCCAAGTTTTTCAGGTTGAAGGAAATGTATAGAAATTTAAAATCGTGGATTATCTTTCATAGTTCCTACCCCAAGAATGGTATTGAGCATTGATGAACCTCCAAGTTGTTCACATTTTCACCCTATCCTCTTCCTTGTAATTTAGCTGGTGAATGTATGAGTTGTGTTTTACAAGACCATGCGAGGGATTTAAGATTAAAAAACCTTTATCCTGAGTTCCTTTCTTTAGTTGGGTAAATAATAGTCTTGATGCCCTCCTACCCGTGATGGTATTCTGTAGCTGTTTGTGGAGCATGCAGTGTGCTGCTTATCATGGTATATGCTTGTGCTTTTCCTTCAGGTTTTGCAAAGAGGCTAGCTCTTAACAATCTAGTTGTAAAGTTGTGTCTTGGTGACTTATTAGTCATGGGTTCGAATCCGGAAACAGCCTCTTTGCATATGTAAGGGTAAGGTTGCATACAGTATCCCTCCCCCTTACCTGCACATAGCGTGGAGCCTCCGGGCAATGGGATACATAGTTTTTTTTTTTTTATATAGTTATTTTATAGTTCCTACCCAGGCTTCTTTTTTGTTAAAAATTTAAGATGCATTTCTATACTTGCTAGTTCCTATATTTAGCCTCACAAGAATGCTTGAATAGAGGTGCTAATATACCTATTTTTTTTTTTGAGGGCGAGCCCTGGCACAACGGTAAAGTTGTGTCTTGGTGATCTGTTGGTCATGGGTTCGAATCCGGAAACAGCCTCTTTGCATATGCAAGGGTAAGGTTGCGTACAATATCCCTCCCCCTTACTTGCGCATAGCGTGGAGCCTCCGGGCAATGGGGTTATGTGGTTTTTTTTATGGTTATATCTCCAAAGCTCAAGTTTAGAGTTAACCTATTTTCTTGATTCCTCAATCATAACTATATCATCTGCAAAAAGCATGCCGTGTCTTCCATTAGGTATCACTCAATAAGTTCAGCTCACTTTATTACAATGGTTTTAAACTAATCTTGGGATCTATATCATTTTGCAGGCTAAAAAGAAGCTAGCTCTCAGACAAGATGAAGATCCTGATTCTCAAAGGAATCTGGATGTGAAAATGAAAAGTGTTACAGTAAACAAAAATGCTCTTGAAAGTACAGAATCTCATGTTTCTCGCAATATACCACCATATGATACTTCTGCAACTACTCCTCAGGAGGCATATATATTGGACAAAATCATTCTTAAGGGAGAATGGGATTATCTTGAAGACATTTATAATAATTTGCAAAGGGGAGAAGAAGCAGACTTCAGTGCTTATCCAACTTTTGTTCGCAACAGGATAGAGAGATTGGGGAAAATTAAGGTATTGATACAAATACAGCTTTTTTCCTTAAAAGCAAGAACTTCAAAGTCCTTAGGTATTGGTCATTTGGAACTTTCTGAGTTGGATTTTTTTTTCTTGCTGTACTAGTTTTATACTCTACACTTGCCTATATCATGGAAAAATAAGAAATGCTTAGACTTTTGCTCTATCAATAATTGAAGAATTTATTTTCATCAACATTCTAGAAATTCTCTCTAGGGAATTTTGTAAGCAATTAGTTAAGTGTAGCAGAGTATGCTAGTCACGGTTATGTTAAAGAAACTGTTTGCTTCTGTTGAAACCCTTTGTAGCTGTTGTTCAAAGCTAGTTGTAATAGCTTCTTTAGAGTTAGTTAGCTGTTGCAATCTTTTTTCTCATATGATTACCCCAATGTTAATGTGGTAGATAGGGGACCTGAATGTATTTATACTAAGGCTAGTTTGGACTAACGGAGAAGAAATAGGGAGGTAAAATGAATCAAACTTCTTTCATAAATTAAAATAAAGTTATGCACTTCAATTTTTGGAGGAAGTAAAGATAAGAGAGCTTCTAAAATAATAAAGGTACATAAGTTGATTTTAACTTATGAGAGGAGTTTGATTTAATTTTCCTCTTCATTTTCTTGTTTTATAAGTGCTTGCTTAGAAGTTTGTTATTTTTTGTTTTTTTAAATATTTTACAAGAGTGCTTATTTTTGTTTTACCCAACTAATATATCCATGATCTATTGTTTATGTTTACAGGATGAGTCAGAAAAGAAGCAGCTTTCCTGCATATTCTCATACATCAATCATCTTATAAAGTTCAAAGATCATCATTCCTTTGCTGTTTCCTCTGCAAAGGGCCATAAAATCCCCAACATTCTGCGTCATAAATTTTTAAATATGTTTGCTGTTTCTGAATCAAAAAGGCTGCCCCCTGAAAAGAATAATCTTCTCGTTTGTTATGTCTTGGTGCTTACGCTTTTCTCTGACGAGTTCCGAACTGACTACACAGATATAGCAAAGGATCTGAGCATGAACATACTGCCCGTGAGACAACTCTATGAGCATTTGGGTTGCAAAATTTCCCGCCAGAAAAACATTTTTTATGCCACACTTCCTGTCCCTCTTAAATTTCCTGAGTTGAGGCAGAGGAAGCGGAAAAGGTAGATGAATCACTATTTAAGTCCTTTTTTTGGGTCATTGACGTTCTAAATCTTGTCTGCATACATTTGAACAGTGTTTACTGTTTTAGTATTTTAAGATTCTATTTTGAAATTAGCACACAATTTGTTTTGATAGAAGATTTCTTTACCGCTGTTGAACAAACTGTTTAAAAGACTATTTGGTGAAAAAGGAGTGTAAATTTATATAACACAATGATTAAGATGTCCCTGTTAGAATAAAATCATTAGTCACTTTAACACTCAATGATGAGAATCAAAATCATTAATTTTAAAAAAAATTGGGATGACTCCAACCTAATACAAAAATCTTATAGATATGAAAATCAAATTTCAAAATATTTACCGAGATTAAAAACTTATTTGACATAACATTTTCCCCTTTTAAAATTTTTAGGCGTGTACTATCTTTCTCATTTGCTTAACAGAAAAGTAATTGGCTTCACAGAATTATTTTCACGCTTCATATAGTAATAGTATAGAAGTTGTTAAGCTCCTTGTTATAATCGGGGTTGTTAATTTTGATATGGATATTTTTGGTGTGAAACATTTGATTGTGATTGTGTTTGGTACTCAACACATTTAGTAGTGGAGAATGACGCCAAATGATGGAAACATACGCAATAAATTCGTCAATGTTTTGTTTTTATTTTCTCTAATTCTTTCGATAGAATAATGAAATTCAAAATGAAGAAAGGTCGTATTCGTAGTAGGGAGTAGATTATTATTTGATTGATAATTAACACCGTCAGCCCAGAAGAATTCAGCTAATTCAATAGTTCATTTAATGGTGACCAAAACCATGTCTCAAATATTCAAGAAAATGGTAGCAAAAGAGTATATAGGGCAGGATTAGATAATTTTATTATCCACCATGTACTGATACCAAAAAGCTATAGTGCCTTTTTCACATGTGACAATACCATCGTCCCCATTCATAACAAATGAATTAGTGCATGTCACATTCAACAACTTCATCAAAGATAAGGTGCCCTATCACACATGGGCAGAGACTAGAAAGTGAGGGAAATGTCAACAAACGTATCAATCAATAAAAGTGATTGCACATTGCAGTTTCCAATCTTGCATTTATATTTATCAACAATAGTACTTAGAAATTTAATCATCCATAATTGTTTTCTTTACTAGACAGGTTTTGTAAATACTAAAGAGAATGTTGAAATGAGAGATTTTTTTGGACATTAAAGGAATAATTGTCACCGACACCGTATTGAAAATCAATCTGATGATCATCCTTTGAATTTGTTCGCACAGAAAAAGAAAATATGATTTTTGGTTACACATGGATTAGCTGATTACTACTTTCGGTTAAATATAGTTGAACGTTGAGGTTGATGTCATATAAATTAAAGCACGTTCGATTAGATATCAACAATTTTTTTGTGACATGGTCCACACTCATTACTATGAGTAATATCTTTTCTTTTTTTTTTTTGGATACGAAACAATTTTATTTTGAATGTTGCTACTCTTTTCTATTACTAATTAGACATCAATTAAAAAATAAAGTATTATTTAAGGAAGTATAATTTACCTAAGATTTGCAATCAACAACTATAGGCATCATAAGAGACTGATTCATATTCGAGACCGATATTGAAATATAAAAAAATATTGATACTAAACACTTCGTGATAGGGATCAACCCCTATGTCAAAATCTCATGAATATATACTATAAGGACTTGGATCTTATTTATACTATAAATTTGTAATTAAATCCTTGACTATTTACAAATTTCAGATGATATCAACATATTCCCGTCCTCGCATAAAACTACTAGCCCTGAAAAAAAATACGTATGCAGAACTTGTCCATAGAACTAGTATTTGCTCAAGTTGTTTTTAGTAAATTGAATTGACACAACTTATTCACATTATATTTTCGGTAGAAAAGCTTTCAAAGTACTTGTATCCAAACAGACCCACCCTATATATAGTCTAAATCAGCATCTCTTTGAAAATGTTGCAAATCTGGATGAGTGTCATATCCTGGCCTCCTAGGATTCCTGCAAAACTAGAGTTAGAAAAGGAGTATATCTATTTTTGTTACCTACTTAGAAATATCTTGATACTTCGACATGAAAAATGGAATCCGTTTCAAGCATTCAGAAGAAAACCTCAAATCAGGCTTTAAAGCATAACAATTTTACCACATTTGCCCTAAAGCCACAGCCAACAGTTTAAAGTAGTGTTTCGGAGAGAACATTACATAAAAGACGTACAAGGATTGAACATGTAAATGACGTCATTAGTGCAATATACTTGTATGGAATACATGATGTCCTTGCACCATACCTTGCAAATCTGTTAGGTTCAAAACCAGGAACACCAGGAGGTCCATAGGGATCAAATCGTGCACCGGGAGGAACACCCCTATTTACATAGATTTATACACACAGATAAGCTTAAAAATTAGCCACAGGTATAATACAGGGTAGTAAAAGGCAAATGGCACTCTTAACTCCTTTAGGCACTAGGGGCACTTAAACCCCTGAGGGAGAAGCACCAAACCCCACTGAAATACACTCTAATAAAGAAACCGAAGGAAAAAAAATTCATCCTACCCCATCCACATTTTTTTTCCATTCTTTTCAACACTACTCATTTTTTTCCACTAGTACAGTGAAAGTAAAAGTACTATGGAATTTTTATAAAACTTAGTTTCTTTTGGTCTAAATTATAAAATTGAGTCAAATTAACTTTTAAATAAAAAATATGTTTAAAGCACATGCAGTTGTGACATGAAACCAAAGAATATAAAAGATAGAATAAAAAATAAGGCTCTTTAAAATATTTTGCGTGACAAGACATTTTTAAATCAATGCAGGTTGTGACAACTGAAAAAACATGCACCAAGTAAACAGAAAACAACTCCACAGAAAATAAAACAGACCAATTCACCTACATGGTGCATGAAACTGAAAATAGAAAACAAATTGAAGAGCAAAGCAAGTAAAACAAAGGTGCTTGGATATCAGGGGAAAGATTTAAACAGCAGAAGCTTGTTGGTGGCAAAAATATACTAATAAAATCAATAAATAATAGTTTTAAATGGTCATAGAAAGTGCCAAATCATGTAAAGAGTGGAATTACAGTTGAACGAGAAAAAAAAAGAGATAACTGTTTGCTATGATGGTGGTTGAATTTGGTTAGGTAGTTGGTGACGTTTCTCACATTTATTGCATAACTTCATTAGTTGTATTATACATGAAAGCTGACACTTTTCATAGGATGGGGTCTATTAAGCACATTGCCTATTAGTCAGGCTCTCTTACAGAAAACTAATAGTCAAGGTACAAGTGATGTGATGTACACCTCATTGAAGTTACATAGCCTCAGAGCAAGAACTTGGAACCTTCCCTTCCCCCACCTTAGCACCTAAGGCATGCTTTGTAGGTTGCACTGCCTTTAACTACACTGATCACTCGGAAATAATAAAAAGGAGATGTAAACAACTTACGGCAATCCTCCAGGAAAAGCAGGATCTCCACGAATACCACCAACACCACCAAACCAACGGGGGCCATTAGGCCCTGCTTCCAAGTGTTGAACTTAAGCATCAACAATTCTGGTTATGCAAAATTAATATACAATTTCATATAACTAAATTGGAATAATTTAAACTTACCTACAAGCATGCTTCCACCAATGCCATGACCACCCCTGAAATCAAGGGAGGAAAGTTTCAAAGAATATAACATAAGAATTAGAAAAAAAAAGGGGGGGATTAACAATTGTGTTAAGAGATTAAAAAAGTAATGCAGGTAAGAATACCTTGAAGGAAACACTCCATCAGCAGGCCCAGGAACAAGATCACTACCAGAACCAATGGGAACTGAAGGGAAAATAATTCTGTACAAAAAAAAAAAAAAAAAAAAAAAAAAAAATTTAAAAAAAAAAATAAAAAAAAAAAAAAAAAAAAAAAAGCAAAACAAAATATTTTAAAAAATTAATTAGTACAAAAGAAAGTAGAACTTAGGGAAAATTAAAAAGAATGATCATAAAGACAGCATGGCATATAGGCAACTGATGGTTCCATCAAAGCTAATAAGTATAGCAGTTAGAAGGAAAAACAGCAAAAAAGTACGCTCAGATTAATCAACACTCAACAGTAAAGTATTCCCTTCTATGAGGTGAGAAGAAATTATGGAATTCACCATTTTCCACAGATCACATTAGCCACAAAATGTATGTTAATTACTCAATTCACAATGAAGAAATTCATCATTGAACACAAAAGATAAATATGATATCATAGTCAATAAGTTTTTTAAGAGAATATTTAGCATAATAAGTATGCATGTCTAGATATAGAAATTCAACTGTGTGTGTGGTGGAGAGAGGGTCATGTGTAATTTCCTATTTTGGTTCATAGCTTGGGGCTAAAGGAAATTTTTTCTACAGGCCTGGGAGCATTGCTCTTTCATTTCAGTCTATTGATCTAATTTTTAGTTCATTAATGCAATCTATTCTTCTATATAGGACTAGAAGAATCCTATTAAATTGGGGCATTTATGGAATGTTTTGGGGACAATGTTCATAGTTTATGCAAACTACAATAACATCTCAACAATTAGACACCATAGATGCTAGTATGATTGCCGTAGAATCTGTTTTTACAAACCAAGATGAATCAACCCCAAGATCTCTGACCATTAAACAGGTCCATTTCAAATCTCAGTCCATGTGCAGTGGCCAATAAACTACAGTTGCCACCCACTGCTTGCATGCACATAATCTTGGTTTCCCAACCTAACCATGGTTATCACATTCATGAAATAACTCATAATAGTCCTAGTTTGAGTCAGGTACTCAAAACACACCAATGCGCGAGAAAACTCACTCCTGATTAGACTCGGGTGAACTTGGCTAGGTTTGGACAAAATCACATAAACTCACAAGTTCTCAGTATGTTGCTATTGATAGGAACCTGGATTCAACTAAGCCAGCTGCCACTATAGGTGGACCCAAATACAACCCCACCCCCACTCCCCCCTACAAGTTTATTCTTGTAGGTCTTTAATGACTTGGGCAGGAATGGCTTGTATGAAGAAACAAGGGGGTAGTTAATTAGAGGAGAGAAAAAAAACAAATCAATGAATTTGTCTAAATAGAGAATTCAAACATCCTTAGGTGTTGCTTTTTGGCAGCGGGGGGAATCATGTGTAGTTCCTATTTTAGCTTATGTTGGAGCTGAAGGGAATTCTTCTTTGGGTGGGAACATGGCTATTTCATTTAAGTCTATTGATCTAATTTTGGTCTGTAATACAATCTCCTTTCTCAGAGTCAAATACGAACCACAAGACCATCAGGAACATATCAATGTATCCTTCAACTTGATAGGATCAGAGGAAACAGTCATGGTGTATAGAACATCATAATTCAAGACATGCATAAAGTCACATACATAAACTGTCTCTTGCACCAACACCAACCCTCCTACAACTTTGCAATAAGCACATAACACAGACTGCTTTCATAATTTTCAAGCATGGACCAACAGTAAGAGTGTGTAAAATCACAGAATAGATAATCAATCCGTTGAACAGTGTCAAAAATCAATGAAATGGTGAAAGCAACATAGCAATATGAAACCCTTACTGAGTTGGAGGACCAGCAGGTTCACCAAATCCAGCAACAGGGTCAGGTATCTCTTGTCTAGTTCTGTCACTTGTTTCTGAGCTGTATAGAAGATAACTTTCAAAGAGGATCCCAGTTCATAAAACATTATAGCATTAAACCTTCATATAACGGCAATGCCACAGTTGTCCGATATAACAAGCCAAAATTAAAACAAATGGAAGGGCAAGATTTTCTCACATGACATTCTTACATTATGAAAAACAGGAAGCTGCACATAAATCCTACAAAATCTTTAATCAAACTAAAACTAGTTCATCTCTCAATACTCATATAAGGACATGTTATCTACAAAAAAAAATCACGTGAAATTTAATTTTCATCCACTATGAGTTATACACTACCATCATTAATCATGCATTTTGATATAATAGCATGATGGTGTCAAAAACTTTAAACTGATCATTTTTATCCACTATCAATGTAAAAACTTAAACTACTGGCCCAATTCATAAAACTTGAAGCATTCACTATCAAAGAGTTATATAAGATTTGCATTCCCGGTCAACATTAAAAGGACACAAACACAAAGTTCCCAATACCCAAATTCACCTTCTACTTGATGAGCTGGCTTTAGCAGAACCATCTAATTTGGACAAAATATCCCCATCTATTCTCTTCACAAGCTTATCCAAATTCTTGAACTGCTGAGAATAATTGCTGCCTCCATCCTCTCCAGCATAATCCCCAATACTGCATATCAAACACCACATTCAAACCCCATTTCAAAGGGAGCACATAAATCAACACAACGAAAAACCCAATCTGCAAGACTCTAAAATTTTGTGCATATCACTTACTAAAAAAAGCATCCAAACATCCCCATCCCCAATAAATAAATAAAACACAATTCAACCCAACAAAGAAAACTAGTTTCCAAAATCCAAAACTTGATTTTTTTTTTAAAGTAAATATTTCAACTTAAAAATAAATAAAAAAACTCAATATTCCCAATGTCCAAATAAGCACAATTCAAACACGACAAAGAAAACCCACTCAAAAACCCTAATTTTTCAACCAGATGGAAACAATTAAATTTTCAACCAAAACAAAAAAGGGAAAAGAATCAATTACTCAATCTCAAGGCTCAAAGGCTCCGACGACCCTTGAGTCAAAGCATGAACGAGCAATTTGCCGTTCATCACGAGGCACTTGACAAGCACTTTCTCCGAACCCTTTTCTGGATTCGCGTAAACGAACGCGTACTCGTCATTCAGCTCGTTCCAGTGATCAACGGACACCTCATCTGCACACAAAACGCAGTGCATCAACAAACATCGAAAAATTCAGCAATTAAAAAATTGATTAATTGAAAGAAAAAAAAAAAAGTAGAGAGGGGGGAAGGGTTTTTTTATAACCATTGGATGGGTCAGAAAACGCATCGTCGGAGAGGGCCTGGGGACCCGTAGCGGTAAGGACATAACCAGAGGCGAGGAAGGAGGAGTGAACGGCAAAGGCGATTTTGTCGTTTTGGTTTCGGAAGGTTGGCCTTGCAGCCCTGATCACTGCCAGCACCAACTTTTCACTCGCCATCGTCGGGTCAGGATTTTGGATAATTGTCGGTCAGGAAGACACTTAATCTAGGCAAGAGCTCCCTACACCATAACAAAGTTCTCATACACCATTTTTTAATGTGAATTTTCCAAAATAACCTTTAATTTAAATAAAATCAAATAATAATTTGAAAAGCAAGACGTTCTTCCCTCTTCCTCTCTTTGCCGTTTGCGCTTCTTTTCTCCTCTTCTTCGGCGACACAAATTCTTCTTCCCTGACCCCATTGACATTGCTGTGCTATTTGCTGGTCTGGGAAGCATTGTTGAGGCTGCCTTCTTCCCTTAGCGCATTGCATTCGGTCCTCCTTCGGCTTCGGTTCGTTGCTTGCTGCCACAGCATTGGACGTTGTTGGAGGTTTGTCGGAGCTTCGTCGGTGCATTGCATAGCTGGTGATCCGTTGAGTCCGCGTCGTCATCCTGGTGAGTTCTTTGTCTCTTAAAGCTTGTGAGTCGCCGTCCATGGAGCTCTGGTGGTCGGGCATGGCGTGCACGGATTCGGCAATCCGAAATGTTGGCACGGATTCATCAATCCGTAGGTGTCTCGCGGATTAGGTGATCCGTAAGAAGTTTACGGATCACATAATCCGTAAACTTCTTACGGATCACGTAATCCGCGAGACACCTACGGATTGATGAATCCGTGCCAACATTTCGGATTGCTGAATCCATATACAGTCTACGGATTACCTAATCCGCTAACCTCCTGCGGATTGATGAATCCGTGCTCATGTGTCGGATTACAGGATCCGCATGAACTTTACGGATTTACCAATCCGTGCAATTTATACGGATTGGCCAATCCGTAGAGTTCATACAGATCCTGTAATCCGCCACATGCTGTGTGCCGTTAGAAATTGGTTTTTTTTTTGTTAGAAATGATAAATAATTTTTAAAAAAACCTGTCACTATATGTTTCATGTGTTATTATTATTAGAACAGGACTTTACTTGCTCATATAAGATGTTGATAATACGCATTGGATGGACTTTGCTTGATTATTTTATTTGCCTGCAAAAACACTGTTACAGTGATAACAATCTTTTAGATAGGTATACTAAATAACCAGTTACAAAAGCCAAAAAACTTGGAACAGTTAAATAGTATTGTTAATGTTGAAAGGTAGGAATGAAAGTTAAAGATTGTAATATTAGCTGCTGAGCAGGAGAAGAGAATAACCTGGATTGTAATAATCACATGTTGCACTCCAGTAAAATGGAGCCAATGAGATGCTTATTTTCAAGAATCCTATCCCATTATCAGGTTTTATTAAAGTAAGACCAAGAGAAGCCTAAATAGAACACTATAACTACAACATAAGGATACAATAGAATAATAAAAGTCTAAGTTGAACACTCCCATTGTTTAGTCATTTTTATGGCATTATTATTTTATGCTTGGTCACAATTGTGACAAGCATGGCTGAGATAACCTACATATATAGTACTATAGTAGCATGTTATGAGACAAGGTGAAGTCAAGTAAAGAATGATGTTGTTCTTGAAGCTGAAAAACTGAAATACACTATGCGGATGCAGATTATGGCTAGGACCAGAGGAGGAGTGCGTCGGCCTGTTGGCCGAAGTCCTGACCCTTCAGCGATTTCACATGGGAGAGGTCATCAGCATGATGCCCCTGAGCGGCGTAGGCCCACTGCATCTGCACGTCGTCGTAGGGCGGACGTTGCTGTTGACGATGTTCCTGCCGTGCAGGAACCACACGTGGAGACGGCTGATCCGGTCACTGAGGAGGGTCATGCGGTCATGGACGATATGGACCCATTGTCGGAGTCTTTCCCTAGAGGGCCGGAGGATTCATCTGTGCTGACTGGGTTTCGCGATCATGTGGCCGTACGCGTCTGGGCCGGAGAGGTATTCACATGCCAAAAAACATAGTCGAATGTCGTCATACATTTGGTTATCCATGAAAGTTTTACCTTAAATAATATGTTAAATGCAGGATCGTGCAGAGTTGAAGCTTGCTTCCCATGGCCGTAAGGTCATTAAGATGGGGAAGCCTGTACCTGAGATAGAGGGCTTTGTGGCTGCCACTGGCCTCAGTCCATTGATTCGATGCTCAGTGGAGACAGGTGATAGGGGGTTGCTATCTGCATTTGTTGAGCGGT
>PYAF01005707.1:450246-472993 GCA_007407185.1 Glycine tomentella
TAAGGAGATGATTGCGCACTAATGACCAACCCTCTTCACCGTAACCTAATAACGAAGCAATAACTCGATATCCGCAATTTCCATCAGCTTTGACATCAGTAATGTCAACAATAAATTTCTGCATAAATGGATGAAATTGATCGAGCATAGGAACCATCCGGTTCCTCATTAGAACATCAGATGAGGAGCTGCACTGTACAGGTGTAGAACAACTGTTCTGCACAGAATGTAACTCATCGACATACTCGAAGTAAGACGGGTCCCTTCTTGTCAAACGTTCGTGCTTTGAGATGTTTTTCTTTTGAGCACCTTTAGTTTTGACCTTAGCAGCTGGAGGGCACATCGAATTCTTATCAGGAAACGCTATTTCTTTAAGCTTTGACTTTAGTGTTATTTCTTGCATTGTAAATTTGTTTCAAACTTGTTACGTTATCTGCATTGTGCTCCTTCAAGGTTAGCAAAATATTTTTCGGTTTGACCATCGCTCTTGTCATATCAGCAACAATTGTCTTCTCCTCAACAGTTATTCGGCCAACATATGGGTGTCCACAAAATGACTTGGCCATTACATGATTATGATTACCACATATTACCTTCACAATCCACCCTTCACTTTGCGCGATTGGCTTGGCCCGCAGCTTAAACGGACACTCGCATTTTCTACTACTTGTGCTTGAAGGTAAAAAACCTTTTTTCTAGGCTCTATACTTTCCACTTCTTTCGCAACCAATTAACACAAATGACGTTCTTCCTATTTTACCGGTCTTGGTGTCACTCCTCATGATAACCGCCACAAATCCATTCTCAGACGCAACAGTACGAGCCCACCTCAATACCGCATCACGCGATTCAAACACCTACACAAAAGGATAATTGATATTTAAAGTTTCAAATATAATCGTTTAACGACTTAAACTACATTCATATTAGTAAATTATAAGTCATCCAAACTCTCACCTCATTTGTTTGGAACGCTGCCGAACAATCTATAAAACAGTCTTTGTCGTCAAAGTCATTAGGGTCTGGTGCAATGTCTTCATTCATGTAAATATCTTCAGCCATGATACTCTCATACATCCACTCATCGTCGTCCATTCTAACAAAACACACACATACACGGTAAATAATTACATCAACTCAAGTTAAAACCACACACAAAAATCATATTCATTAAACAGTTAATCAAAAAGCTTGTGCAACGGTAAAATGACATAACGACATAGACAACACTGCTGGACAAAAAACTGCACACAACACATGCTCGACACATCATGTGCAACGGTCAAATGACACATGCCTGACACATGATGTGCAACGGTCAAATGACACATGCCTGACACACCATGTGCAACGGTCAAATGACACATGCCTGACACACCATGTGCAACGGTCAAATTTCACGAGTTAATGTCAGTCCACATTATATTGATCACTATATTAAAAAAACCGAAATTTCAATTATGACATTCTACACGGTGTATTTGATAAAATACAAATTTCAATAATGACATCATATCACATACCCTACTATAAATAACACGGACATCCTACTTGTTTTGTCATTCTCCCACATAACATATATCTGCAAAATAAAATCACCCAGAACTATGGCATTCTTAGGAGAAACCAGCACTCAAACCATTGCTAACTCCAAATTAGCATTCATTTTTCCAAATGGATCAATCATACACGACGAAACTGGTGTTTCTTTTCAATGTTCTACTCCAGTGCCAATGTGAGTTCCTGATGAATGTTCTTTTCAGGCACTGAAGACCAGGATTCACAACACACTTGTACTAACCCATGACCAATTTGTTGATGAAATGTACTATCGACAACCATCTATCCATGCAGGTCAGCAAATTTTTTTCCATTCTCTACAACTAACAAATGATGATGATGTTTGCACAATGTTAATGGCTAGTGAGAAAATGTCAACTATTGGTCCTATAGAAATATGTTGTACAATCAACAGAACAGCCGACGGTATACTAAACTTACTTCAATCTACAATTGGCCGAACACATGATGCAATGCTATATTACAACGGCAAATGGAATAGAACACGACAGAGCGGTTACGGTGTGGGTTATTCTTTCAATGGAACAAATCCAAAAATGTTTCAAATACCCTCAGGATGCAACATTCAAACACTCAAGGTTGTCATCAAGCAAGTTGCACCTGTTGGGGTTCCCCCTTATGGAATACACAACTCACAGGTGGTAAGAAAATTATTTTTTCGACAACCATCCCACTACGCTTATTCAGACAACACAATCCAATATGACATAAAAGAGTTGATAACCGATGAAGATGTGTTAAAGGTCTTAGCGGAATCCAACTACTGGAAACGTTTTGGTCCAATACAAATCCTAGCTATTTTCAACAACCCAGTCACCCAGGAAACCTAAATAACCAATCAACGATGATTACTTTGCTTATTTCGCATTTGACAATTGTTATTGTTACAACGTCATGTCATCCCTATCTCCAGTTTTTTAGCTATTGTTGGTTATCATGTTTCTGATGTTTTGTCCCGATCTATTTTGTATGAATTACTTTTTATATTAAAATGGCGTTACTAATATTTGAAGTTGTAATTTTCACAATAAATTATAATTTTCAATAATTTTTTTAATGGTTCATATCCACACGGATTACACAATCCGTATGGTCTATACGGATTGGTCAATCCGTATGGTCCATACGGATTACTCAATCCGTATGGACTATACGGATTATACAATCCGTACAGCTCATATGGATTGCGTAATCCTTGTAAATCATACGGATTATGTGATCCGTATTAGCTACACGGATTGACCGTTCCATATGGTCCATACGGATTAGGCAATCCGTATGAGCTATACGGATTGTATAATTGAGTAATCCGTATGGACCATACGGATTGCATATTCCGTAAATGCATGCACCATTACGCTACGGATTACCGAATCCGTACGGTCGAAAATACATCTTACCTCAGCCCCAACCTCCGCGCTTCCTCTCCGGCGACACCAAACCTCGAACTGCAGCTCGCACACCTCCAACGACCTCACGAATGGCGATTCCAAGCAATGCCACAAGCTCAAAGCCTCAAACAATGGATCGCAAACATGAACGGCAGCTGCTCACAGCTCTCTCTCTCGGTTGTTTTTTGCTTAACCTTTATATATTATTTTTCATTCATTAAGAGGGCATTTTGGGTATTAGAAAAATAACAAATGGTGTATGAGAAAAGGAAATGGTGTATGAAGCACATGCCTCTAGAAACGGACACATAATGACAAAAATGTTATTGCTTCTGCACTCCCATGTTACTTCCGACCCTCTTTCTGAAATGTTTTTTTTTAATCTTTCATAATAGTTATTCCGGAAGTCGAAAGAAAAGTACATTCTAGAATAAACATTCGGAAGGAAAAAGAAAGTGTAGGAAATAACATCGAAAATACAGAAAGCAATAGCCTGACTAAAACTAAGAATTTTGTTTTAGACCAAAAACCTTCCCAATAATGGTTATGTTGTGGCCTTTATTATTCGTCCACTCTGTTTTGCTATTCCCCTCCCTTGCTTTTTTGACAAAAATGTCCCTCACAAATGTACATTTCTGTTGATCATTATACATAATGAAAACATGTTTTCATTTTGTATTGTGGTATGCTGTGTGCAATCCAATACAATAGAAACATAATTTCTCTTCACAGAATATAAGCACGTTTTTGTTTTTGTATACATTAGTGGTGATATTTTTTTATTTGTTGGAAAATTAACAAGGATCTTAAATTAAATTAATTAAATACAATTTATCCTTTTTTAATAGTATAATAGTATGAAATATATTATATTTTTTTTAGTTAGAATTGAATAAATTACTGTTGATAATAGTAATCAAATTAATTATTATAGAAATTATATATTTTTATTATAAAAAATCAAATTAATTATGATATAAATTTATATCACAATCTTCACCACATAAAATGCATTATGTCATCTTCGAAATTTACCCTCCACCAACATCAAGTATTATGTAATCTTAGTTTTTATTCAAGATTCTCTCAACACAAGACTATCACAACAGTTAGCGACAAGGCGAAGTGAAGATGATGCCTTTGTGCGCAACTGCAATCCTCAATCAAATAACTGTGGCACTAATTAGTAATTAGTACAGTAATTAGAAAATGGGCTACTCAAGTCCTTGAGCTAGAAAGCAAATTTGAATGTACTCACCTAATAGCAACTACTTACTCTGTAGGAATTGAAAATCTTTAAGAAAAAGATAATTTATTGGAATAAGTTAGTATCCTCAACTGTCTCTTTAGTAAACAATCACACCCTTTATCAAAGATCTTTCTCTTTAGTAAAAAAAAGATCAATTAGCACACAATATTTTTCAAAAAGGTCGCATTGAATATTGACAATATATTTACTTTTTAGTAACTAGTAAGAAAAGATCTTATAAAAAAAAGTTAAGAAAAAGATCATTTAATGGAACAATTAATTTTGTATCCTCAAAGTATCTCTTTATCTAAAATTCGTAGCTGCAACCTCCAGATCATAGTTCTAACCATAATCAATACCCTTGTAAAAAATAGAACATAAAAATCAATCACATCATTGTTCTGTTTATAAAATAAAATTCAAATATTAAATTGTATTTACTTTTTTCATATCTTGTGGCAACAGCTTAAGAGTGAAATTTATAAAACTTTTATCAACGAATTATATATGCAATAATGCAGTTTCTGCAAATTAAATTGCGTTGCGTTGCACGTAGCTTTCGTGCTTAGCTTTTTCCCAGAAATTGAATTTGACATTTCAAAGGGATCTGAATCTTTTATACAGTATATGCTAATGCCATCCATAAACAGCACCGCCCAATATATATATATATATATATATATATATATATATATATATATTTTAATTGTTAATTTATTTTGATTGATCCTTAAATTATAAATATTGTTCTAATAAATAAGTCCTTCACTTAATCTAGGATTAAATAATTTATGGTTAAAATCATCTCGATATTTGATTCTGTTGAATATCAGCTGCTTATAACTTACAAGAACTTCAAATTTACGATACCTGATTAAAAAAAAAAAAAAAAAAAAAAGCAATTGCATGGGGGTTAAGCACTTTTATGATGTCTTGTAAGATATATATGTATGAAATTTGCTATAAAGTATAAACTGAGACTTTACTAATATAGATCTTTAGTCTGTAAGTAATAATTTCATCTGCATACAGAGTATCAAGAAATTTGTAGACTATAAATTTTGTTAACACTTTGTTTTGAGAGATTAGTAAAGGAAAGTAAATAACACATATTGAAAAAAAAAAAAAAAGGTCAGTTTAGGTGGTTTTCTCATATGTAACTTGGTCAATCTAGCTCTTTTGTAATTGGCATGGTTCTTCTTGTACCTTTTTATAATATATATTATTTTGGCTTATAAAAAAAATATTGAAAAAAAAGGTAGAAAAACACATTTTGAGAGGTATGTGATAGTTTCTTAAAGTAATTTATTAAAATTTAACAATTACATTCTCAATTAATAAGAAATTATAATTGATATTACTTTTAAAATATTTATTATAAAAACAAATTAATTTAATATACATAGTAGTCTATAATTATAACAATATAAAATTATCTTACATTATTATTGTACAGCCTATTTTCTCAATTATTGTTCATGTTCTTTCCCTTTTTTCTTTATTAACTATTTAAAATATATATATATATACCCATTTTTAATCCTTTCAAACAATTCATAAGATTTATTTATTTTTTCACCATTTTCTTTTTATCCATTTTTCATTGTTTTATATTTTCTCTTGCAATTCAAACAAAGCTAAAAGAACATAATTTTAATTGGATCCTTCATGCTAACCAACGTTACAATTTTTAATTTTTAATTGGATACTTGGGACGAACCAATGTTACAAACAATAACCAACGCTGCAAACAATTGGCTGTTGTGGTTAAAGCTTTAAGAGATTTGTGAAAGAATATTAAAGAATTAATCCTATTAAAAATTGTTGTGGTTAAAGATTTAAGAGATTTGTGAAAGAATATTAAAGAATTAATCCTATTAAAAATAATAGGTTTAAAACTAGCAAAAGAGAGAACACATTAAATTAATTTGCTGTAATAATTTTCCATAGACTTATTTGAGATTAAAATCTCATCATAATGTTTTTTTTTTTTTAATGAAACGTGGAAACTTGAGATTCTTATACTAAAAAAAGTTTGCTCCATTATTTGATGAAACTTTCGAATGCCATCTTCTCTACATAGTCTACCATTATTTGATTGAATCAAGAATCATGACTTCTCTCCTTAAAGAACAATGTAATTAAAAGTAATAAAAAAAAAAACAACTTAAGTAATTAAACTATGAAAATATGAAAATTAAACTCTCTAATACTTTTCTCTTTGACCATGATGGAATGTTCTGGGCCGGGAGACCAAATCTAAGCAAAACAAAGTCACCAGATTTGTGCCAAGACAAATCCGTGCTATGAATTCTTCATGGGGTGGTCTCTATAAACCTTCAACATTCCTTGGAAAGTAACAATCCCCATCAAGGTTCCATCCTCTTCCACAATCCACATGTAACTCATAAAATGTGTCACTGCCTTTAACAATACAACATTTAAAGATTCCCTAGGGTAGGAAACAATGCCCTTATACCTTCTCCCTTCCTCCGCCTTCTCTTTCACTAATTGCGCTAAGTCACCGACAGAGAGGGTGGCTATAACTGACACAATCGATTCGTCGCATGAATGTAACATAGCGGGACTGATTTCGCCACTAAACTTGCCATTTGGGTCGACAATGGCAACAGGGCTCTGGGATTTGAGAGACAAGGCCAAGAGGTCCAAGATAGAGGAGGCAGGGTCATCATAGCACACTGCAAAGAAGTTTTGTGTCTCGATGACGCCCAAGGTGCTGATGGGGTTACGTGCTGTTGGGCAAAACTCACGAATTATGTCGAAGATGAAGCAGAGCATGTTCTCTTGATTTAGCCAAGAGTACATAGTGTTGTTATTGTGGTGCACATTATTCAAGTCCAAATATTCAAACCTTTTTTTTATTGGTACCACCAGGTTCTGCACCCCTTCGTGCATAATTTCTATAGCCTCCAAAGAACTGGAAACAAACCAAATATATTACAACCCAAGATCATCACACTACTGTATAGGTGAAAAATTATTAGATAATTCCATATCACTATATATACTTGTTGGAAATTCTACATAATTAAGGTTGATTCACATTCAAGTAAACATGCAAATTCAAATACAAAAAATTGAAGAGCACATTCCAAGGCATGATAGAAAGTTGTGAACACTTCCAAAAACTTAGAGTAGGTCTCTTTGATCTTGAGACTTACACACTTCACTTAGGAAAATAAAGATTGAAGTTAGAAGGAACTTTGTCAATGTAACTCATTTATACATCCATCACTCACTCTTAAAGAAAACCACATCTCTCTCCTATAAATAGGAAGACTTGTGAATAGTTGTAGCATCCTATCTCATCTCATCTCATCTCATCCAAAGAGAAGCAAAGCAAGAGTAAGAGTAATAGTAAGAAAAGAGTTTTAATATCTCATCTCATCCCTTATATTAAGATAGTCATTATAATCTTATTTTTAATAGTAGAGATATTTAGTGAATTTTACCTTTCATGTTGAAAAGATTTTCCACTCTCCTCCAAATTACCCTTACATTTTTGTAAACCTAAATTATCCCCTATGATCGAATAAGAACAACAAAAAAGCGCATAAAAAATTGCGCAAGTTTTATTCAACTAATAATTTAATTTATAATCACAATTGGAAGCCTTTTTACTCCGATTTTGTAACAGGTGATTGTTAAGTAAAATGTGGAATGAGAAGTCAAAGGTAAAAAAAAAAAACATTAATTTGAATTAATTGTATATAAGAAAAATGGGTGGATATTCTGGTTTAGTCAAGTTTTTGGAATAAGTCAAAGAAAATAAAAGCAGAACGAACACAACCACGTAAATACGCGGTGCCAGCGCATAGATTCAGATGAAAGGAAAGAGGGAGGGAGGTACGTACCTGACAGAGGATGGAAGATGGAGGACGAGGAGGGCGGAGTTGTCTTGGAGGAGGGCGGAGATAGGGGAATGAAGGGCGGCGGAAGGGGAGGAGAGGTTCTGGGGTTTGGAGAGGAAGCAGATGATGTCGGCCATGCAAACTTTTCCGATGCAGGTGCAGCTGCATTGTTCCTGGAGTTGAATTTGAGGTTGTTGTTTTCGGATGAAGGAGTGATTGCAGTTCCAGACGCTGACGTAGGTGGCGTCGATCCTCTTCAAGGCGGCGAGGGCGTCGGCCACGGTGTCGCGGACGGAGAGGGGCCAAAGCGGCTTCCCAAGACACAGAAAAGACAAATCATGCCCTGACAATCTAGATGCCATAACCTGTCCAAGTTGGAGAGAGGGAACAAGAATCACAAAATAAACGAGATTTTGGTTGTTGAAACAAAAACATTAGTCAAGTTTTTGGAATAAGTCAGAAAATAAAAGCAGAATTAATACAACCACGTAAATACGCGGTGCCATCGCATAGATTTAGATGAAAGAAAAGAGCGAGGGAGGTAGGAACCTGGCAGGGGGTGGGAGATGGAGGAGGAGGAGGACGGCTGAGTTGTCCTGAAGGAGAGAGGCGCATGGGGAGGAGAGGTTGTGAGGTTCCGCGAAAAATCAGATGCCCAAAAACCAACTGTTTCCGAGGCCGCATTGTTTCTGGAATTGAATTGAATTTGAGGTTGTTGTTTTCGGATGAAGGAGTCGTCGATCCTCTTCAAGGAGGCAAGGGCGAAAGTTTCTAAAATTTCCAGCTGAGAACTAGGGGAAAGACGTCAGATATTTATAGGGAACTAGTTACCGGAATAGCCGGTAAAAACCCTACCGAAGTACCGATACAGTTGTTACTTTTATCTTTTTTGCTTCCGCAAATGCTACAACAGAGTAATCTTTTCTCTTTTTGACCTGTAGGATTACTTGATCAAATAAATTATCTTTAATATTTTATTATTTGAATATTAATTATAATATTGTAGGATTATCTTTAATATTTTATTATTTAAATATTAATGATAATATTATAATTATTTTATTAAGTGACAAATATTTAATTATCCATAAAATATACAATATCTATAAACTATAATTAACTATTAACTATTGTCTACAAAAATAACAAGAAAAACTTTACAATAACTGTTTTATCTTTTAATATACACTAAAAATTAAAAAAGAGATACATTATAAAATATATTTAATCATAAAAATAAAATTTTATCATTTTTAAACTATCTTCTTTTATCAGTATCCTCTATCAATAATCGTACAGCGGTGACAATTGTCAATTGTATATATTTTTGGTATTTTAAAAATAATGTCACGAAAATATGCAAATTCAAAAGGATATTTATTATTTTAACTAGTTTTTATACCATGAGAATGTATGTTTTGAATAAAAATAGAACTTCGTTTAAGCAAACGAAATATAATAAAACTTTGAAATGTTTAATATATAATAATCAGATGTATACTTGAAATAAATAAACATAATTTAAAATTAAATAAAATTTGACAAAGTAAAGAAAATTCAATTTTTTAGTCTTTTACAGTGGTAATGGTGTAGAAAGACAAATTTGAATTTGAATTAGTGCATTTTAATTTTCATTATCTATTAGTTGCTCCAACCTTATAAGTCATGTATTTTGTTATTTGTTATCTCGTAATCATAGGAAGTGATTAGCTGGTTCACTTGAATCTATTTTGTATTTGCAACACATTATCTATTTTTAATTAGAACTTTTACTTTTACTTTTTATTTCTGTATTGTTACCTTTCATTTCTGTACGTCTGCTATTCTAGTATTGCTATCTATTGGTACCAGAATTAATAGAACAATACTACAGAAAAAAATTGGCTCAGTTGAGGGCGTTCTGATCCAGTTTCTAACAGATACTAAATGTTGCCATTCTTAGTAGAAATTCAAACCGTAGTTTGCTACTTTGTGGGGGATTAATCCCTTCCTCCAGAGTCCATACTAAACACTTGCTAATGTTTATTGGGTTTCGTTCATTAAAAAATGTTACTTTTTTATTTTTAAGAGCTTTTCTAAGTTTGGTGGCCTTGGTTTGTCAAAAGAGGGTTAAACAGTACCTAATTGAGTTACATACGAGTTCTTGTCAAAGGTGCTTCATACTCAAATGTCGGGAATTTCACCAAAGAAGAAATTGGTAGACAAGTTCCTAAGACAAGGAAGCAAGGTCACCATGAACTGAAAGTTGAAGTTATCAATGATTTTAAGTTCATTGTTTCGTTTATTGAACAAAATAACATCAAGCATTGTCATCTAAAAGAATCAAGTAAAATATACTAAGAAAATGTGGACACTATTACATTTCACTTTGTAACACATTACTTATCTAAGCGTTCAAGAATGACACTGAATAACAGCTCCGAAACACAAAAGCTGGCATAAAAGTGAAGTCACAACACTGACTCCATTCAAGCTGTTCTGAAGAAAACATGATGATAGACAATTCAAAGTAGCTACCCAACCAAAAATTATGAGAAATTATTAGATGTAGTTACCTTGGATGCAAAAACTCCAGTATGATAGTGATAGACTCTAGATCACCAAATGATAAGCTCTGATCAGATCCTAGTCTTGTTTGCCCTGATCTACCTTGAATGGGAATCAATTCTTCAATGGAAATTAAAACAGAGTATGAAGTGCTCTGTTTTTGACAGCTTTTTAGGCTTTTAGAAATTTGAGAAATGGATTGATGGAAAGAGATTGGGAATGGAAAAGGATTGACACCATGGAATAGGAATTCCAATAAGTCTTGCAAGAATCACCACAATAGCTCAGAAGCTATTGATAAGAAACAAGAAGTTCTTGACTAAGAACAAGGGAGAATAGCTCTCAACCCAAACACACTCAAAGGTGCAATTTCATTCAAATGATCCAAAAGTCTTTTTACATTCTGTGACTTGTGGTTTATATAGACCACGAAAATGTAAGCTAAATGAAATGCAAATGTGCCTAAATGAAACGCAAATGTAGCTTCCAAGAGAAGCTACTTAAAAAGATTTAAAACTGATTTTCGCGCTCATGCTGCAATAACGGCTTTAATCGATTATTTCGAAGTGTAATCGATTATTTGGAACCAAATAATCGATTACCATGACTCAGTAATCGATTATTTTGTTCATTGCAGTTCTGGAAACTGAGCAAGAACAAAATAATCGATTAACATACGATTTAATCGATTATTCCAGAGGCACCCAAAATGCACACCTGCAGGTAATTGATTACACCTCGAGATAATCGATTACCTTCGAGCCAGGTTCAAAACTACACTACTAATGCCTAATATAATCGATTACATGTATCTCGTAATCGATTATTACAGAGAGATTTACAATTCTAAGATTTATACAAGCCTATTTAATCGATTACAGGCTACTGGTAATCGATTATTACAGACAAATTCAGCATTCTGTAGCCTTCTTCATGATTCTTCAAGAGGCTAAGGTTGGATTGGATTTGATCTTGAAGTATTTGCATCCTAGCCCTTGTCATTGGTCCTTTAATCACCAAGGAAGTGCTTCCATGTGTCCTTCCATGTTTCCTTCACTTGCCTTGATTTTAGGATTACATCAGATAGTCAATATTCCGAGGATTTATGAGAATCCTCTGAGCCAACTTGCTAATTTCAGGATCAAATCCCGGCATAAGCTGATCTAAAGCTTCAATAAAAGTAACCAACAGAGTACCTTTATTACCAACTTTTCAGACAATAAAACTGTATCCCTTCTGCCCAAATAAGGTTTCCCACTTTTCAAACAATGAAATAATATATAAAACTTTCAAACATCATAAAAAAAATGGAAAGCTATTGCCAGTTCTTCCCATTAACAAAATACAATGAAGAAAGGAGCCAAAGAAGTATCAGAAGAAAAGTACTACCTCACTTCCTTACAGTTATCCTTTTCTAGTTATAGCTTCCCTCCCTCCTAGTTAGATAACTAATTATTCATTAGTTATACTAGCTGCACTAACTGCTAACTTGCTTATTACACCCTTGTAGAATACATTTCCCCCCCACCTATTACTCCTATCAGGGTACTATAACTCCTTTTGAAATAAATTCAATCCGTTGTGTGTCTTTCTTATGGATAGTTAAGTTAATTATCCATTCAAGTGCAGATGAGGAGTACAATGGTTCATAGTTATCAATCCCGGATAGCGGAGCGGAGCGGTCGTCCTCAAAACTGGGATAGCGGGATAATGGTAGCGGGATGACCGCTATTCTCATGTTTTCATATATGTATTAAAATATTTAAAATATAAATATATAAGAGAAATATAACCAAAAATTCATGCACTAATTGTCATTAACAATAAAAACTAATCAAAGAAATACAATGTCAATTAAAATTTGGCAAATGTAACTAAAGTTCTAGAAATTCAAATTCAAAATAAACAAACACACCCAAAAGAAAAGAAACAGAGGCCATGATTCTGGCATAATAAAAACCCACCCAAAAGAAAAGAAACAGAATGGCATAATGCCAAAATCAATACACATCCACAAAAAAAAAGAGAGAAATGAAAAGGAAAAGGAAAAAAAAAAAGAAAAGAAAAGAGCAAGGAAAAAGGAAAAAAGAAAAGGAAAAAAATGGCAGAAATCAGAATCAAGAGAAAGTGAGAAATGAAAAAAAAAAAGAAAAGAAAAGAAAAGAAAAGAGTAAGGAAAAAGGATGGCACAACAAAAACGAAAAGGAAACCAGAAAAAGAAAAAAAAAGAATGGCACAACAAAAATGAAAAGGAAAACAGAAAAAGAAAAAAAAAAGAAAAGAACAACAAAAAAGAAAACGAAAACAGAAAAAGAAAAAAAAAGAATGGCACAACAAAAATGAAAAGGAAAACAGAAAAAGAAAAAAAACAATAAAAAAAGAAAACGAAAATAGAAAAAGAAAAAAAAAGAATGGCAGTATGGCAAAAAAAACAAAAAGGAAAATAGAAAAAAAAGAATGGCAGTGGCACAAAAAAAAGAAAAGGAAAACAGAAAAAAAAAAGAAGAAAGGCACTACAAAAAAGAAACGGAAAGCAGAAAAAGAAAAATAAAATGAGACAGAAAGAAAGCAGAAAGCGAGAATCGGAGGAGAAAAGAGAGAAGAAAGAAAGAACCTGCATGGTCTGAGGGAGAAGCAGCGCCGGAGGGAGAAGCCGCGCCGGACAGCCGGAGGAAGAGCTCGCACGCGGGAGGAAGAGAGAACGAGGGAGGGAGAGAGAACGCGCACGAGAGGGAGAGAAAACAGAAAAAAAAGGTAAGTTCCGGGTTTTTTAAGCATTCAAGGCCCATACCCATATTGCGGCCGCGTCACCCGCAATCGCGGGCGCGACGGCGCTTCTCCGTAGCGGCCGCTCCTCCCGCGATCCCAAACCGCGCCTCATCAAGCCCCACCGTAGCGGCACCCACTCGCTCCGCTCCGACGCACCGCGATAGCGGCCGCTCCGGCCGCTATTGATAACTATGCAATGGGTTATTATAAATTGACATACATAGGCTTGTTTGTTCACTTTTTGAGCTTGGGTAATTATCTGCAATCCTATATCAAGCATATAGAGGATGACAGGAATAGCTGACACAATGTTCCTCATAATTCTGTATTTGCTAGAATATATTCATTTCTATTTATGCCATAAAGAACCTTGAACTGACGATGAAGAAACTTATGGTTATGGCTTACTTAACTAAACCATGATGATTATTAGAATTGTGTTTGAGATATGTTTATAACCCTACTCCATCCTCTCTCAAACAGAAACAAAAATAAATTTGTTAACAGTTACGGCTGATCTTTGTCATACACTTAGGTTTAACTATTGTATTCAACTATTGACTATCAATACCCTTGTTCACTCTTCACAGTGCTTATGTGACATATTGGTGAATAACTCTAGCATTGAGAAGCTCCAGCTAAACAGTGTTGACTTGGGTGATGAGGTTAGCTTGCTGATTCATATTTTTAATAGAATTCCTCCCGAATGGCTCTAAGAAATGCTTATTGTGTTATGCAGGGTGCAAAAGCAATTGCTGAAATGTTGCAGAAAAATTCAAGTTTGCGGGTTCTTGAACTTAACAATAACATGGTTGAATATTCTGTATGCAATTTACCTTAAGCTTATTCTATAAGACCATAGATGCCTGAGTGTCCAAGTCTGATTTGTTTCTTGGAAATGGAGGCAGGGGTTTTCATGTCTGGTCGGGGCACTTCTTTTGAGTATACATAAGACTGAGAAGCTGGGAATGCATGTTAGCAAGACACGTAGTACATCAATTCAAGTTAACTTTACTAAATGTTTTAACTTCAGGTTGAGTGTTATGCGGGTTCACAAACAAAGATGTCAATAGCCTATTGAGTATACTGTCAAATGAAAATGTAGTAAAGTTATACAATCCCCATTGTTCACTATAAATCTGCAATATAAGCCCCACACATACCACACCCAACTAACACAAAATGCATAAAAAAGAAATATTTGCACTCCACAGAGGCTAATATTGTTCACATCAAAACTGAAATTATAAAGAAACAATAGTAGGCATGAAAATTGAAAAAACATCAAAACTGAAGCTAACCCACGTTACAAAAATTAAAAAGAAACAATACCTCATGGTCTCTTCTACAACCATGGATCTCCCCGTTTTCCACGTTACAAAAATTATAAAGAAACAATACCTCGGGAAGCTTTAGGGATTTGAAGCCGAGCTTGGATTACCAAAATGAGAGAGTGAGCCAAAAGAGAGAGACCAACAACCAAAAGTGAAATTTCCGATTTCAAATTGAGAAAAGTTGTTTACTTGAGCACAGATTTGCGCCTGTGCTTGTGGGAATTTTTTTGGAAGCGACGGAGAGAGAGAAGGAAATGTAGAAGGAAGGAAATTGTTTTTGAGAGAGAGATTGAGGGTGGAATTTGAATTTCAAATTGGAAAGATTGTAAAGGATGATTGTTTTGTGAATTTGAAAAGAAGCGTTGGAAAAGAAGCGTCGATTTTGAAATTTGAATAATGCTACAATCACAGGAGACAATGACTGTACTGCCACACTTCTGCAAAAAATTTACCTGATTGCAACGAGAGAGAAATTAAATACCAAACTGTCACGCGGCATAATTCGCTGGACCCTCTAGCGAATTATGCTCGCTGACGTGGCACAAGGATAGTGGCCACGTAATTCGCTGGGGAGGGTAGCGAATTACGTGGTCAATGCGTCAGTCTTTGCACTGACACAACAGGCCACGTGGCAGTCCCCCCTTAATTCACTGGGGGCCATAACGAATTATGCCACGTAATTTGCTGCCCCCCATAGCGAATTACGTGTCATAATTTGCTGCCCCACCCAACAAATTACTTCTGCAACCCCCCTATTTAAGCCTTCCCGCACCGTTGTTGATCCATGAAGCATTTTGAGAGGATTTTTTACGGTGTTGATATTTTTGAAAGCTTTTGCAACATGAATAGTAGTACAAATGGTTTGATTACCATTGTATACTATAATGGGAGAAAATATATTGGACCGAATGGTCAAATATTTGAAGGAGAAAGTAAAATGTTTTGTATGCCTCCCTATTGCACCTACGATGATTTGATGAAAATCATATATAAGAAGCTGAGATTACAATGGGGTCAGTGTGTATCTCGATTGAGTGCTCGATGTGCCTCCGGCAACCCGGTGCAATGGGTAGGTGTGGATGTTGTAGATGATGATGATCTGTCATTAGTTACAGATGCATGCGTATCCGAAGGAGGAGATCCAAGATTTATAGAGTTGTATGCTGAAGTGAATTTCAGTGGACAGTCAAGCAGTCCTAATGTTGTACGAAACGTTGGTTCGATTGACCTTAACGTAGAACCAATGTTGAATTCGGAAGAAACAAATGTATCAATGTCACCACCTCCAGCAACGCAACCGACACAAGATTTCGAGGAAGAACATGTAGAAACTGTAGCTGGTGAGGAGCCGGATATGCCGATGGAGAGTTCCGAAGAAAAGGTTGATGAAGGTGTTGTTCCAGATATTGACTCATCAGATACGGATGTAGACGGTGATTTCGATCTTGAATTTGCTATGCCTTCTCTGGGCATTGTCGGAATGCAAGGTCCGCTTCCGGTTGCAGGTATGAATGCAAAACTGTGTGCTTATTAATATTAGTAGTGTTAAATTGTTTGCCAGTTTAACATATGAATGTGTTTAATTTGTGATTATTCCGCAGAGGCCAATGTGCCATTTTGGTCTAACGTTAGGCATTACACGAATATCAATTGGTCTCAACCAGATGAGGATGTACATGACATGGAAGGAGTGTAAGTACCTAATTGGGAGATGGGTCAGGAGTTATATAAGGGTCAGGTGTTTCGAAGCAAGTTGGATGTGAAAATGGCAATAAAGCAGTATTGCATGGCTGATCATCGCACAACCGTAGTTGCAAAAAGTGATACGAAAAGGCTTATAATGGTTTGTGAGAATCATCACGAGGGTTGTGTGTGGAGGATGAGGGCATACCAAAAAAAGGATGACACGGAGTGGATTGTAGGCATATGGAACAACCAACACACGTGTGTTGGTTATAATCTGTCTCAAGACCACAAGCAACTTGACTCTAATTTCATATGTTCGCTGATCCTTGGTAAGTATTTTTTTTAATTCCTTAATGTTTTTTTGTTGTTTATGTAAGTAACATGTTATTGTTTGATGAAATGCAGAAATGATTCGTGAAGACCCCAGTGTTAAACTTGGGTTAATTCAGGAAAGGATTTCGACCATGCTGGGTTTTCACATTTCATACAGAAAGCCATGGAAAGCAAAGCAAAAGGCTATTGTGAAGGTTTTTGGGGATTGGGATGAGTCGTACGCGTTCCTACCTAGGTGGTTGGGTTACATGGTCAATTTTGCTCATGGGTCTGCCTATAAGTTGGAAACAATGGATCATTTTGTCGAAGGTGAACTCGATGACAGTGTAAGGGTATTTAAGAGGGTTTTTTGGACATTCAAGCAGTGTTGTGATGGTTAACTTTTGTAAGCCCATTATCAGCATCGATGGTACCCATTTGTATGGGAAATATCGTGGAACGTTGTTGATTGCAACATTAGTTGATGCCAACAATTACGTCTTGCCAATTGCATTTGCGATTGTCTGCGCAGAGAATATTGACAATTGGTCGTGGTTTTTGGCACTACTCGGTATTCATGTCACGCAGAAAAATGGAATATGTCTAATTTCCGATCGACATGCAGGCATTCTGGCGGCGGTGAATAACGAACAACTCGGATGGCAACCACCCAGGGCATACCATGTTTTTTGCATTTGGCATTTGGCAAGCAACTTCAATCATAGGTTCAAGAATATGATGTTGAAGAAACAATTGATGAAGTTAGGTAAGGAACGTTATTTACATGCACGTCATCCATACGCGCATTATCGCATGGTATTTACTTGGTGTTTGTATATGTAGGTTACACAGCTTCTCGATTATATTTTGATGCCGGCTTAGACCAATTTAAAGAAGCAAGTCCTGAAATAGCTGCGTGGATTGATAGAATCCCAAAGGAAAAATGGAGTCTAGCTTATGATGATGAGGGACGAAGGTTTGGTCATATGACAACAAATCTATCTGAGGTTTTCAACAAGGTTCTTAAAGGCGCGAGAAACCTTCCTATCACGTCACTTGTTCGATTCACATACACAAGACTAGCGACATATTTTTTGCGTCACCGTCAGGAGGCCGTTGAAGAGGTGGAAAGAGGTAACCAATTCGCAAAAGTAGCATGGCAAAAATATTTGACTAGGATAGACAGATCTGCAACACATTCAGTAACATCCTACGATGCAATGCAAACAAGATTTGAGGTTCAAGAATCGTACAACATCCGAACGCATCAGTCAGGGAAGAAATGGTGGGTGTCCTTATAGGAAAGAAAATGTCAGTGTGGTCAGTTCACAGCATTCAGGTTCCCATGTAGTCACGTTGTTGCAGCTTGTCGGTCTATACATGTCGATGCCAGCCAATATATAGACCCTGTTTTCAGTGTTGCGAATCAGTCGCAAGTGTATTCAGCGCCGTGGTTTCCAATTGGAAATGAAGACTTCATACCACCCACTGGGCAACCACCGATCATCCCTGATGTTGCACTAAGACGCAGCAGAGGACGGCCTAAGTCAACACGTATCCGTAACGAAATGGATTCGAGAGAAGGAACCAGCATCCGAACAAAATGATGGAGGTCCAACACAAGCCAAGGGTCTAGAAGAAGAGCTTGAAGCACTTCCTTTGGTGATTAAAGGACCAATGACAAGGGCTAGGATGCAAAGGCTTCAAGAACAAATCAAGTCTAACCTTACCCTTTTGAAGATTAATGAAGAAGGCTGCAAATGGATGAATTTCTCTGTATTAATCGATTACCAGTAGCCTGTAATCGATTAAATTGCTTTGTATTAATGTTAGAATTGTAAGTATCTCTGTAATAATCGATTACAAGTTCCTTGTAATCGATTACATAGGCATTTTGAGGATTTTGGGTCGCTCTGGAAAAATCGATTACAAGAACTTGTAATCGATTATTTTCTTCAAATTAATCGATTACAAATGACTTGTAATCGATTACATTAAAGCATCAGTAGTGTAGTTTTGAACTTGGCTTGAAGGTAATCGATTATTCCGAGGTGTAATCGATTACCTGAAAGTGTGAGTTTTGGGGGCCGCTCTGGAATAATCGATTATTTTGGTATGGTAATCGATTAAATTGTTCTTGCCAGATTTCCAGAACTGCAATGAACAATTTAATCGATTACAGAGCAATGGTAATCGATTATTTGCTTCAAAATAATCGATTACAGGTCGAAATAATCGATTAAAGTCGTTTCGATAACTGAAGCGCCAATTTCGGTTTTAAATCTTTGAGCAGCTTCCCTTGGAAGTCTTATTTGCATTTCATTTTAGAAGCATTTACTTGTCATTTAACTTGTATTTTTCGTGACCTATATAATTCACAAACTACAGAATGTAAAGGACTTTTGGATTAGTCAATACAACTCTGAATTGTTGAGAGGGCTTTCTCTCTTGTTCTTGACTAAGAACTTCTTGTTTCTTATCAATGGCTCTTCTGCTATTGTGGTGATTCTTGTAAGACTTATTGGAATTCCTATTCCATGGTGTCATTCCCATCTCATTTCTAATCCTATTCCATCAACCCATTTCTTTAATTTCTCAAATCCTAAACAACTAAAGAGCTTCCCAAAACAGAGTACTCCTTACCCTGTTTTAATTTCCTTTGAAGACTTGATTTCCAACCAAGGTAGATTGGGCAAACAAGACTTGGATCCGTCCAGGAGTCTATCACAAAATGTGGGTATTGTCGGGTTGTCGGTCACAACAGGAGAAATTGTCCTTCACGCAACCAGCCTAATTGATTTGTATGTAGAAAATGTATGTTAGTTTTTAAGCTTCGAATAACATCACTCGGATTGTAGTTTATTTTGCAAGTTAATGTTTTTGAAATCTTATGTAATTTCCAATTTGCAAGAAATTGTTCATGTGTCATCCATCAACTACGGAATCATTTAATAAACAACAAACGTCGAACACGAATAATAACCATTAAATGTCCAGCATCATTCGATAAACATGAAATATAAAGCAAGTCATAAAACCATAAAATATCCAACAATAAAAACACACCACAAATATCCAGTAAAAAAAAGTGCACGATAATAGAAATCACAAATAAGTCTGAACCAACACAAAAGCAGCATCACTAGTCATCTGCACCATCACCATGATATCCACGGCATCGTCGAATGTCATGCTCATAAGGTGAAAGATGACATCTACGCCGAGTACCCCTATCCGGGTTTCTTCTAATAAGCTGGGCAGGCTCCTCATCTTCCTCATCATCACTGCATATTGTTGTCGCTAAAAACTCCGAAATAGGACTATATCCACTGCAGCCTGGTTCGGACTGCATCTGATGTGTAGAGCCTGCAACGGGTCTCGCAAATACCGGGCTGGACTCCGAAGTCGGTTGCGCAGGACGATAGACATCTGGGGATGGCGATGGGGCGTGGGAGCTAGGACCACCTGCATACATCGGATACACTGGGAAACCATACCTCTGCGACGGCATCTGAGGCATGGAAAACCACGGAGGGTACTGAGACGGTGCACTGTTGGACGATCCTGTCTGCATATGTGGGGGCCAGAGGTACTGTTGTGTTGGGCCTGCTGGGTATCCAGGTGCGACATAAGTACCTGTAGGACGAGGCGGTAAAGGTGGCACAATGATGGGTGAATCAGCAACAGGCGGTGTGGCATGGTGGAGGGGCAACCCCTCATGACTGGCACGCCGGTTAGCACGAACAACCTGCGACGGTGCCTGAGTTTGACGATCGACATGCGGAGCTGCAACATCCCCAGGATCAACAAGCCTGTCAAGGTCATCACAGGCAGCAAGTAGACGAACTGCCTCGTCATACACCTGGCTCATATCAAAAGCATCCTGGGCCTGTGACTCAGGCGATGTCATGTGCACAATGATCTCAGCACGATTAGTCTGCATATAAAACATTAGTTTACATGTATAATAATAACACAAAAATTAGGTCATACGCATTTAAATAAAATACTAACCACATGTGCATTGCACGCAGCTCTCCGAGTCATCCATCGACGTGTGACAGAGAAGTACCACTGCATGTACTCACTGTTCACGGACAAATAACCATCTCGCCTCATCGGACTCAGATTCTGCAAGATGAGGCCATCTCTGTTCGCCCATTGGGCGATGTAAAACTCATGACGATGCCTCCAGTCCACCTCTGACTTACCGGTGACAGTGATCGTCAGCAACTCGCTACAGTTAATCGGGTCATCTGGGATATGCTGGTCAAACCCAAATTGCCGCAAAACACGATCAGGTTGCTGGTATATGACGAGCTCAAAACAAATCAAGGGGGCAACGACCAACCAACGTCTATCCATCTCTTCATCCATTGGATTAACTATGGCTACAATATCGTACGGCCTCCAACGAATTTGTCTCCTACGCATCACATCCATATAATGACGATATCTGTGTATGTGACTGAATCTGGCCTGACGCGTGGTATACACGTTAAACCTACGACAGCAAAGCATTAACAACACATTCATCATAATTACATCGACTACCAATAACTACAAGCCTGAAATCCCAATACCTGTGGCCATAAATCTCCTCCTGAAGATGATCCTGGTCCTCAATGGTTGGGATGTCAGGCGAAATACTGGGGAATCTGGTCCAAGCCCAAAGTTGTAGCAAAAGGGCACAGCCACCCATATCACGCCGGGATGCACGCGTAGCCCGGCTCAACTCTCTATATAGTGATGCAAGCACAGTTGATCCCCAACTGAAACTACCAGTGCGCTCGAAATCGTCTAGAAACAGCAAATAACTAGCCGACACGAAGCTGGAAGCGGTGTCGACAAACAATGTCCCGCCTAAGATGCGCAAAATGAGTGCGCGAGTGTACCTGACATGTCCAACTTCAGTGCCAGCGTGGGCAGCATAGTCACCGAACTGGTCTCGTAAAAAGTGCATTCCCAACAATGCTCCTTGTAAATCACGATCTGCAGTCGGCTGAACCCCTAAAAGGTCACCGACTATCTCCCTGTAGTTGTGTCGTCTGTGGGTGCCTGAGACCACCTCACCATCTGTCGGCAGACCCAACAGATGGTGTACATCCTCTAAGGTGATCGTCACCTCACCCATACTCATGTGGAACGTCCTTGTCTCAGGACGCCATCGCTCAACCAATGCCGAAACAAGGTGGTGATCAATCTGAAATATAACATTATACGGTAAACACAATGTGATAAAAATGCCGTATGAACTGTTCGAAACGATGGATACCTCGTGGTTGCGCAAACGCGCAACGTGGTAAAAACCCGCCTGCACCAGCCAAGGATGAATGTCCTCGGGTATGGCTGTATGATCGTGTGTAGCAGCATGTCACACGTTTAGCACACGATCACGCGCCGTCGGATCTTCCTGAGAATTCCACACAATGGTGGAAACGTGTCTAGGTTGTAACGTCAACAGCGTGCGTACACGTGGCCCCGGGTCAATAACACTCGATCCAGCCTCAGTCGCTGTCGGTGCTGCCGTATCATGCTGATCCATCGTATATAATCCTAAAACCTATATTTTGATAAAAAAAGGTCAAATAATAAATATTTAAAAATTATATTTATTTTCAAATTTAAAATACAACTTAAATATCTAATACGTTAAAAATAATAACTTAAATATTAAAAAATTATATTTAATTTCAAATTTCAAATACAACTTAAATATTTAATATGTTAAAAATAATAACTTAAATATTTAAAAATTATATTTAATTTCAAATTTCAAATACAACTTAAATATTTAATACGTTAAAAATAATAACTTAAATATTTAAAAATTATATTTATTTTCAAATTTCAAATACAACTTAAATATTTAATACGTTAAAAATAATAACTTAAATATTTAAAGAATTAGTTAAATAGTTATAAAATAACTTAACAAAATTAGTACAACAATATTTACATTAAAAAATGAAACAATAAAATTTTACCTATTAGAGTAAATATTTA
>PYAF01005707.1:479067-492698 GCA_007407185.1 Glycine tomentella
ATCAGCCCCCACCAAGGCTACGGCCTGAAGATGAACTTATGGAGGATATTCTGGCTCCTATGTTCACAAGACCAAACTCTAGTATTGTGAGACCACCAATCCAAGCCAATCATTTTGATATAAACCCATCGTTAATATCATTGGTGGAGCGCAGTCAGTTTGGAGGAGATGATTCGGAAGACCCTCATGATTTCATAGACAGGTTCCTTAGAATCTGTGACACTATTAGACACCAAGGAGTCTCCGATGATGCTGTGAGGCTAAGTTTGTTCCCGTTTGCTGTGAAAGATAATGCTTTGAGGTGGCTGAATTGTCAGACATCCAACAGTATAGCTACTTGGGATGATTTGGTTTCAAGATTCTTTGCAGAGTATTTCTCTATGGATAAGTACAATCGATTGGTGAACGAGATCACCAACTTCACGCAAAGTGGAAGAGAAACTCTATGCACTGCATGGAAGAGATTCCAGGCATTGGTAAGGAGATGCCCTCAATATGATATGCCTGTAGGTAAACAGGTCAGAATATTTTTCAATGACATGACTCCTGAAACAAGAATGATGGTAAACGTTGCAGCCGGTGGTACTATAATATCCAAAACCGCCGCACAAACATATGAGTTAATCAAATCTTTGGCAAGAACTGAGAATGAAAGCCATACACTTCAGCCAAAGAGGGAGCCTATTCAGCTGAATGCTAGTGATGCAATGCTTGCAGAGCAAAAGCTTTTGGCACAACAATTGGCCAAATTAAATGAGAAGATGGACAGATTGCAAGTTTCTGCAGCACAAGTGGGCACAAGCAAACCGTATATTGTGTGTGAGTATTGCCAAGGTGAGCACGAGTCTAACACTTGTCCTATTTTAGTTGGTGCTGACCCTGTGCAGGTAAATGGTGTTTGGAATGATCAAAGGCAGCAACAACAACCGTACCAGCAGCAACCATACCAAAGGAACAATAACTATGCAGCTGGAAATAACTATCAGAGAAGATTTCAAGGAGGTGGTTTGGATTATAAGTCCAACAACTACTTGCAGCCCCCTCCTATTCCAAACAAAGAACCTTCGGAGCTAGAAAAAGTGGTGATGCAACTAACTAAAACCACCACGGAGTTTATTGCTGAAACAAGGGCCCACCGGACCAATCAAGATGCTTCTATCAGAAATTTGGAAAACCAAATTGGCCAACTTGCAAAACAAATGGCTGAGAGGTCACAAGGTCAATTTCCAAGTGATACGGTTGTGAACCCAAGAGAACATGCTAAAGCCATCACAACCAGAAGCGGCAAAGTATTAGTAACTCTGGAGAAACCTGAATCAAGTGTGCAAGAGGTGGAGAAAAATTCTGCAACAACTGAAAAAAACAAAGAAAAAGTTGCAGAAAATTTGGAGGAGAAAGATCCTATGCCTCCACCAAAGAAGTGGGATTTTTCACGCTTTGAAAAATGATATACTCCTAATCAGCTAAGAGTCACGTTGTCCCGATCTACCTTGGCTGGAAATCAAGTATTCAATGGGAATCACAAACAGAGTGGAATATGCTCTGTTTTGGACAGCTTTTTTGGTTTTAGGGATTTAAAGAAATGGTTGGATGGAAAGAAGATTGGAAATGGAAGAGGATTGACACCATGGAATAGGAATTCCAATAAGTCTTGCAAGAATCACCACAATAGCTCAGAAGCTATTGATAAGAAACAAGAAGTTCTTGACTAAGAACAAGGGAGAATAGCTCTCAACCTCAAGCACTCACAATGAGCCAAATTCATTCAAATGATCAAAAGTTCCTTACATTTTGTTGTTGGTGGTTTATGTAGACCACGAAATGAAGGCTAAATGAAATGCTAATTACCCTAAATGAAACTCAAATGTAACTTCTAGGAGAAGCTACTCACAAAGTTTAAAAACTAAAATTCGTGCCCAAGCTGCAGAAACTGTTTTAATCGATTATTTCGACGTGTAATCGATTATTTGGTAGCAAATAATCGATTACCAAGGCTCTGTAATCGATTAAATTGTTCATTGCCTTTCTGGAAAATGAGCAAGAACAAATTAATCGATTACCATATGATTTAATCGATTATTCCAGAGGCCCCCAACCACATACAGCTTTAGGTAATCGATTACACATCGGATTAATCGATTACCTTCGAGCACAGTTCAAAACATACACTAACTAAGCCTGATGTAATCGATTACAAGGGTGTTGTAATCGATTATTTCGAAGCTTGTAATCGATTACAAGGGACTTGTAATCGATTTTTACAGAATGACCCAAAATCCTAAATTGCCTATGTAATCGATTACAAGGAGCTTGTAATCGATTATTACAGAGAAAACTATAATTCTGACAAATATACAAGTGCATGTAATCGATTACAGGCTGTTGGTAATCGATTACAACATACAAATTTATCTTTTTACAGCCTTCTTCATGATCCTTCAAGAAGCTAAGGTTGGCTTGGATTTGATCTTGAAGTATTTGCACCCTAGCCCGTGTCATTGGTCCTTTAATCCCCCAGGAAGTGCTTCCATGTGTAACTCCAAATCTTCCTTCACTTGCCTTGATTTGGATTACATCATCCCCTCCCTCTTCAAGAGAACTTGTCCTCAAGTTCAAAGCTTTATTTGGACCTGCATAAAACAAGGAGAGATCACATACTTTGAAAGTATTATGCTTAGTATACTCACCTTGCAAATCAAGAATGTCTAGAGGAAATTTATCCCTCCACTTGGGCTTATTGGCTTGTGTAGCATATTGTGCCAATGCCCTCTCCACATGGACCTGTTTTTGCTCATGTAATTTCCTAACATAAGAAACTTTAAACACCATATTAGAAATGCTAGGTAATGACAATAAAGCAAAAATAGTTACAGAATTTATACCATAAGCAATTTGAAAAGGATGTATTAAAGTAGTTCTATGAGCTACTTTATTGTGAGATAGACAATCCTCACTATCCCTCAACATGCCCTTGATATCCCACTTAACATGTTTCTCATTGTTCATGCTTTGACTTTGCACATGTTCAATAGACCTATAATCACTATTAAACACAAATTTATTTTGTAAAAGATAATGTTGCAAAGTTTGCAAAACACTATCACATGCATTCAACTCCTTATCATAAGTGGAATAGTTTAAACAAGCATCATTTAATTTCTCACTACAATAAGCCATAGGATAGTCATCATGTATCAAAATTCTACCAATGCTTATAGTAGATGCATCCCATCTCACTTCACAAGAAACATTAAAACTAGGCAATTTAACACTAAAAACACAAGACAAACTATCATTAAAAGTTTTGAAAGGAATTTCATATTCTTGCTTCCAAGAGATTGCATTCTCCACAAAAAGAGATGGCATCATTTTCAGCACCTTTCCTCCTTCCCTTTCAACATTTAAACAAAGATAGTTAGAAATCATACAATGAAGAGATGGTCTTGCTAGTAAAACTCTCTTTACATGTTGACCTCTCAAGAAGAAACTTTCTTTAATCTCTTTAATTTTTTTATGACTATTTTCTTTTTCCTTTCTTTTTTTTCTCACTATATTTTCCTTTTTGTACAACACTCTTTTTTCTCTTTTCAAGTGCAGTATTTTTTTCCAACTCTTTTATTCTTTTTTCTTTCATCTTTATTTGATCTTCAAACACTTGTTTAGGAGTCAATGGTCTTAAAATATTTTTCTTGCCATTGTGTCAAACTCAAAAGTATTTTCTTTGCCATCATGTATAGCTTTCCTATCATATTGCCATGGCCTACCAAGAAGAATATGGCCAGCCTCCATAGGAACAATATCACAAAGAACATTATCATGATAAGCATTAATAGAAAAAGGAATAAGCACTTGAGAATTTACTACCACTTCTCCACTCTCACTTAGCCATTGTAGCTTGTATGGCTTGGGATGTTTTGTGGTTGGCAACTTTAATTTCTCCACCATTCTTGTGCTAGCTACATTTGTACAGCTTCCACCATCAATGATGAGTGAACATACTTTGTCTTTCACCAAGCATCTTGTGTGGAAAATATTTTCTCTTTGAGTATCTACACACAAATTACTCAACATTCTTCTCACCATTAAAAGGTCTCCTTCTTCCGCCTCCACAAGTGTAATTGTTTTCTCTTCCTCACTTGAAGATCTTGATGCATCACTAGAAGATTCACTAGTAATCTTCCCATTTTCTAGCAATGTCATAGTTCTCTTATTAGGACATTGGGAAGCAATATGTCTTCTCCCAAGACATTTGAAGCATTTAATACTTCCGGTTTTTGTTGGAGTAACTTGCTCTACCTTTTTATTTGGCTTTTCTACTTTCTCTTCTCTTCTTTTAATTGGGGAACTCTCTCCTTTAGGCCTATCTCTCCAACTAGAATTTGCATCTCCATTAGACCTAGAGTAGGGAATTTTCCTCCTTTTCACTTGTTGTTCCACTCTTTGAGCCTTATGCACTAGGTCCTCAATTGTCTCATAAGAATATAATTCTACCACATCTTGGATTTCTCTATTTAATCCATGAATAAACCTAGCCATAGTTGCTTCCTTATGTTCCACAACTCCAGCCCTCATCATCATTAACTCCATTTCCTTATAATATTCATCAACACCTTTGGAACCTTGTAAATGTCTTTGAAGAAGATTGTGAACATCTCTAGAGTAATAAGATGGAACAAATCTACCTCTCAAGCATGCTTTCAAGTCCTCCCAAGTATTTACTCTTTGCATTCTTCCTCTCTCTATTTCCCTTTGCATGTGATTCCACCAAGTTAAAGCATAACCCTCAAATCTATAGTAGCAAGAGTAACTTTTTTATCCTCCTCAAAATATTGACTTGAAAAAATCTGCTCAACTTTCATCTCCCATTCAAAAAATTCATTAGGGTCATTAGTACCAAGGAATTTTGGAATCTTAATTTTAATTCCCCCAAACCTTCATTCCTCTCATCTCTCCCTAACCTCCTAACTTCATCTCCTCTATGCTCTCTCCTTATCCTCCTAGGATTATGTCTCCCATGATTTTCCCTCCTATCATGTTCTCTCCTCCTCTCCTCATAGTAATTTGCTCCATGAGAAGAAGCATAATCACTCCCTCTTCTACTACTTCTACCCATTCCATCCACACTTCCAATGGAACTACTTTTTCTTGTTTTCTCTTTTTTCAACTCTTCAAATTTCCCATCTATTTCTGTTTTTAATTTCTCCATTTGCTTTGTCATAACTCTCATCAACCTAGAAGTCCTAGGTGACAAATCTTCATCTCTACTTGAACTCATCCTTCACAAAGAAATTGGTTAGCAAAAACACAAGTATAAAATGAAATTCCTCACCACTCTCTAAGTGTTTACACTCCCTCGTGTTTGCACACTTTCTAGGCTTTTTCTATAATGATCTCTCTTGCCTTTTCCCACTCTTATCCTCTCTATAGTTCTTAAACAAAAACTTCTAATCAAATCAAGCTTCTCTTACTAAAGTGAAATATGAAATGATTCTAGACAAGGCTTAAGAGTCCAAAGAATAGAAAACTCTAAGACAAAACTGTTGGAAATTTAAATGACAAGCAACAAAGCACAATTTAGAAAAGGACTACTCAAAAGGAATTAATGAGACAACTCAAGGAAACTTCAGATTAAACAAGCTTTGTCAACCCAATTGATATTCAATGAAATGCAATTGTTGAAACAAAGTTCATGCATACTGAAAAATCACTCACTTTTCCCTTGATTTGTTGTTCAAAACAGCATACAAATTGTAATTTTGTAACTTGGTTTTCGTTTTTCTTTGATTTCTGTTTTATTTTCGTTTTTCCAGCTATTGGCACTTTTCTTTTGCTTTCTTTCTTTTTCTAACCTTGATGCAAATTTCTTTTGTTTTTGTTTTGCACTTTCTTTTCAGATCAACACGAAATAGGAAAAAAAAATTTCAGTTTTTCAGCACAACAACAACACACTTGAATATCAATTGACAAGAATCAAAGCTAAGAATCAAGAAAACTATGAAGAACACAAGAACAATATGAGAAAATAAAATTTGAAAGACTTGAATTCAAAAAGAAACTTAAAGAACACACTAGGGTTTCGTGGTTGAACACACAACAAGTCCAAACCAACAAGAATTAGAAGAAAACAACAAGAAACACAGAATTGAAATGAAATTTTCGTTTTTGGGTTTTGTGCAGAATTTTACCTTTGAAGAACCCAAAACTGAAATTGAAGAAGATTTCCACAAGGAACAAGCTCTTGATACCATATGATATACTCCTAATCAGCTAAGAGTCACGTTGTCCCGATCTACCTTGGCTGGAAATCAAGTATTCAATGGGAATCACAAACAGAGTGGAATATGCTCTGTTTTGGACAGCTTTTTTGGTTTTAGGGATTTAAAGAAATGGTTGGATGGAAAGAAGATTGGAAATGGAAGAGGATTGACACCATGGAATAGGAATTCCAATAAGTCTTGCAAGAATCACCACAATAGCTCAGAAGCTATTGATAAGAAACAAGAAGTTCTTGACTAAGAACAAGGGAGAATAGCTCTCAACCTCAAGCACTCACAATGAGCCAAATTCATTCAAATGATCAAAAGTTCCTTACATTTTGTTGTTGGTGGTTTATGTAGACCACGAAATGAAGGCTAAATGAAATGCTAATTACCCTAAATGAAACTCAAATGTAACTTCTAGGAGAAGCTACTCACAAAGTTTAAAAACTAAAATTCGCGCCCAAGCTGCAGAAACTGTTTTAATCGATTATTTCGACGTGTAATCGATTATTTGGTAGCAAATAATCGATTACCAAGGCTCTGTAATCGATTAAATTGTTCATTGCCTTTCTGGAAAATGAGCAAGAACAAATTAATCGATTACCATATGATTTAATCGATTATTCCAGAGGCCCCCAACCACATACAGCTTTAGGTAATCGATTACACATCGGATTAATCGATTACCTTCGAGCACAGTTCAAAACATACACTAACTAAGCCTGATGTAATCGATTACAAGGGTGTTGTAATCGATTATTTCGAAGCTTGTAATCGATTACAAGGGACTTGTAATCGATTTTTACAGAACGACCCAAAATCCTAAATTGCCTATGTAATCGATTACAAGGAGCTTGTAATCGATTATTACAGAGAAAACTATAATTCTGACAAATATACAAGTGCATGTAATCGATTACAGGCTGTTGGTAATCGATTACAACATACAAATTTATCTTTTTACAGCCTTCTTCATGATCCTTCAAGAAGCTAAGGTTGGCTTGGATTTGATCTTGAAGTATTTGCACCCTAGCCCTTGTCATTGGTCCTTTAATCCCCCAGGAAGTGCTTCCATGTGTAACTCCAAATCTTCCTTCACTTGCCTTGATTTGGATTACATAAAAAAACCCCCATATCCTATATTGACTAAGCAACAAGAGCAAAAGCGACAGTTTGTAAGATTTCTAGAGATGTTCAAGAAGTTGCATATCAACATACCGTTCGCGGAGGCATTAGCTAACATGTCGAATTATGCGAAATTCATGAAGGAACTCCTATCCAACAAGAAAAAGTTGAAGGAATGCGAAACAATAGCACTCACGGAGGAATGTAGCGCAATCATTCAAAGAAAGCTTCCTCCGAAATTGAGAGATCCAGGGAGTTTTAATATTCCTATAGCTATCGGTAATATTGATGTAGGAAAAGCATTGTGTGACTTAGGGGCTAGTATAAATCTGATGCCATTATCTATGTGTAAGTCCCTAGGCATAACTGAACTTAAACCAACTAGAGTGTCTCTGCAATTAGCGGATAGGTCGTTAAGGACACCCTCCGGGGTAATAGAAGATGTTCTAGTAAAGGTAGATAAATTTATATTTCCTGCAGACTTCATTGTGCTTGACATGGAAGGGGAAAGTGAAATTCCCCTACTTTTAGGAAGGTCTTTCCTAGCCACTGCTAGAGCCTTGATAGATGTTGAGCAAGTCAAATTAGAGTTAAGATTGGATAATGAGTCTGTGGTTTTTAGTGTGTTTGATGCAATGAAACATCCTAATGATGAACATGACTGTTTTCGTATAGATGTATTGGATGATGTAATCTGTGCAGGTTTTGAGGCAAGTGCTGCAACAAATTTTAAGGAAAATTCAGCACAAGATGCAGCTAGCACTGAACATGCAGAAAAATCACCAGCAGAAGCACAAGCACATCTGCAGAATTTTACACATACAGCCGCTGTAAATTATGCAGAAAATTCTGCAGCAGAGGAAGACCTTGCAACCACCTGCAAAGTGGAAGCAGAAAGTGCAGCAGGCAGTTCCAATAATGCTGAGAAATCTGCAGAACATGAGCTAGAAGAGCTGGAATTGAAAGAAGATGATCTTCCATCCGGAGCACCCAAGGTTGAGCTTAAAGAGTTGCCGGAATATTTGAAGTATGTCTTCCTTGGAGATCATGAAACTTATCCAGTAATAATTAACAAAGGGCTGGATTGGCATGAAGAAGTCAAATTGATTAAAGTGCTTAAGGAACACAAGTCCGCTATTGGTTGGTCTATTTCAGACCTTAAAGGTATAAACCCTTCCTTTTGCACTCATAAAATTTTAATGGACACTGACGTGAAACCTGTAAGACAGCCCCAAAGAAGGCTTAATCCTGTAATGAAAGAAGTGGTAAGAAAGGAGGTTGTTAAGCTTTTGGATGCAGGTATGATCTATCCAATCTCTGATACACCATGGGTAAGTCCGGTCCAAGTTGTTCCAAAGAAAGGTGGAATGACCGTGATACAAAATGAAAAGAATGAATTGATTCCATCAAGGACAATTACAGGCTGGAGAATGTGTGTAGATTACCGAAGGCTTAATGAAGCAACTCGCAAAGATCATTTTCCACTTCCATTCATGGACCAAATGCTTGAACGTTTAGCCGGTCATGACTACTACTGCTTTCTTGACGGTTATTCTGGATATAACCAAATTCCAGTTGCACCGGAAGATCAAGAAAAGACCGCATTTACCTGTCCATTCGGAGTATTCGCCTATCGGAGGATGCCATTCGGGTTGTGCAATGCACCCGCAACTTTCCAAAGGTGTATGCTTTCTATTTTTTCAGACATGGTAGAAAGAGGTCTAGAGGTATTTATGGACGACTTTTCTGTTTTTGGGCCTTGTTTTGATACATGTTTAACCAATCTAGCAAAAGTATTAAAAAGATGCCAAGAAACTAATTTAGTCTTAAATTGGGAAAAATGCCATTTTATGGTTAGAGAAGGTATAGTACTTGGACACAAAATTTCTGAAATGGGACTAGAGGTAGATAGAGCTAAACTTTTACTTATTGAAAAATTACCTCCTCCTATTAACGTGAATGGTGTTCGTAGTTTTCTTGGCCATGCAGGATTTTACTGCTGATTCATCAAGGACTTCTCAAAAATTGCAAAACCACTGAGCCAACTGTTGGAAAAAGATGCAGAATTTGCATTTAATGATGCATGTCTTAATGCATTTAATGTTTTAAAACAAAAACTCACCACTGCACCAGTTATAACAGCTCCGGATTGGAGTTTACCTTTTGAATTAATGTGTGATGCTAGTGATTATGCAGTAGGTGCTGTTTTAGGACAAAGAAAAGAGAACAAATTGCATGTCATTTACTATGCTAGTAAAGTTCTTAATGAAGCACAAGTTAATTATGCAACCACTGAAAAGGAAATGCTAGCTGTAGTTTACGCTTTAGATAAGTTTAGATCTTATTTGGTAGGATCTAAAGTGATTATTTATACTGACCATGCAGCTCTTAAATTTTTACTGCATAAACAAGATGCAAAGCCTCGTTTGTTGCAATGGATGTTACTCTTGCAGGAATTTGATTTGGAAATTAAAGATAAAGCTGGAGTGGAGAACAAAGTTGCAGATCACCTATCTAGACTCCAGCATAAGGAACTGCAAGATGGACCGGAGTTAGAGATAAATGAAGTCTTCCCGGATGAGCAAATATTTGCTGTTGGAGTTACTCCATGGTTTGCTGAAATGGCAAACTACAAAGCTGCTAAAATCATCCCTGAAACATTCACGTGGCAGCAGAAGAAGAAGTTTCTGACTGATTCTAAGAGGTATATGTGGGATAGTCCTTATTTATACTTTAATTGTGCTGACAATATTATCCGTAGGTGTGTAGCTGAAAGTGAAGTGCCGGATATTCTGTGGCACTGCCATTCATCCAACTACGGAGGACAATTTGGTATTAACCGTACAGCACAAAAGATCTTACAATGTGGCTACTATTGGCCAACAATATTTAAGGATGCAAAGGACTTTGTGCAACAATGCGACAATTGTCAACGAACTGGGAATGTGTCTCGCAGAGATGAGATGCCCTTGAACAACATACAAGAAGTAGAATTATTTGATGTATGGGGTATTGACTTCATGGGGCCATTTCCTAAATCATTTGGCAACCAATATATCCTAGTTGCTGTAGACTATGTCTCTACGTGGGTTGAAGCAACTGCATTACCCACAAATGATGCTAAGGTGGTGATAAACTTTCTAAGAAAATATATTTTCACAAGATTTGGTGTACCAAGAGCCATAATAAGTGACGGAGGAACACATTTCTGCAACAAGCAACTTGAAAGCTTGTTAGCCAAATATGGAGTGAAGCACAAGGTAGCAACACCATACCACCCTCAAACTAGTGGTCAGGTTGAGATTTCCAACCGTGAGCTGAAGCGAATTTTAGAGAAAACCGTTGGAACATCAAGGAAGGACTGGTCCAAGAAGCTGGACGATGCCTTGTGGGCGTATAGAACCGCATTCAAGACTCCAATTGGTATGTCTCCTTTTCAACTCCTCTATGGTAAGTCTTGTCATCTACCACTTGAACTTGAACATAAAGCTTTGTGGGCAACTAAATTTTTAAATTTTGAACTAACCAAAGCTAATGAAAAGCGGTTGTTACAGCTGAATGAATTAGATGAGTTCAGGTTGAAGGCTTATGAGAATGCCCGTATTTATAAGGAGAAAACGAAAAAGTGGCATGACAACCACATCAGACATAAGGAATTCGTTCCGGGCCAACAAGTGTTGCTCTATAACTCCCGACTGAAACTTTTTTCGGGTAAATTGAAGTCAAGATGGTCTGGACCGTTTCTGGTAAGAGAAGTCTTTCCTTATGGTACAGTAGCAATTTCAGCCTTGGATAGTGATAAGGTATTTAAGGTAAATGGATATAGGCTGAAACATTACTTTGGAGGTAAGGTGGACAGAAATTCAAGTTCTGTACCACTCCAATCTAACACTGAATGAATTGCCGTAAAGGTCTAGCTTAAGGACGTTAAACAAGCATTGAATTCTGTATATAAGTTTAAATTCAGTTATGGTAGTAGGTTTCAATTCATGCAATTAATTCATGTAATTTTAAGTTCATGCATCATAACCAATTTTAAGTTCATTTCAATTTTGCTTAAATAAGTAATAGTATTAGTTTAGTTATTTCAATTAGGAGTAGTTTAGTTATAAGGTTAGAAAATTAGAAGAGCAAGAGAGAAACAAAGGAACTCAGACAAAAGGAAGTCACGCGACTCGCGTGGGAATCCACGCATATCGCGCCATACATACTGGCCTACCACGCGACTCCCTTGGGAACCAAGTGACTCGCGCCATCTGCAACCAACAACATTTATTGACTGCATAAATTCACGCGACACGCGTGGGAATCCACGTATATCGCGCCATATGGCAGTGCTTAAAAGCATTATTTCACGCGACCCACGTGGTAATTGATGCGACTCGCGTCATATATAGAAACTCAAAAGGCAAATCAGGGCAATCCACGCGACATGCGTGGAATGTCACGTGAATCGCGTGAAACACCAGAACCAAAAAGCCAGATCTCACGCGAGTCGCGTGGAAAGTCACGCGACTCACTTGAAATGACCAATTCTTCACTGGAGCATGGCGCGACCCACTTCATTAGTGGCGCGAGTCGCGTGAATGCGCGGAATCCGTTTTTAAAATTAAAACCCAAGTCGCGCCTCTCTTCACTCCCACTCCCCCAAATTCTCTCCGTCTCTCTCGCCCTTAATTCCTTGACTCCCTCTAAATCCCTAAACTCCTCTCAACCCATAGCTCCCTATCAATACCTCTCACATTTTAAAAACCCACATTGTCTCATATCTCCTGCATTCGTTCTCTCCCGTGCATCCTCTCTGCAATTCATCTTCATTCATATACTTCACTTGAACAATGGCCAAGGACAAGGTAAGCCTAAACTCTAGGGTAGCCACATTTTCGAATTTGATACATATAATTATCTACTTCTACACTCTCTTGTCTGTGGTCTGATTAATTGAGCAAAAATTTTGGATTTTGCCATGCCTCCAACTCACATATCACTCTCATTCCCTTTGATGCACACCACATGTTCGATAAAAGGCCTGAGTGAGAATTGAATGAAATAGGTACCAAAATGAACTCCTTAGGCATAAGATTTGAATCAAGAAGAATGAATAATGTGAATGCAATTTAGTACCTGATCTGGTTGACAATTTTGATTAGCATACACTATGTGATTGTTAGAAGCATTTTGAACAGGTGAAAGTATAAAATCTAGGAATGAGTAGGAATAGATTGAGTAATGCTTAGTTGTTTTGATACACAATTGTAAATAGTTAAAAAGGAATGGAGTTTACCATAATGCCTGAATTGGAAACTAGAACCTTAGTGGTGAATGCTAGACACTTTTGTTAAAATTTGAGAAGTAACCTTTAGGAGACTCACACATATACATAAATCTATTTTGGATGTGGGTGTATACATTATGAAATTTGAAATGAAACTGGAATGATATGTGTGCATTGAAATATGAATGGAAATTGTGAATGACTAAGTTGAAATTGATGAAATGTGAAGACTCTTGATGTATAAAAATTGCTAAAATGTAAAAATGCTATGATAATAAGTTGAATGCCTTAAGCACATATTAATTGATTTATATGCAACCAGTGCTATGATATGATTCAATGATTAAGACTTGACTCACAAAACCACCTACTTGTGATTGAAATCTGGGAATTGTGAGCTAGATGTCTAGATTAGAATTAATCATTCATTGTGATATGTTCAATTATTCTTTTAAATCTAGAGCTGTTCATGCAAATGTCAAGTGCAGGGATGTTGTTTGCGATTTATGCGAATGTATATACGGCAAGTGCACCGATCGTTAAACAAGTAATAAAGAGTAAGTATCGTCTCCACAGGGATTGGAAGAAATTCACAGTAATTGTAAAGGTTGTGATTGAACAAGAACAGAAAAATACGCAAAAGTAGTTGGGATGATTATGTGAATTGAGAATGAAATTAAACAAAACAGTAATTATAAGATCGAATGATTACCAATGAGAAGTAATTGTGGTCAGGCACAATCCCTTATAAGCATTAACTCCTTCAATTGACTGGATATTCTAACTTGAAGTCTACATAAGACAAATCTCTCCTATATTCATAAATCCTAGAACTACTAGAGTCATACCTAGCGATTTAATTCTTTAATTCGATCGAGAACCCTAACCTTCTAGCGGTTCTGTCAAACTAAGAAGTCAGAGAATAAATCCTATGGGTTCGTGTTATGTTTACTCGGAGAATAAGTCTTTTC
>PYAF01005708.1:9128-33146 GCA_007407185.1 Glycine tomentella
CTGACTCTTCCCGGTCGGTCTATGGTGATCAGACCAACGACAGAAGACGAGATCACGGACACGGAAGCGATGGGGGGTGCTGTGTGTGCTGTGTGGAATTGAAAGAGAAGGGCCAGGATCAATATCGCGTACCTTTCACCGTCGCGTGCTTCTGCCTTATAACCTTTCGTTTGGGCCGGAAATGAGGCATTCTGTCTCCAGGATTGTAGCTATCGGGTCCTCTTCCCTTGTGCCTGTAGCGAGGATCAAGGGTTACTGGCCGGTAACTGCTCCTGCGTCATCGAGGGGAATCCCTGATTGCGCGGGTTCATTAATGAGGAGGATATGGGAGCATATCCGTAACAGTATATATATTTATTTTAGAATGAAACCGAGATGTATTGTACTAAGTTGCTTGTAAATGGAATCGCATATTATGTCTATTTGCCGAGAAGGATGTAAGACGTGATAGGTACTGGCCGGGCTGGATACAGGCCAAGATAGGTGCTGGCCGGGCTAGGTACGGGCTGAGGTCATGGTTGCCGTGTTGGGTGCAGGCCGGGTTCATGGTTGCCAGGATAGTTGCAGGCCGAGTTCATGATGGTTGTCGGCCGAGCTGGTTGGAGTGCCTAGCTCGGACTTTCCGAGGTGAATGAGTTGGCCGAGTTCATTTGGCCGAGGTGCCTGGCTGGGGTGGATGCCGATGTGGCCAAGTATATATGCCGAGTTCATGGTTTATGCCGGGCTCAAGGTTCCGAGGAGGAACATGCTGAGCTCGCTGGGTGTCCGGGTAAAAACTTGCCGAGCTTACATAGGTGTCGAGCTCGTATGGTAGACACCGGGGAGAGGGCATGCCGGGGAGAGTGCATGCCGGGCTCAAGGATACATGTGTGACCGAGGTACATGGGTGGCTGATTGGTATGGTTGTCCGGGTACGCAGCTGGTAAGGTATAAACCGTGGTATGGGTTCATAGGTGCATAGGGGATGCCGAGAAGGTGGCATGCCGGGATGGTTATGCATGGCTTGGGATGGCTACTTGCCGAGGTGGGTATAGTCGGATTAGTAGAGGAAATTAGTGTATAGCCGGGTTGAATGTATGGCCGAGCTTGCATGTAGGATGCCGAGAAGGGTGCAGAATTTCCATGAACATGGATGGTCGGGTTTCATGGAGCATGGGTGGCCGGGCTTATGTCCGGGTTCATGGATGGTCGAGCTTCTGGAGGTCGGGCCGAGCTCATGGAGGTCGGGTTCATAGAGGCCGAGGTCAAGGAACAAGAGGTCGGCAGGTGTTCGTGGGGCCGATGTGTATTTATTTGTGATGCCGAGATGCCATGAGTGCCGGAACAGGTGCAGGTCGGATATTTGCAGTCCGGCATGGATGCAGGCCGAGCTGCATGAAGAGTGGCCGAGCTGCATGAGTGGATTGGCCGAGCTCGGATTTGCCGAGGTCTATATATTAATAGGTGCCTAGGTGTATAATAAAGGAGTATGAATCCGGCAACCCTTCTTGGCCGAGGTCTGTATACGGAAAAGATGTAATTTCAGCAGTGTTTGTGGCCGGGTATATAGTAAAGCAGGACCTGGCAGTGCAAGGTATAAAGGTGCAGAAGAGTGCAAGGTTGCCGAGATATGTGTGTGGCAGTGAGGGCCGTTCACCGGAACTACAAGTTGATGTATAATGAATGAAACTCGGCATGTACCGAGGTGCAAGAGTACATGGCTAAGGACCGAGCTGTTGGTACGGAAATCTTATAAGACCGAGGTCTGAAGGTATATGATTTCCGACAGTGCATATAGTCGGGATATGAAGGTGCAGAACCGAAACGTACATGGTAATCTGGTATATTATACTGGCCGGAATGAGAAATATAACAGGGATATTCCTAATTGGCCGGAATGATTTTTCCTAGAGTAGTCAGAAGCTAGGTGCATGTATAGGAGTTGGTAAGATATACCGAGAAGTTGCATAATAAGGAAGCCTGCAACTATGCCGAGATACTGGACATAAGTAGAATCCTGATAGTTCAGCTTTATCTAGTATTTTAACATGCACGTATGGTGGTGCCTTTATATCATTTTTAGTTCCACAATTATTCTTTACAACATTTATAAACTAAAATTAACGTATATATATATATATATATATATATATATCAATACATTCTTATAATTCTATTTATAATTAAATCATTGTAACTTAAATTTTTAACTAAAGTAAAGGTTAAATATAGCTTAATAATACATAAATTAAACTTAATAAATTTCTAATTTTAAGATTGAAGCCTAGCCTACCTTCAATAATTTGGTGAATCACTATCGGAATGATTTTAAAAGAAAAGGGTCTTAAGTAAAGAAAATATTTGAGAAAATTTAGGGAGAGAGTGAAAGCTTATGGTATTTGAGTAGGTTGTTGGTGCAGAGGTTGAAACGTCCGAACTATTTATAGTGCTTTGAGTCGGTTAGAATTTTCTTTGGTTGGAGAAAATATCTCCTTTCCCTTATCTATTCATCCTTCCCTCATTTAATGGTGTGTGTACGTGGAAACTACTGCAGCTTGACTTTCGCTATTTGTTTTCTCCCTAATGCCATCTGTACCTTTAAAAGATTTTTCTAAGGATTTGGATTCATCAAAATTTTCACGTGGCTTAATTTTTGAAACTAAAATTTGTCTTAAAAATTTTTATTTTACCTATTCTGTTATTATAATTTAAATCATAAATATTTTTATATTTGAGGGTATTATACATATTCTAAAAATTTATTTTTGACAATATTACATATTATTTTAATTATAATATTTTTGGGAATGTTACATAATGAACACGCTCGTACTCAACTGCAATTTGGTTTAACGCATACCTGGACACCATGCCAACAAGTCTTTTGTATAATATTACTTTAAATACATGTCCGATCACATGGGTGCTTCTTTCTAATGATGCATTTATTTCAGTATGTTGCAAGGTGATCATATTGTTCATGGCATCTCAAACAGTGCATAAATCTCCAATGCTATTCTGTAGAAGCCTCTTCAAAGTCCAATGAGCTGACTCAACCTTGTGTTAAATGACAAAAATGTTAATAATTGAAAAACCATAAAATTTGATGAAAACAAGACAATGACAACAACTTCAAAAGATGTCTAACCTATTAGTTGTAGTGTTCCCAAAATGTAGCACCTTATTTTGTCCATGCGGTTATAAATCTTTCCTTGTGAGGACCCAACCATATATCTTTCACATAATCAACTAACGTAGGCCATGGTGAACAACAAATTTCAAACTTCATTAGACATTCATCATAACTATTCTGATTACTACAATCAACAAGAGTTCCCCAAGCTTCCATGACAAAGTCCCATGCGTTCTTCTGTCTAATATAAGTTTGACATTTTGCCTTAACATTCTTCTCAATGTGAAACCGACACAATAAATTGGTTGCCATTGGAAAAACAGTTTTCGCAACAATCATCAATGCACAATCTCTATCTGTAACAAACACTTGTGGAAAAAATTCACTTTTCAGGAAAATACCTCTAAAGTGTTCAAGGGCCCAAACAAGATTGTTTGTACGTTCTGCCTCTAGATAGGCAAATGCAGCTGAAAATGTCATTCCAGTAGGTGTCACACCAATTATGTCATGTAAAGGAAGCCTGTACCTATTTGTTTTGTATGTATTGTCTATCAAAAAAATCATATGATACGCATTGCTCAACTTCAATGCATCTGGGTGTGCCCAAAATATGTCACGAACCACATTTTTTTTCTTTCATTCTATGCCAATGAATATACATGTCGCTATGAAGAACTTTCATTAATTGCTGCATTTCAGTGTTATTACCTCTGATCTGCGTCCGGTATGCATATCTGATATTGTATATTTGCTTCAAAGTGATATAATTATTGCCATTGTGCTCCTTCAAAGTTAAAAGAATGTTTTTCGGTTTCACCATGGATCTTGTCATATCAGCTACAATCGTCTTCTCCTCCTCACTTAGCCTACCAGCATATGCGTGTCCACATAATGACCTTGCCAATGTATGATTATGTGTCCCACATATTAACTTCACTATCCAACCTTGACCTCCAGAGACAGGTTTTGCTCTTAGCTTAAACGGACAATCGCATTTTTTACTGCTACCCGTTGTTGGTGCAACACCTTTTTTGAATGATCTATATTTTCCACTCATTTCACAACCAATTATAACATATGAGGTTGTTTCTACCTTTCCACTTTTCATGTCACTCCTCATTATCACTACTACAAAATCATAAGAATACGCAACACTACGAGCCCATTTTAACACATCTTCACGGGAAATAAACACCTACAAAAAATGTACATCATTTGAATACTTTTATTAATTCATTTAACAACTATAACTACAAATATATACTTGTGACGTAATGAAGCCTTCCGAACATTCAACTGAACAATTAACATCTTCAAACACATCAGGTTCTTCACCAATGTCTTCCTCCATATTAACTTCTTCAGACATAATGCTATCATAAATCCACTGATCGTTGTCCATCTAAACAAATCCAAAAACACACATACTAATATTAAACAACATTGAAATTATAATGTAATCAACCATACTTTACCCAATATACCTTTACTAATATAATACATGCAGAACAAGCTTAAGCTCAGTGTAATATTCAATTTATCCAAGTTTCCTTTTTTTCTTCTTTATATTCAATTTAAATTTGATAAAAAAAAACAATGTATGACTTATACGGATTGAGTAATCCGTATGAATTATACGGATTGACTAATTCGTATAAGTCATATGGATTACACAATCCGTATAAGTCATACGGATCACAAATCCGTATAAGTCATACAGATTACTCAATCCGTATGAGTCGTACAGATTGTGTAATCCGTATGAGTTATACAGATTCAGTAATCCATATAACTTATATGGATCAATCAATCCGTATAAGTCATTCGGATTCAGTAATCCGTATACATCATACGGATTACTAAATCCGTATGACTTATACGGATTACTAAATCCGTATGACTTATACGGATTACTAAATCCGTATGACTCATACGAATTGACTAATTCGTATGATCTATACGGATTACTGAATCTGTTCTACTGTAAGCACGCAATTTACCTCGCAGCCACCCCACGGATCGTGTCTCCGACGACTGCTAACGGTGAATGCAACTACCACCACCACGACTGTGCCCTTCGACCAAAGCCACCTGCAATGCACAGCCAAAGCCACCCTCCGACCACCAACACTTAAACGCAAGCTCAACCAATTGAGCAATAGTGTTCAAGGACCAATAAAAAAAGCCAACAACACAGCTGAGGGTATTTTTGCCATTTTGAAAATATTATATAGTGTATAAGAAAAGCTTATAATGTATTTAGTAGAATCCTTTTTTTATTTGCTTCCTTCTTTATTGGGCTCAAATCCTGAAATAGTCCAAAAATTAGGCCTATATATATATATAGATAGATAGATAAATACCTTTTAATATTATGAATGATTTTTGCATGAATAAATAGACATACGTTCACCATGAATTTTTTTAATACAGAACACTATCTTTTACATATTCAAAACTAAAATTTAACACTACTAATTAAATTAGAATAATTTTGTAAAGCTGTTTGACACTCAACATGATAATTTTAAGTGTTGTCACCCCTGTACTAAAATTGGATATTGTCACATCGCTTTATGCAAATGGTTTCTACTGAAAAAAAAATGATATGAATATAAAATATGACCATAGAATGATTACACAGAAAAATAATTAGCTCTATTCTTCAGATTGGATCCTCTCCGATGCAGCAGCCAAAAAGTAAAGGAAAAAGAGGAGAGAGAATAAGAAAGAACATGGTAATTTTTAAATTAATTTGGCAAGGTTTGCCTTTCATAATGAGCTACCTAGCTTATATAAAACTACATTGTTTTAGGCTTTTAGCCCGTGCTGCACGGGGCAATCAGAAAAGAAATTGTTTATAAAAATAACAAACACATGATTAAACAATTTACTATTCTAGTGGAAAACAACATTAGATTAGTAGACAAAGCAAAAGAGAAGACCAAGACTTAGTTTCTACATAGCAAAGTCATCAATGAAGGAAGGAAAAGCTAGGCCAAAATTTTGAAGATGTGTAAACGGGAGAGATACTTTTTGCCTTTTTTGGTGGCCCTTGTCTTATTTTTTCTGTCTTTTTGTGTTAATGGTTTGCATTTTGTGCTGGTCCATGGAGGCCTTCATGGTGCATGGTGTTGGTATAAGGTGGCCAATAAGCTGAAATCAGAAGGTCACAATGTCACAACTCTAGACATGGCTGCTTGTGGTGTCAATCCAAAGCAAAGGCAAGAGGTTAATTCAGTTTCAGAGTACAATGAGCCTTTGATGGCATTCATGGCCTCTCTTCCTCCAGAGGAAAAGGTGATTCTTGTTGGTCACAGTCTTGGTGGGCTATCAGCATCTATTGCCATGGAAAATTACCCTGAGAAAATCTCTGTTGCAGTTTTCATCACTGCCACTGTTGTCTCTCAAAATCTCACCTACCCAGCTTTTCTTCAAGAGGTACTCTCAATGTCTTTGTAGTTGAAACGACTCCCATCGATCATTTTGTATGCATCAAAGAACTATTTTTATGTATTGGTATAAATGCATTAAAACACTTTATTAAATTACCATTGTGAAACTAGACACTTGATGAATTTTTATGTTTGCCATTGTAGAGAAGGAGAAGATTGATTTCCCTTAACTTGGACGAATTTTTCATATTGGATGGGGTTAACAAAGCTCCAATTCTCTCATCGCTTGGAGTTGAATTATTAGCATCCAGATTCTATCAATTGACATCAAATGAGGTAAAGATTTTCAAAAAAATTGCAATTCATACGGGTTCACTATATATTTTGATTTTAACTAAGATGGTATAATCATACAAGAAGGTATTTATTTATTAGAGAAAAAACAACGTAAAAATTTTAATTTTTGGGTAACAACTTTAGGAAGAGTTCTACTATCTACTTTCTTTGATCTGTAAATGATATATAAGCAGTTCATTAATTATATTTTAGTTTATTGACATGGACTTGATTTAATTTTGATAAAGTTTTTATCTTTTTTATGTACTATGTAATGTTCCCCACGATTAAAAAAAAAAAAGTTGTAATTTCCTCATTAATGAAGTCAGGTTCAATTACGTATTGTGCAGGATTTGACACTTGCTTTCTCTCTAGTGAGACCTTTACCTCCCATTACAAGCGATGTTAAATTATTGATGAAACAAACTGCAGTTACCAAGCACAAGAATGGAAGGGTATCTAAAGTCTTCATCATCAGTGAAAAGATAATTTGCACACAGAGGATTTTCAAAGTTGGATAATTGAAAGCACTGGTCCATATGCTGAGGTGAAAGTGATAAAGGATTCAGATCATATGGTCATGTTTTCCAAACCAAAAAAGCTTAGCTTTGAACTATTAAAGATTGCTTACAAATATTGATCTTTAAATGTTAATGTGTGTTGTGTCATCATAAAAAGAAAAGAAAAAAAACATGTTTATGGACATGTATCATAAAAATAAGTAACCAATAGCTTTTAATCATTATTATAATTACTATGTCTTTTTATGTTTGATTTTGGTTTGTGGCTGTCTGGCTGATGTAAAAAATTTGACATAGTTATTTAATGATTTGTTGCTGCATGTCTGCATTAATTAATTAGTTTTGACAATGTTATGGTAATTTCTCTTGGCCCAAAATAAAAGGCTCATTTATCTTATTAATTCAAATACCTAATATCTTAACCATCAAAGGATAAGAAGATATGACAAATATTATAACTGCCACTTATCAGTTATTCAGATAACTGAAGGTAGTGGAGATAACAACACTATAGCCACTAAACCCACTATCAGTTAATCTTCATATACAGATAATGGATGAGACTCACTACTCAACTAACTCAGGTCAGTATTCTCAAAGTTATAAATAAGGACGTCCTCCATGGAGAAAGGTACACAAACACACACACTCTAGCTCTCTCTCTCTTTCAATTACACATAGCACACACCCCACTCCAATCGGTGAATTTCTGTGATCTTCTGCTTCAGGGTATCATCCTCCATTGATATCCTTGGACTTGCAGAGTTAGAGTGATCCAACATCAAACACGTAGCACTTCGGTGTTATACATTTGTGTTCTGAGAACATACAGAACATTAGCACCGTCTGTGGGGATGATAAACTTCGACTCCCACGCTTATATACAGAAAAAGGAGAGGAAAAAGAGAACATCTAAATTCGCATGTTGAGAAGAGCAAAAATTATCATCCTTCAATATTCTCGATCTCCTTGTTTAACCGTTAGATTTTGCTGAAACTTTTACAACAAGTTCGCGACTCATCAATCTTCACATCTAACGGTGGGTTTCTTGATCGAGGCTTGAAGCATCACCAGAAAATTCCAAACAGAAATCGTTCAGAATCCGTTTTCTGAAGCAGGCAGCGGTATTGCGAGGGACATTTCTCTCACACTAACCGTTGGATCGCGTTAAAACTTTGAGGAAAGATTACTCAAATATGTTTCTACATTATGACCGTTCGGATCATCCATTGAAGCGTTTTCAAGAGGGAATGTTTCAACTGCAAACAAAGGTTATCAAAATTTCTGCTCTCTTTTATCTCGTTTCAGGCAGTGATATTGAGAAAGAGGTATCTCTTTTATCAACCGTTGGATTATCCTCAAATTCGGTCAGTGTGTTCCTCTCTTGTAGTAAATCAATTTGACCGTTGGGATTTGTTAATTTTTATTTCTAGTGATAGGAATTAATTTCCTACATAATCCAATTTTGTATGCCTACCTTTTGTGATATTTTGGTACAATTTTTGTTGAAATTATTTGCTGATTGTAATGGTTGTCGGAATCCTTGCGTAATCTCATTTGATTGATAGTGAAGAATTTGGGTGGATTTCGAGGGAGGTCCCATAATTTTTACTTATCACATTAAGAAGGCAACTTCATCAATATAGAATGTGAGATTCACCAACACCAACAGGGAAGCCAGGTTGGCATATGCCCAATATCACTTTATGAGGGTGGATCTTGTCTCAGGAGCGGCAACACAGATTAGATTAAGCAAAAGCTAAGTCTTCTCCCTCTTTTCTAATATGAAGCGTCATAAATAATTCTTTATAATATTTTTATAATAATGTATGTAGAATATTATTATTTTTACATGTCAAATAATGAAGAGAAATTATCGTAACGGCCCCATGGGATAAAAATGGTTAAGTTGCAGGAATTGAATCTTGAGGGTAAAGTCCAAGAGAGGGTTAAAAACTCAAGAATTGAATCTTGAGGGTAAAACCCAATAGAGGGTTAAAAACTCAAGAATCTTGAAGGTAAAGCCCAAGAGAGGGTTAAAAACTCAAGAATTGATTGCTTGAGGGTAAAGCCCAAGAGAGGGTTAAAAACTCAATAATTGAATCTTGAGGGTAAAGCCCAAGAAAGGGTTAAAAACTCAAGAATTGAATATCCTCATTAACCTCGATTCAGCGATAATTGCTAGCACAGCTTGGTAGGTCAGAGTGCTAACCAACCAAGCTGGGGGGCATCTGTTATGGTAATTTCCCTTGGCCCAAAATAAAAGGCTCATTTATCTTATTAATTCAAATACCTAATATCTTAACCATCAAAGGATAAGAAGATATGACAAATATTATAACTGCCACTTATCAGTTATTCAGATAACTGAAGGTAGTGGAGATAACAACATTATAGCCACTAAACCCACTATCAGTTAATCTTCATATACAGATAATGGATGAGGCTCACTACTCAACTAACTCAGGTTAGTATTCTCAAAGTTATAAATAAGGACGTCCTCCATGGAGAAAGGTACACAAACACACACACTCTAGCTCTCTCTCTCTCTTTCAATTACACATAGCACACACCCCACTCCAATCGGTGAATTTCTGTGATCTTCTGCTTCAGGGTATCATCCTCCATTGATATCCTTGGACTTGCAGAGTTAGAGTGATCCAACATCAAACACGTAGCACTTCGGTGTTATACATTTGTGTTCTGAGAACATACAGAACAGACAATACATGGGATGTCAAATTCATTAGTTTTACCAAAGGATCTAACTCAGTTGGTTAAGTTTGTTGTAAACCCTTACACATGTTTTTGATTCCTACATATTAAAAAATCAATTCATTAGTTTTGACATAGAAATAATGATTTCCCTTGTGTTTATATCAAGCATCCCATTTCCCAAGCACAAAGCAGAATAGGACCTTAAAGAACAAGGGGGAAAAGTTACATTGTTGCTTAAATTCTTGTCATCTTAATAACAACTCCATGACCAGGTTCTATAACCAAACGGAAGGAAGGTGAATGGCAGTAACTTAATGAGAGAGAGAAGCAAAACTTAAAACAGAATGAGAGACAAAATCACCTTCAGTTCTGCCATGGCTAAGTGTTGTCAAACACACACGAGGCCTTATTCCAAATGGATTATAGGCTTGTGGACCCTTGCAAGCTCCAAGCACCCCATTTGCAAATCTTTCTGGATTGAACTTGTGAACATCAAGCCCCCAGAGTTGAGGGTCTTGATTCAGAAGTGGGACTGGAATCTGAATATTCATTCCTTTTGGAACTAGTATGCCTTTTAAAAAATGTCTTGGAAAGCTGTTCAAACAACATTTGCTTGTGGTGAATAAAGCCTCAGAGTCTCTTGAATCACCAGGGTTAACTGCACGTGTAACATTTTTATAGAGGCAAAAAATAATAAATAATATAAATTAATTATTTAATTAGAAAAAAGGTACAAATGGGCCAATAATTAGGAAAATGGGGCAAGCATTCACGCCCATTTGGGGAGTGTTTAAACACGCCCAAATGGGGCGTGTTTGCTCCCATGGTGACACGTGGCAGTCTTAACAGGGGGTGCAGGGTTTTCGCGTTATTTTTGTAAATTACGGAAGACTATAACTTTTGATTGGGACGTCCGATTGATGCGAAACCGGTGGCCACGCGCTTGAAATCAAGAGGAGAAGGCCTGGGCAAGTTTCCAAAGGGGACTTGCCCAAAAAATTTTCCCAAACGAGGCCTCTAAGTGCCTCAAAAATGCGATTTTGTCTTTCAGCCTCCAAACAGTTGCTCATTTTTTGATTTTTTACTTAATCAATTAGTGAATTGCATGCTGTTTTTTATTTTTTTCAATTACTTCTTTCAATTTCGAGCGTTTTGACATAAAATACGACTCCATCGGACATTTCTATAAAAAATTATGACTGTCTAAAGAATTTGTTTGACGTATATATATGGGTGGAAATAGGTCAGGTCAGACTTCGTTAGGCCTGGCCTGGCCTGTTTTTTTTATTTTTTCAATTACTTCTTTCAATTTGAGCGTTTTGACATAAAATACGCCTTCATCGGACATTCCTATAAAAAATTATAACTGTTTAAAGAATTTGCTTGACGTATATATATGGGTGGAAACAGGTCAGATCAGGTCAGACTTTGTTAGGCCTGGCTTGGACCTGATTTAAAAATGTAAAGCTTGGCCTACCCTATTTATCTATCATAGGTTTTTTTTAGGTCTGACCTAGCCTATTTAAAAGCTTGGCTTGATCTACGAGCCTATTATATATTAAAAACCTACTTTACAATAAATATATATATATATATATATATTAAATAAGTCAGCCTGATAGGTTTAACAAGTTTTTTTAAAAGGTTGAGCCTGACCTTTTTATTTAAATAGGTTTTTCAGAAAGCTTTAACCTAACCTTAAATAGGTCAGCCAAAAGCCCCTGATAGGTGGTCTAACCCATTTCCATCCCTATGTATATATGTAAGTTATCCTACCATCCAATACTACAAGAAACAACAAATATGCTTGACGTATGTATACATGCTTAAGAAATTACATCTGTTATACTTTAAATAAACCCTAAATTTTGATAGAAATGTCCGATGGAAGCGTATTTTATGTCAAAACGCTCGAAATTGAAAGAAGTAATTGAAAAAATAAAAAACAGCATGCAATTCACTAATTGATTAAGTAAAAAATCAAAAAACGAGCAACTGTTTGGAGGCTGAAAGACAAAATCGCATTTTTGAGGCACTTAGAGGCCTCGTTTGGGAAAAAATTTTGAGCAAGTCCCCTTTGGAAACTTGCCCAGGCCTTCTCCTCTCGATTTCGAGCGCGTGACCACCGGTTTCACATCAATCGGACGTCCCGATCAAAAGTTATGGTCTTTCGTAACTTACGAAAATACCGCGAAAACCCTGCACCCCCTGTTAAGACTGCCACGTGTCACCATGGGAGCAAACACGCCCCATTTGGGCGTGTTTAAACATGCCCCAAATGGGCGTGAATGCTTGTCCCATTTTCCTAATTATTGGCCCATTTGCACCTTTTTTCTAATTAAATAATTAATTTATATTATTTATTATTTTTTGCCTTTTTATAGAAGGTCAACTTTGAAATGATTTACAACAACTACATAAACAATTGAGACACAAATAAATGTTGAATTAGAAAAGGGCACTTATAAAAGAATTGCTAAATAGCATGATTAATTTTTGTCTGTTCCATCCTATTTTCAACACTCATGTGTTACCCATTTTATGCCCACAAAATCTTGAGCAACAATATTTTATATAAAGTCCTTTGAATAAAACCAATAGGTCTACTATCTCTTAATGATCTCTCAACTTGTTCCTCCTTTTGTGTATATCAAGAGCCGTGTGGATTCATATAACTAACATCACTTAGATAAGGTTTTTGTTGTTGTGTACACTAGGATGCAATTGAAATGGGAAAGATCATAATGAAATTTCTCCAACTACAAATTCATTATATGTAATTAATGCATTGTGTCCAATTCAAATATCTGGAAACATTTCCTAGCCATGTTGTTTTATGTCCAAGATAAAGATAACTCTAATTCAAGGGCCATTGAATCTAATATTCTAATGTATTTCATGGAAACATTTAGCTTTAGCAAAAACTCTGTATAAAATACCGTTTTTAAGCTTCTAAGCATACTTGCATTGCATCTAGAGCACCTATTCCACAAACTTCAAGCACCTCAGCACGAGCGTGGTCTTGCCAATCTTGGTGCAAAGCTAACAGCATTAAGCACCATGATGCTGTGATTCAATAGTCTCATGTCCGGCAAAGAATATATTTTTGTAGTTATCAATCACAAACCTGTCATGTGAGATGGAATTTGATAAGAGACCATCACTACCCTTGCAATACTTTGTACCCCCAAGTATCATTTGTAAGAGATCCTGCTCATGAGTTTCCTCTTAGCGTTGTTTTATGAGGTTGGATATCTTTGACTTTATCTTTCTCTCGAATCTCCACATCTGTGTATCGCTTTTGTTTGGCAAGTACCTAAAACAGATTATGACAACATTTGTCAAGAACAAGAATGCAAATGAGGAATGCTAGCGATACTCTTTCTGACACTCTCTAACACTCTCTGGATGATTGGCTGAGATTTGTTGAAAATCGCCAGTCACCAAATATATGGTTAAGATGCATACTGATACCCCGGAATTCCAGCATGTATTTTGGACAAGAGTTTTTGAAGATCTCTAAGCTTTGAGAATATCTCTTTTTCTTCAATGTAATTACTACCAAAACAAGTTCTGGAAATTATGTCGCTGACAAACTTCAGAGGTCTTCGTCGAGTTTAATGAGTAGCAATCTCTGGAATTGCTCCTTCACTTTCAAGTCTAGCCTTCCTAGACCTTAGTGTTATATTTATTGAGTCAACCATCAGATTAACCATTGGCTTCAGCATGATTTACAACAAAAGCAAATTATGAGATTGCTATTCTAATGTAGTATAACTGAAATTATTTTTAGCTCTCTTGTAGATTACTTTTAGATTAGTTTTTTCAAGGTCAAAATACTTCAACATTCTTATTGAGTTAATATAAAATTTGGTCCCTAAATTTGATAATTTGTGTTGCCTGTGTCCATGAATTGGTTAAACTTGATGGCAAGTTGGCACTTTTAAGGACCAATTTGTATGGACAAGAATTTCAAGGAACAAAACAACATAAGTTGTCACTTTCAGGTACAAATTTTATAAGCTCAAAAACGTGTTTTTGATTTCTGTAATTTAATGTTTTTTCATTTTTGGTTCTTTTAAATTTATTTTTTTAATTTTAGTTCCTATAAATTGTTGTTTTACCAATTTTGGTCCTTGTAAGTTTATTTATTCATTTTTAATCCTTGTAAATTTGTACTTTTTCATTTTTAGTTTCTTTAACATTTTAATTTTTTCATTTATAGTCCCGATAAATTCACGTTTACAGAGACCAAAATTGGAAAAACGCAAACTTATAGGACTAAAAATAAGCAAAATATCTTACATAAACCAATATTGAAAAAGTGCAAACTTACAAGGATTAAAAAGGGACTACATGGACCAATATTTAAAAATTATGAAGGAACAAAAATATATTTAAGCCAATTTTACATTATCGAAAGAGATACACATGATGATTTCCTTCACCATCTCTATATCTGTCACCATTAGCCACTGTACAGTCCCAGTAGAAAACAAGTATAAGGGACCTGCACAAATCTAATTGAAATCAGAATTTGGACTTAAAATGGACGGCAATGAATTGTCTACCTACTTGATTTTATGATTATTATTTTCATATCAGCACTTCCTGCAAAGTATCATTCTACCCATTATATAAACAGAATTACAACTAGGGAAAATATATTCACTTTTTTATATTATAATTGTGAACTTGATTCTTTCTGCTTGAAATTGAGAATGCCTTAAGTGAATAAACCAAATCAAAGTCATGTTCCTATTGGTGGTTTTTATGTGTGCTTTTAATTTGGCCAAAATTACACTCTATAATGTGAGTGGTTGCATGTCTTCTGATGACAGCATGTATGGCTGTCATAATGGGCTGTCATTTCTCATGTATTTGCACTTTAAAATGAATGGAACATGCAAGACAGTATGGATGTTCAGCAAAAACGAAAATAGCTCTACTCTCTCATCTTCTCCTCTGCTTATGGTGTTTATGATTTATGTTTCATTGCTGTCTATATTGTTTGCTGTATTAATTTAACAGATTAACCAATAAACTCGGAAAATATGAAAGAGCTCTAAAACTCAATTGAAAACATCAAGTGTATGCTTATATTTTGAATGTTTTAATTTTTATAATCAAATTCTTACTAGAAAACCCATCAACTGCAAATGATAAAGACTATCATGGTTTTAAAGAAAGATAATGCTTTGATTCAGCTCTATATGCTTTTGTTACTTCTCTTCTATCAGAATTTGGAGTTTCACTCGATAATCCACGCAATAAAGGTTTCCATTAATAGTCAACGTAGATTACCCATGTAAAATTCCAATTCTGATTAGAGAACAGTAACAAAAGTACCTATACAACTGTATTTATGTTTTATCCTTTAAAAATTGTCTGCAACAACAATTCCAGCTGTAACATAAAAATTTTAGACTTAGAGCGACTACAATTTGTGCCACATCAACTGCATTTTTCCACACTTTCCTGCATTGTCAAAGATCAGCAGCAACCTCTACCACAATATAAAACCATGGTGACTATTGATTCATTTCTCTAAACAAAATGAAGGAAGGAAACATGATGTTTATAAGACAAGACAAGACAAAAGTAACTGACCATATTGGTTGATCCACTTTTGAATATGAGGGAAGAGAGGAAAAGGCCATTTGTGAGAAAGAGAAACACATTGATCTTTATCTTTGATTTGAGTGGTTGGTGCTAACTGAACTTGAAGCAAAAGGGTCTTCATTTTTGGAATATTGCCAAAGTAGAAGTTAGGTGAAGGACCATGAATCCCCTGCCTGTGAAGCTTTGCTCTCAGTGATCTTGGCCTCAACACCAAAACATTGAAGACGTGCATGAACAATACCAAAACCATTCCCAGCACAACTTGCATGGTGCTCATCTCCATCACCACTATGCAACTTTATTTTCCACAACAAAATCTGTGTGATTCAATTGTATGTTTTTTACTATAGTTTCCAACCGTGCTATGCACGGTATTCATTTTATTTTCAACTTCAATTATAATCATAGATAGGAAATACTAAAAAGAATAATATCTAAGAGTGAAAAGAATTCTGTATAAGATAAAAAAAATACAATAAGTATTATATATAAGATTAAATAAAAAAGACATAAAAAAATATTAACGTAAAACAAATCATTACAAAAATGTTTTTTTATTAACAAATTAAATTTTTTACATCTTTTTATTGAAGGTATTTTATTATACACTCACATTGGAGAAAAGGTTAATACTTCAATTAAAAATAAAAAAAATGACATCTACATTCACAACCTAATTAGTCAGGATAGTGCAATATCCTCGGCAATATTTTTCAATTTGGGCATAGAAAAAGAGTGTTAATAGTTCTATTTGAAAAGAGATGTTCTATACTTGAGAAAAAGTGGTTAAAAAAAGAGTGCTTATTTATAAATTAATATTTATAGAAATCTCATGCTTAAAAAATATTTTTATTCTCTTTTATCACACATGAAAAACTTTTATTTCCACATTTTTTGTTTTAATGTTAAAATATTTTCTACATCAATCGGTATCTTAATGGCAAAAAAAGAAATTAAATTATTTTGAATTTAACTAATTTTTTTTAGTCTATGATTTCATCATTTGATACCTCATTTTTTTATTTTTTAAAATCAGACATTCATAAAATATTTTATTTGTTAAATCATTCATTCAATAGTCTTTTGTTTTATTTTTTATATATTTTACTTTTTTTGGAAGATATATTTTACTTAATCATGTCAAATATCACTTTTTTTTTAATTTAATCCTCGTTGTAGAGAGAATAAATACAAAAGTTATAATATTTAAAATCAATTAAATTAGAGATTTATGATGTTTAAAATGACGAAATAGAAAACAAATGTATACTAAAAAAGTTATATGCGCCATTGCATTTTTTAAAGTTTTTTTAAATTTAAATTAATCTTTAAAAAAATCATCAAATGATATATTTTCATCATAACTTTAAAGGATTAGTCCCAAGGGATTAGTCCCATGACTTTGGAGTATGAGAACATCTTGCTTTCATTAAAAAAAAAAAAAAATCATTATCTAATTTAGGATTAAAAAAAAATACTTATTAGCATTCATCAGCTAGAGAAATGATGTCTTATGAGGATATCAACCATCGCATTTCCTGCATGTTTTCATCATTCATCTGTTACATTGTTGCTTAAATTCTTGACATCTTAAGAACAACTCCCTGACCGAAGGCAGGTGAATGGCAGTAACTTAATGAGAGAGAGAAGTGAAACTTCAACAGAATGAGAGACAAAATCACCTTCAGTTCTGTCATGGCTAAGTGTTGTCCAACACAGACACGAGCCCCTATTCCGAATGGCATATAAGCATGTGGAACCTTGCAAGCTCCAAGCACCCCATTTGAAAATCTTTCTGGATTAAACTTGTGAGCATCAGGCCCCCAGAGTTGAGGGTCTTGTTGCAGCACTGAGATTGGAATCTGAATATTTATTCCTTTTGGAATTAGGATGCCTTTTAAATTAACATCTTGGAGAGCTGTTCTAACAACAAAGGCTGCTGGTGAATAAAGCCTCAAAGTCTCTTGAATCACCATGGTCAACAGCAAGTGTAACAATTTTATATATGGCCTTCACTGATCAGTAAGAATGCTCATGAAACTTGGAAATAATCAACTATAATTATAATAAAATTTGAGACACAAATAAATGTTGAATTAGAAAAGGCTTGTTATTGAACGTGGCTTAGATGCTTTCAGGGCAATTTTGAATTAGTTATTGTGTTGTTAGAGAATAAGTTAGTTTCAAATTTTAAATTAGTTTTTATTCGGTTTTTCAATTATCAATAGGCAGTAGTAGTTCCTAAAATAATGGAGCATGATTTTTTATTCAGTTATTTAAATTTATTTATGAGGCTTATTCAATAAAAATATTGTATATTGTGTCATCTGTTCCAAATTAAAACTCATGTTCTTCTCTATTATTTTCCCTTCTCTCCTACATTTTTTCTCAAATTAAAACCAACAATTGGTGTCAGAGCTCTCTTCTTGAGAGACCTATGAAATGGATGTTGAATCTAGTTTCTCGCAAAATGCTCCACCTGTCTTTGATGGGGAGAGTTATGACCTTTGGAAGGTGAAAATGAAGCCCTACATAGAGTCTTTTGATTTGTGGGATGCTGTGGAAGAGGATTATGAAGTGCCTCCGCTGCCTGAAAATCGCACCATGGCCCAAATAAAGCATCACAAGGAGAAAAAAAAGGCCAAGAAGGCGAAGGCAAAGACACGCCTATTTGCTGGTGTTTCTCAGACAATCTTCACTAGGATCATGACTCTCAATTCACCCAAAGAAATTTGGGAATTATTTAAAGGAAAAGTATGAAGGGATGAGCACGTTCATGACATGCAAGTGCTAAACCTGATGAAGAAATTTAAGGTGCAAAAGATGAAGGAATCCAAGACTATTAAAGGGTACTCAAACATGTTGTTTGGCATCGCTAACAAGGTTAGATTGCTAGGTACTACGTTTGCAGATTTCAAAATTGTTGAAAAAATTCTAGCCACAGTGCCTAAGAGATATGAAGCATCAATAACCACTTTGGATATTACAAAGGATCTGCTCAAGATCTCTTTGACAGAGGTGATACATACCTTGCAATCCTAATATCAAAGAAGATTGATGAGGGAAGAATCAACAATTGAAGGAGCTTTACCAGCCAAGCACCAGAATGCGACCAAATACAAGAAAAACAAGAACTTAGATGGAACAGGATCGAGTTCAACTTCAACCAATGCAAAAGGAAATTGGAAGAAATCTTATCTGCCTTGCCAACACTGCAGAAAGAAAGGACATCCTCCATTCAGATGCTAGAAAAGACCTGATGCTAAGTGCAGTGAGTGTAATCAAATGGGGCATGAAGTTGTTATTTGCAAAAACAGGAACAACCACATAGTGAAGCTGCAAAGGCTGTTGATCCGGAGGAGGACTACCTGTTTGTTGCTACATGTTTCTCTAGTATTGAATCAAGTCAAAATTGGCTTATTGATAGTGGTTGTACTAACCACATGACAAACAACAAGGGTTTATTCAAGGAACTAAGCAATATATGCACATTGAAGATTCGAGTTAGAGATGGCAAGTTCATCACTGTGAATGGAAAAGGAACTGTAGCAATCTCAACCAGCAGAGGTACAAAATCATTTCTGATGTTTTGTATGTTCCTGAAATTGATTAGAATGTGTTGAGTGTTGGACAACTAGTTGAGAAAGGTTATATGGTGTTGTTCAAAAACAAAATTTGTTTGATCAAAGATGCAGAAGACAAGGATATTGTCAAAGTAAAAATGAGAGGCAAAAGTTTTACTTTAAATCCATTGGAGGAGGAACAAATTGTTTTTTCAATAAAAGAGAATATCATTGAATTGTTTCACAAAGGCAGAAAGCTGAAAAAAACAAGTAAATTCCAAAATAGGAGTTTAATGGAGCATGAGCTGTTCCTAAATTAAAACTCATGTTCCTAAAATAATGGAGCATGAGCTGTTCCAAATTAAAACTCATGTTCTTCTCTATTATTTTTCCTTCTCTCCTACACTTTTTTTAAATTAAAACCAACAAGGCTATTATAAAAGAATTGCTAAATAGCATGATTATTTTTTGTCTGTTCCATCCTATTTTCAACACTATGAATCACTTTTTTGCATGTACCACCTCTTTAATGCCAACAAAATCATGAGCAGGAAAATTTTATATAAAATCCTTTGGACAGCACAGATAGATCTACTATGTTATGATGATCTCTCAACTTGTTTTCTTCCTGAGTGGAGATTAGAATGAAAATGAAATGGGAAAAAAGTACAATGAAATTTCTCCAACTACAAAGTCATTATGTGTTATTCATGCATTGTGTCCAATCTAAATCTCTGAATTGAAATTCCATTCCATGCAGAGTTGTTGAAGTCCAAGAAAATTAATCCAAGGACCAATGAATTTATCAATTTAATATGTTTCATGGAAACATTTAGCTTCAGCACATACTGTGTACAACATACCGTTTTCAGGCTTCTAAGCATACTTGCATCTGGAGCACCTTTTCCACAAACTTCAAGCACCTCGGCACGAGCACGATCTTGCCAATCTTGGTGTGCAGCTAACAGCATTAAGCACCATGAGGCTGTAATTGCAGTAGTCTCATGACCAGCAAAGAATATATTTTTGCAATTATCTATCATGAACACGTCACACGAGATAGAATCTGAAAATAGGCCATCACTGCCCTTGCAATTCTTTGCACCCTCAAGCATCATTTGTAATAGATCCTGCTCATGAGTTTCCTCCTGGCGTTGTTTTATGAGCTTTGATATCTTTGAGTTTATCTCTTTCTCCAATCTCCACATCTGTCTGTTGCTTTTGTTTGGCAAATATCTAAAACAGATTATGGCACCATTTTTCACATTAGTAGCATCACTAACAAGAACAAGAACATAACATACAAATATACGGTAAAGATGAAAGTAAAAGGAAAGCATTACAATGCAAAACATGCACATTATATCTCTTATGATTGATGAGCATGTAAGCCTTTTTAGTTAGAATGCATACCGAAAGCCTGGAATTCGTACATGAATCTTGGACAAGAGTTTTTGAAGATCTCTAAGCTTTGAGAATATTTCTTTTCCTTCAATGTAATTGCTCCCAAAACAAGTTCTAGCAATTATGTCAGCTGACAAACTTCGCAGATCTTCGTCAATTTTAATCTCTGAAACTGCTCCCTCACTTTCAAGTCTAGCCTCCCAAGACCTTAGTGTTACATTTGTTGAGTCCACTATCAGATTAACCATTGCCTTCAACATGATTTACAGCAAAAGAAAATCATGAGATTGGTATTGTAATACAGTATAACTGACATTTTTTGGCTATATTGTTGATTAGTTTTAGATTAGTTTTCAAAGTCAAAATACTTCAACATACGTAATGAGATAACATACAATTTGGTCCCTAAATTGACAATGTGTGTTGCTTTGGTCCATGAATAGGGTAAACTTGTCAGCAAGTTGACAATTTTAAGGCTTGCTTTGTATTGACTTGCACTTTCAAGGACTAACAACAACAACAACAACAAAGCCTTATCCTAGTAGGTGAGCTAAGCCACATGGATTGCACGATGCCATTCGGCTACATGGAGCACTTTCAAGGACCAAAGCAACATATGATGTCACTTTCATGGGCCAAATTTTAAATTAACTCTGCATTTATTTCTTCTCTATGGCCAATGGAGCATTCCATTTCTCTTCAGCAGGGTAGGGTAGGGTAGAATACACTTACCTTCACCTTATCAAGGTATAGTTCGGGGGCAATTATCTTCCTCTGATGAGCCCAAATTGGCCCATTTGATGTCAATATACCTTGTCCCAAGAGTGGCCCCATATCTTTGGACAGATAAGAAGGCTTCCCCAGATTCAAAGAGGTGTACATGATGACTTCCTTCACAATCTCTATATCTGACACCATTAGCCACTGTATAGTCCCAGAAGAAAACAAGTATATGGGACCTGCATTCATGTCAAACTGAAATCAAAAGTTGGACTTCAAATGGACGGCAATAAAATCATATCACCTATTAGTCCTAGGAGACTAAATATTCATTTAGTATTATGCCAACCCTTTTTAGAACTTCCAGCAAAGTATTATTATTTTCTGGGTTTCTTTTTTGGTATGTGATTTTTTTTTATTATGGCTTTTATTATTACAAGTGTAAACTGGTCATTGAAACACACCATTCTACCCATTCTTCTAAAACTAGGGTAAACACCTTCACCTTTTACATGAGAATTGCGAACTTGATTCTTTCAGGCCCGTAGCCAATAGGGCTTTTGAACGAGTAAAACTATTCCAAAATTTGGCACCTAAGCAGTAAAATACATTGCTATGAAACCTGAAAAGGTTTCTCCCTATAGAACATTTCTATCAACTTTATCAGATCAAGAACAGATGGTGTTACAATAGACTGTTACTTAACTCAAACTCAACTCAGTGTTTTAGCCTTCAATATGCTCCGTCATAAATTAACCAATAAACTCAGAAAACATGAAAGACCCCAAAAACAAAAAGACAAACAAAAACATCAAGTATGTGCTTTCATTTTGCATTTAGAACATTCCAATTTTTATAATCAAAATCTCACAAGAAAACTTTTAAAACATAATATTTCCTTTTCTTAGTCCATTCAAAACCAAATATTAACTTGCAAAGTGTACTGATAGTTGATTCATTTCTCCAAATAAAATGAAGGAAACAACATGTTTAGGAGACTGGCCAAAGTAACTGACCATATTGGCTTATCCACTTTTGAATATGAGGGAAGAGGGTGAAAGGCCATTTGTGAGAAAGAGAATCATGATCATCTTTGTCTTTGACTTGAGTGGTTGGTGCTGACTGAACTTGAAGCAAAAGGGTCTTCATTTCTGGGATGTTGCCAAAGTAGAAGTGAGGTGAAGGACCATGAATGCCCTGCCTATGGAGCTTTGCTCTCAATGATCTTGACCTCAACAACAAAACATTGAAAACATGTATCAGCACCACCACAACTGCTACCAACACAACCTGCACTGTGTTCATCTCCATCACTACCTTCTTTTCCTTTACCTGCTCCTTCGGTTTACACAATAAAACTACAGAATCTCCGTGATTCAATTGTAAGACTAAGTTTCTTGGTCATTATATATAAAGTGAGCAGTGTCTTCTTAAATTATTTTTTTGTACCACTGTTGTAAAAAAAAAATTTGGTTAAATTTTCTAAAAGAATATTGAATAAAAGAAGAGTTTAATAGATATGGTCTTTCGAAACCTCTACCAATCAGAAATCATTATTAATATTATGTTTAAAATAATTTATATATCTATCTATGTTTATCTACACAAATTTAATTCTACTCCCAATAAAAATTATTACGAGTATCAACATTACATAAAATTAGACCTTTGGCTTTAATAAAAACTTTATAAGAAGTTAATACAATATAGTACAACCATATTAATTTTTTAATTTGTTTTATACTCTCATGGTCTCATTATCTCCTCAACACTCACTTATCTTAACAAATCCATCAATCTTTTCATCTTCCATTTCTCTCTATTGCAGCGTTCAAACTTGAAAGTCACAGCTGGTTGACGTAATCACACTATTGATGAATGGCTTCGTCTATTCATCGTTTTTAAGATTCCATCTTTATCTTTTTCAATTTGTTTACTTTCTCATTGTATTAACTATTCATCTTTCCTTCTCAAAAAAAAAAAAAAAAAAAGAGACTTTTCATCTTTTTTTCTCCATCTTGCAGGCATTGAAGGAAAAAAGAACCTAAATAATATTTTTTTAAAAAATATTTATGAATAAGGGATTGTTTTCAAAATATTTACAGAAATGAGACTGTGTAACATACTTGGATTAGGCATGTTACAACGCCTAGATTGGACGTGTTGTAACATGCCTAATCCAGACATGTTATAGCTGCCCCATTTCTATAAATATGGTCCCCCCTCAGATCGTCTCTCATAGTTGGTCTTCCAGTGTTCCGTGTCTTTGCTAAAGTGTCTACTATTTTAGTGTATTTTCGTTTTTTTCAGAGATTTTTGAAGTTGTTTTGAGTGATGAGAAGCATAAGTTCACATGGTGTTTTATATTGTTTATTAATATGTTTTTGAATGTGCATGAAATGATGTTATTTTGTTAGTTAAGTTTATCGACTAAATGAATTAGGATGGTAGAATTTTGTTTTGTATAGTAAATTGTTTAGGTATATGTTGTTTAACCGGAAGTGTTTGTGCTTTATTGTTTGGGTTAAATAGTTAGGGGTTCGGAATTAGGATTGATAGTACAGTGTTATGGAGGGTGTGGTTGGGGTTTAGAGCTTTTTGTTGAGGTTTAGGGTTTGGGTTTAGGG
>PYAF01005708.1:33246-44669 GCA_007407185.1 Glycine tomentella
AATGAATTAGGATGGTAGAATTTTGTTTTGTATAGTAAATTGTTTAGGTATATGTTGTTTAACCGGAAGTGTTTGTGCTTTATTGTTTGGGTTAAATAGTTAGGGGTTCGGAATTAGGATTGATAGTACAGTGTTATGGAGGGTGTGGTTGGGGTTTAGAGCTTTTTGTTGAGGTTTAGGGTTTGGGTTTAGGGTTTGGTTGGGGTTTAGGGTCTGGGTATTCTGGCGAGGGGTTAGGATTGTGTCGGCAGGCGTACATTGTGTGTTAGGGTTTGGATGGTTTGGTTGGGGTTTAGTGCTTTGTGGTGAGTTTAGGGTTTGGCTGGGGTTGAGGGGTTGGGTTTAGGGTTTGGCTAGGGTTTAGGGTTTAGGGTTTGGGTGAGGTTTATGGTTTGGTTGGGGTTTAGGGTGTGGCTGGGTTTAGGGTTTGGCTAGGGTTTAGGGTTTGGCTGAGGCTTATGGATTGGTTGGGGTTTAGGGTTTGGGTGTTCGGGTGAGGGGTTAGGGTTGTGTTGGCTGGCGTACATGGTGTTTGGGGTTTAGGGTTTGGTTGGGGTTTATTGATTGGAGTTACCCACCCGAACAAGACTCTTTTAGCAGTTCTGGTTCGAGTTCAGGATCAGTGCAGGGTCTGTGGCAACTAGGGGATGATTTGTTTGTTAAACAAGAATTTGACTCCAAAAAGGAAGCGCAAATAGTAGTGAAGCATAACTTGATGAAGGAGCATCAAGAAGCAACTGTGGTTGAGAGCAAGCCTGACAAGTTTTCCACGTCGAGTCTTTAATAGTCGTACTTTGCCCTCGTTCCACACAGCTTGTGAAACATGGATGCGCTGAGTACGCCTATGCAAATTGCCCCACTTGTACGGGGTAGGAACCACATAAGATGTCAGATCCATCGGCTCAGCCTCATGATCCGATACAAAGCGCGGCGAATCAGATCCAGATAAATCGGTCATGTTATCAGTAACTTCATACACCAAACATAAAAATCCATGTTAACAATTATGTTCAATTCACAAATCATTAAAACAACAAATTTCTAAACACTAAACCCTAAAACCAAAACCTAAGACCATAGTTGTGAAAACCGGTTCGGTCATTGACCAGGTCGAGGTAGTGGGTCACTATGTCAGTGGTCCGAACCGGTTTTAATAACTTTGCCTAAAACCCTAAACCCTGAACCAAACCCTAAACCATCTAACCGGAACCATGAAACCAACCCTAGCCCAACCCTAGCCCAAACGTTACATACCTGGCCCACCAAACCCTAAACCCTTAACCGCGCACCATTTGTCGCATGACCATGAAACCCAACCCTACCCTAACCCTAGCCCAAACATCACGTCCCATGCCCACCAAACCCTAAACACTACACATTAACCTTAAATTCTAAATTCTAATCATTTTATCCAAACACTACAGTACCAAACACCTAAACAATTTTCTATCTACCTAAATTTATGTTACTAACAATTATTAAGTAACCTAACATTTTTCTAATACATAAATCCTAAACCCTAAACTAAAACAATTATTAAGTAACCTAACATCTATTTTGCTAAAAAATAAGTACATGCATCACTAACAATATAAATAAATAACTAAATAATAACAACATTACTAAAAATATTGTAACGGTGGCAAAAAATTAAATCCAATTACTTGTTCGTAGGATTTTTTTTGAAAAACTTCACAATTCAGCAGAGAAATCCACTTACCCAACAGTTGCACATTCAACGTCAGTTTAATTAACGATATCAACTACAAAGCACTAGCAACACAAATTCTTACCAAAAAATGAATCACTTAACGTTTATAAGTATCTATCTAAAAAGTAACTAAAAAGAAATCAACTTAAACCCTAACCCTAAACACCATGTACGCCTGCAGAGACAACCCTAAACCCCAGCCAAAGCATAAACCCTAAACCAAACCCTACACCCCAACCAAACCCTAAACTTAACACAAAGCCCTAAACCCCAAACACCATGTACGCCAGCCGACACAACCCTAACCCCTCACCCGAACACCCAAACCCTAAACCCCAGCCAATCCATAAACCTCAGCCAAACCCTAAACCATAGCCAAACCCTAAACCCAACCCCTCAACCCTAGCCAAACCCTATACCCCAACCAATCCATAAACCCTACCCAAACCCTAAACCCTAGCCCTCAACCCCACCCAAACCCTAAACCCCAACCAATCCCTAACCCCCAATCAAACCCTAAACTCACCACAAAGCCCTAAACCCCAACCAAACCATCCAAACCCTAAATACAATGTACGCCTGCCGAAACAACCCTAACCCCTCGCGAGAATACCCAAACCCTAAACCCAAACCCTAAACCTCAACAAAAAGCTCTAAACCCCAACCACACCCTCCATAACACTGTACTATCAATCCTAATTCCGAACCCCTAACTATTTAACCCAAACAATAAAGCACAAACACTTCCGGTTAAACAACATATACCTAAACAATTTACTATACAAAACAAAATCCTACCATCCTAATTCATTTAGTCAACAAACTTAACTAACAAAATAACATCATTTCATGCACATTCAAAAACATATTAATAAACAATATAAAACACCACGTGAACTCATGCTTCTCGTCACTCAAAACAACTTCAAAAATCTCTGAAAAAAAAAAAAGAAAATACACTAGAATAGTAGGCAGTTTAGCAAAGATACGTAACACTGGAAGGCCAACTATGAGGGACGGTCTGAGGGGGGCCATATTTATAGAAATGGGGCAGCTGTAACATGCCTAATCCAGGCATGTTACATAGCCCCATTTCTGTAAATATTTTGGAAACAGCCCCTTATTCGTAAATATTTTTAAAAAATATTATTTAGGTTCTTTTGCCGGCATTGAAGCGTTAAATGATTTAGAATTAACTCTATCAAAATAAATCAAGGACAAGCTACAAGTTGTACAGTTTTACATAATATCTAGAGCCTAGAGGGATAACAAGACAGTTTTACAAAAAATAACCCTCTGATTGCGACAAAAGAACCTAAATAATATAATTTAAATAAAAAATTATCAATTTGGAGTTGTTTGAAAACTAATTACAAATCTGGGGCAGTAGGACACGTCCAGAACTGGGCATGACTGGTCATGCCCAGAACCAGGCGTGACTGACTGGTCACGCCCAGAACCAGGTGTGACTAAGGGGGCAATCACGCCTGGTTCTGGGCATGACCAGTCATGCTCAGTTCTGGATGCGACCTGCTGCTTTAAAACCCCTCAGATTTCACTTTTCCATCACTTTTTACTGTTGTGCCTTCTCTTTAAAGGTTCCTTCTTCTCTCTAAAGGTTTCTGAAGCACAACACTTTTAGCTTTTTAGTGATTTTTCTCTACACCTAAACTCTGCCAGTAAGTAAGTTAATTTATTAATTATGAGTATTATTTAATATATTATTTTGTTGATTTTTAAATTTGTTAGAGCCACATTATTTATTTCATGTTGTAGAAAAATGTTAAATTTTAGGTTAGAGGATTTAGTTTAGTTTAGGGTTTAATTGTCAATTACAATAATTTTAATAAATTTAGTTAGTTCAATTTAGGGTTGAATGGTTAGGAATTAGGGTTTACGAAGTAGGATTTAGTTTAAGGGTTTAGGTATTGGGTGTAGGGTTAAGTTGTATAATTAAAATTGTTGAATTTAATTTACTTAGTGTTTAGGGTTTAGTTAGTGTTTATGGTTTACTTAGTGTTTAGGGTTTAGTTTAAGGGTTACGATTTGGGTTTAGGGTTAAGTTGGATAACTAAAATTGTTGAAATGAATATAGTTAATGTTTAGGATTTACTTAGGGTTTACGATTTACCTAGTGTTTATGGTTTAGTTTAAGGGTAGCGATTTCGGTTTAGGGTTAAGTTGTATAATTAAAATTGCAGAAGTGAATTTACTTATTTTTTATCGCATTATATTATCCATCATACCTACATTTCTCTATCTGGGTGTTAAATAGGATTTGGTGTCCACCAATCTTTTTGCTATATAGTCAATTAACTAAAACGACCTAATTCCAATGGTGGCTATAAAATGCTAGGCTAGCACGATAACACTACACCTACCATTAAGATATAGTCTTGAACCACTCTGCATTAAGATATAGTTTTGTACTTTGAAGCATGAAAACTTAACCACACTCATGTATTATTCACTTAGTGTTTAGGGTTTACTGAGGGTTTAGGGTTTACTTAGTTTTATGGTTTAGTTTAAGGGTAACGATTTCGGTTTAGGGTTAAGTTGTATAATTAAAATTGAAGCAGTGAATTTACTTAGTGTTTAGGGTTTTGTTAGGGTTTAGGATTTATTTATTAAATTAAAATTATTTTACTAAATTAACTTAGTGTTTAGGGGTCAATGGTTACAGGTTAGGGTTTAGGAATTTTTGTTTTGTTAATGGATTAGGATTTTTTGGATTAGGGTTTAATTTAGGGATAATGATTTTAGGGTTAATGGTTTAGTATATGGGATTTAGTGTGAAGGATTTATTGTTCAAATTAAAAAAATTTGATTAAATTTAAATAGTTCAGTTTAGGGTTAAGGTAATTTATTTATATTGTAATTTAATTACAATACATTAATTTATTAATTCTAATATTGTTTTGATTATATTAAAATAGTCTCATAGATGGCTGATTCATCATCTTCGGCGTCTTCACAGTCTGGATCCGATCACGAGGGTGATGTAATGGATCCGACGACCCATGTTGTGCCTACCTCGTATAAATGGGGGATTTTGCGGAGGCGTATCCAGAGAACTCACGTTTCACAGGCTGTGTGGAACGAGGACAGATGTCGTGTGCTAAAGACGCGACGTGGTAAAATTTCAGGGGGCCTAGACTGTGACGATATTCCTGCAATAGTTGCGGTGATGTTAGGGCAAGCAGGATTCTTACATGTCGCATGCATGCGACATATTCAAGTATAAATTTTGTAATTGAAGAATGGTAATTTATATGTGTGCATACGCGTTGATTATTTTAAACTTGACTTCAGATCGATCCTGCACTTATAAGTGCTTTGGTTGAGCGGTAGAGACCAGAGACACATACGTTTCACATGCCGCAGGGAGAGATGACCATCACGTTGGAAGACATGGCTGGTATATTAGGTTTAGGCAGTGACGGCGATGTCGTCACCAGAGTGACATCTAGCGACTACCCACCATCATTGAGGAGGTATTTCATCATCCTGCTCAGGAGGCTGAGCTAAGAGGAGGATTCATGCGCCTGTCCTACTTTGATAGGAATTATGCGCACTGGGGCGAGGTGGGAGGGAAATTGGTAGAAGTCATAAGGTTTACAAAGGCGCACATCGCACGTATGATTGGAGCATGGCTTCTACCTGACAGATCCGACGGAAGCACTGTCGGGTGTCGGCTGTTGCTATGTCCTTTGCTGGCAGGGGACATGGCAGATATAGGCAGGTACAACTGGGGATCTGCGGTCCTCGCACATTTGTTTAGACAAATGTGCGAGTGTACAGATCCAGATAGGAGTGACATTGGTGGGTGTCACGTGCTTCTGCAGATATGGGCGTGGCTCAGATTCCCACCCATTGCTCCAGCTATACCTTAGCCTACTCAACAGGAGTGGCATTACGGCCACAGGTATGTGTTCTTATTTTTTTGTTATTTATTAGATAATAACAAGTCTTATAAGTATTTCTAATGTCATTTATTTTTTAAAATTAGGTTTAATGCTTTAGGGAGGTTTCGTCCACACGACCTTCCGTGGTATCGGATTACGTTAGATTCCCTTGCTAAGGATGAGGTATGTGTTGTTATTTACTTAAGTTTTGGTCGGTTCAGTTGGATAATTTGCATTTTTTGTAATCATCGTTCTTTTCTAATTGTGTGTTTAATTATTTTGTTCAGGTAGTATGGCAACCATATGCAGGCTATCACTTCCTTGGTGCTACTGAGCATGAGCGACTGTTGTGGATGGCTACTAGTCCAATTATATGCTTCCACACAGTTGAATATTCTCATCTTGACCGATGCATGCAACAATTTGGAAGGGATCAGCCAATCCCTCGAAGGCCAAGGAAGTTGAAGGGCATGCATGACCTATCCCTATGAGGCAAACAGATGGATAATTTGAGTCGTAAGCTCAGACCATTTATCCTTCGTTGGGGTATCAGGGACCAACACATAGAGCTGCCCCCTCAACTGACTGGGTTCATGTCACCAAACCATGAGTACATGGTTTGGTACAAGGAGAATGGGAAACGACATGTCACTAAGATGACTGCTAAGATGGGTCGTGGTGTAAGTGTTGTTTAAATTTAATTTGTAAACTAATTTTCATTTTCATGGCGTTATTGTCTGGACTAATGAATTTGTTGTATAATTTGTAGTTTGATGGCCTGGAGATGTTGTACTGTGTCAGTGGTGGCCAAGAGTGGCCTGGATTCAGCATGGACTACTTGCACGAGGAGGTGGGTCGCATTATGTCCATGTTTCGACAGAGCTATCGCTTGGAGGAGCCAGGCCCACATGCACCCCCATCACAACTTCAGCATGAGCCACATGTGTATGTGGATGTTCCTCGTGGGCGTCGTGAGGGACATGGACTAGAGCGTCGCCGGAAAGCCATACCCCATGTTCCTGAGCCTATAGGAGCTCCCAGCCATCACGTTGATGGTTGCTATTGGCCTCCACTGATAGGACCTACATACGATAATCAGCCTTTCTATTACCAATCGTCTCAGCAGCCGGACATGGGGTATCAGGGGTTCAGTATCCAGAGTGACATGCCTCCACCGTCAGACTACCAATCACAACATGTGTATTATGCGACTACTTTGGCTATGGCATCAGTGGAGTGTGGGACTAGTAGTGACGTTCTTGGTGCGAAGTGGAGTGCAGAGGAACTTGACAACCTAGTTAATTATAGTCCGAGTCGTTGTGGAGATTGGCCAGCACATGGAGAATATGCCACCCCACCTCCTGATTATCCCCGCCCAACATTGTAGGATCAGGTAGGCCCTTTCCATGCAGACCCTTCTCAGGCAGCCCCTCCTCAGGCAGCCCCTCCTCAGGCAGGATCTTCTCGGTGACGTGGTAGACGGGTGTTGCCCGATCGTCAAGCGCGTCATTATCAGTGGCCACCTGAGTCATAGTGTTTATTTGTGTATTTATATTTGTGTTTATTTATTTTTTGCTTGTAGTGGACTTTATTTGTGATTGAGACTTTTATAATAGTAATTTCGTTTAATGGTTCAATTTCTTGTCTTAACATAGCACGACTAGTGGCGCACACCATTTTTATGCACAACCTGCACCAATTTGTTTTTGGTTAACTTGTTTAGCTTATTATGCAATATAAGGCTCGTCATTAGAGACTTAAGAAAGACCATGAGGCATCGACAAATAACTGTATGACATTCTTCACTGCAACCCATGACAAAATTTCCACTACGAGGTCCTCAGGGAGTACTGAAGCATCTTATGCCGCCGCCATTAACTAAACTATAAACTAAATCCTAACCTAGTAGCCCACATTGTTAATTGTCGTTGGCAAACAAATATCATGCACAAATGACTTATGAAAATCCACGATGTCATTCTTATTAAATAAGTGTATAATATACTTGGTTGTCCAGCTTTGATAACTATAGATGACCAAATGGGGCGGCACTAAACACGCTAAAATCGACTGGTACGTTTACCCCGTACCAGTCGATTTGCCACAAAATAATCATTGGTTTGAATATCATAAAAAGAACTTGGTGAAAAACGAAGCATGTAGCCACACCACCTGGGCAAAAATGCATATGATTCTTCCCAATTCCCATAAATCATTGTCATTGCTTTCTGCTTCGCAAACCAGGCCTTACGATATGAAACTCTAAATCCAAATTAATAGGTGATCCTTTCCCAAACCAATGCAATCGACACAGACGGTTCCTCCTTGATCATTCCTAACAATGTAAATGTAACATTCACATTAAAATTAACAACCTTAAAGAACCATTATTGAACACATATAGAGGAAATTTAAAAAATGCGTACCCACTACAATTGAAGCAATAATATCAGCATTAAGTTGTCTATGACCATGTGAAATATGGTCATTCAGGCAATTGTGATTGCCACCCCATCTTGAAACAATCCACTTCTCACCGAACGCCAGTTTAATTACCCTAACCCTCCATGGGCAACCCTCGTTATGAGCAATACACCTCATGCTTAACTTGTTAGGCTTACTCTCAACCACATATGCTTCTTGATGCTCCTTCATGAGGTTTCGCTTACATGCAATTTGTGCATCCTTTTTGAAGGCAAAGTCTTGTTTAACAAACAACACATCCCCTAATTGCCATGGACCCTGCACTGAACCGGAACCGGTAAAAGATTCTTCTTCGCTTGGATGACTCCAATCAATATATGTGTAGTGAGGAATTTCATCCCAAAAAGGAGTCATCTCAGCACCTTCAAGTACAAAAGCATTTGAATAAATATAACATGCACACTAAAATACTATAACATACAAATATACAAATTTTAGATGACTTCATCATTCATTTTAGTCATGTTACATACCTTCAATAGGTTGTTCTGATTGTGTACATCCTACGTCAGGATGATGACGGATTTCAGACAACCCCACATCAGTGTCTGCTTGGAATCCAGTCGCATCCACACCAGCATCGTAATCATTATCCGACGCACTAGCATCCTCTTCAAGAAGACGATCTTCCATTGCAATGATTTCATCATCGTCATTCTCTTCATTGTCATCGATAACCCAAGTTGGGTCATATGAATCTTGCTCAGACACGTTTACAAATGGAGTAGCATATGACGATGTAGGCTTACCAGAATTTAAAGGCACTGACCTAATGGGTAAAACATCATCTACCACAGTAAAGTCCACATACAGCTCTATAAAATCTTTCATTGGTAGCTTAAAAAATTCTTCCATTAGCAATTCCACGTCTTCGTCATCCACAAGTTGAAAACCCATGTACTGTTCATGTTGCCATAACCTTCCTGTAATCGAAGTGATACATTGGTTGTCTTGCAGACCTAATTTTTGGCGTATCTTCTGCTGTAATTCACCCATTGTCGAGCTTCGCTTCATACGTGTCTACCTTTTCTCCCCTTCAAAAGCAAACCCTGTCTCCCTTCAAATTTCCTTCCACTAAAAAATAACACAACACGGACAAACTCCTCACCACCTGAACTCATTTCTTCCACTCAACAAAAACAATAACTTCTTGGCAGAGCTTCGCTAAAGACATAAATTTCAAAAAATTGTGTTAGAATATGTTGTTACCATTACTCATAAACCATAGACCCTAACCCTTAGACCCAGAAACCTTAAACCATAAACCCTTAAACCCTAATACAATGAAACACTAAACCCTAAACTGTAACCCGTCAACCCTAAACCTAAACCCTTCTCCCTAAACCATAAACTAAACTAAACCCTAACCTATTAGCCCGCATTGTTAACTGCCATTGGCAAACAAATATCCTGCACAACCGACTTCTAAAAATCCACCATGTCATTCAAAACCAACAAATTCACGCACATCGAAACAATTGACCAAAAGCATCGGCACAAGGTAAACCTCCACCAACTGAGTTAAATGTGTGCTGTGGTGTAGCTAGATCTAAGAAAGGAAAAGTTTCTGAGTTTGGAATGTAATCTAAGATAATGACAACAAGTGAACCATATTGACTCAACACTGAACCCGTAAACCCTCAACACTAAACCCTAACCCTTAACCGCTTACCATAAACCATAAACTAAAATAAACCCTGCACCCTAAACCCTAAGTCTCAAAACCCTAAACACTACCCTACACACCAAAACTTAAACCTTAAACCATAAACCCCTAAACACTTAGTCCTTAAACCTTAAACCCAAAACCCTAAACCCATTACCCTACCACCTTCAACCCTAAACCCTAGCCCCTAAAACCTTGCACCCTAACCCTTAGACTCTTAAACCTTAAACCCTAAACCCATAACCCTACAACCTTCAACCCTAAACCCGTAGACCCTAAACCCTAAACCTTAAACCATAAACCCCAAACCCAAAAACCTTAAACCCTAAACCCTTAGACACTCAAACCTTAACCCTAACCCATAAACCCCTACACCCTAAACACATTAACCCTTACCCTTAGACCTTAAAACATTAAACCTTAAACCATTAACCCCTACACCCTAACACCTTAAACCCTAACCCTTAGACCCTTAAACCTTAACCAGTAAACCCTAACACCTTAACCGTAACCCTTAGACCCCAAAACCTGTCACTAACAATTTTATAATATAACATATTAACTAACATACACAATTAATCAAATAACTTACTTGTTGGCAGAGATTCGCGCTGCAAAATCACTCACACTACACTTCTGGAACTTTTAGAGAGAAGGCGCAACAGTCAAAAATGAGGGAAAAGTGAAAACTTGGGGCATTTATACAAGTAGGTCACGCCCAGAACTGGGCATGACTGGTCACGCCTAAAACCAAGCGTGACTAGCTTAGTCACGCCTAGAACCAGGTGTGACTAGCTTAGTCACACCTGGTTCTGGGCGTGACCAGTCATGCCCAGTTCTGGACGTGTCCTACTATCCCAGATTTGTAAATAGTTTCCAGGCCCCAAATTGGTAATTTTTTATTTAAATTGTATTATTTAGATTCTTTTGCCCTCTGATTGCACCATTGATGCATTATATAATCCTTATTTTATCAAGTACACTAGTAAGCAGTAACCAAAAAAGAAGTAATAATAACTGTCTTTAAATTTTAAAATAACAAATAAATATGTTTCAGTTAATCTACCCAAGACACATAAATATAACATTAAAGGAGTTTTTTTTTGGGAGAAAAATATAGATAAAGAAAAGGACAAAAGTTATCAACACAACACAAATTCATTTCAAATAAGAAAACTCAAAACAAGTCAATGTACCACAAAAATAGGTAGACTTTTGTAGGGGAGATTTATTTTTTAGGGGCTTTTTTTAATTATTTTTTGGAGGTTCTTTTTAAATTTTTACTTAAAGAGGGTAAGTTGTAACATATATTACGACTTTTGAAACTGAAGTCGTAATACAATTTACGACTTCTATTTTTTTTTTTTTACTTTTTTAAATTGAAGTTGTAAATCTTTTTATGACTTTGATATAATTTTTTTTTTAAGTTATGACTTTGAAGTCGTAGACTAAAGTCATAATTATTTTTATGACTTATAGTTTCCTTTACTTTATATAGTTTTTTACATCATACAACTTTAAAGTTATATGTGTTTTTTTATTGAAGTCATATTTGCATGTATGACTCTTATTTTTTATTTTTTATTTTTCTGAAGTTGTATGTTGGTGTACAACTTATTCTTTCTTTCTTTTTTTAATTGCTATTTTGTTTTGTTTT
>PYAF01005708.1:51858-73960 GCA_007407185.1 Glycine tomentella
AAAAAAACAAGAATCGTACATGCAAATATGACTTCAATAAAAAAAAAACATATACAACATTAAAGCTGTATGATATAAAAAAATTGTATAAAAATAAAGGAAACTAAAGTTGTAAAAAAATTACCACTTTAGTTTACGACTTTAGAGTTGTAACTTAAAAAAAATTATACAGAAGTTGTAAAAGAATTTACGATGTCAATTTAAAAAAAAAAATAGAAGTTGTAAACAATATTGCGACTTCAATTTCAAAAATCATAATATCTATTACAACTTATCCCCTTTCACTAAAAATTTTAAAAACAACCCTCAACGGTATTTTTTTTTATTTTTTAAAAAAGGTGCCTGAATAGTAAATCTCCCCTTTTCTAGAAGCTTGTCCAACGGAGAAAGAAGAGTCTGAACAACTAACATCTACCAAAAGAAGATAATTTATCTATGGTTAGGAGGGGAACACAGAAGACCTTGTAGTTATTATGACACTTTATATGACAAAAATACCCAAATAAATTTCTTGCAGAAAGAGAATAGACAATGTAAAGTATCTGATCCGGGACGCGTAATCAAAGAAATGCTACAATATTGCTGAAATATTATTACCATGAAGACATCTTAAACGAAAGGGAAACCATGAAGTTTTGCCATCTAAACTTTCAGCTACTTAACAATACACAACCAATTAAGTTTTCTATTTTTGCTTGTAAAGCCAACCCTCTTTCTCTTACAGTCCTAGTTATCAAGAACTGGTAAAGTTTGGCACAAAATGTCGGCCGCTAGCTCGAGCTCTTTCTCTGTTATGATCAATGGTGGGACAAGCCTGACAACATTTCCTTTTCCAGCAGTTAATACTAAAAGGCCAGAATTTCGGCATGCATCGACAAAGGGTGAGGCAGGTACATCTAAATCTATTCCTATGATTAGCCCAACACCGCGAATTTCTTTCACATGTTGGTTTCCTCCTAACTTCTGCTTGAGTAGTTCTTTGAAGTAGAGGCCTTTCTTAGATACAGACGACAGGAAATCAGGTTTTGATATTTTATCAAAAACAGCAAGAGCAGCACTACAGACAAGAGGGTTTCCAGCAAAAGTGCTTCCATGGTCACCATAATTTATAGAAGAAGCAACTCTCTCAGTCACTAGGACTGCTCCAATAGGTAGGCCTCCAGCAAGAGGCTTTGCAAGGGTCATTATATCCGGGAAGACACCAAATGCCTCATGGGCCCAAAGAAACCCTGATCTACCTAAACCACATTGAACCTACAAAATCACAGGAAAGCATATGATAGTTAAATACAATAATATTAAAAACTAAATGGAATAATTAAAACATGTTATAAATATACTTCAAAATATGACAGCTATACTTTGCAGCACTATGAACTAAGCAATCTTTGTGGATTTAATAGAAGGTCATGGTACTAGACAATCTCATTCTTCTCACTATCATTCAATCAATAATAAGGCATAGATAAACCAACCAACAATTCCAAGTGAAAATGTCATCAAGAGTAAGTAAGATATTAGACAATCTTTTCCAAAGCAACTCAAAAAAAAAAATTAAAAGAGAAAACTAATACTGACCTGTTGTTACATGAGCAAATCTGTTGTTTAAAATTTTTTAGGAACACTAGGCATTTGCTTATTACCATACAATTACAGTTATATATCAATATTAGATGCTCGATACCTCATCAAAAACGAGAAGTGCCCCAGCTTCATCACAAGCATTATGCAGAGACTGTAGAAATTCTTTTGTAGCACTGTAAATTCCACCTTCTCCTTGAATGGGTTCCACAAAAACTGCAGCTATCTTGCCCTGCTTAATTAATTCTACCGCGGCCTGAGCATTTCCATACTCTAAGAAGGTCACTCCAGGCATAACAGGTTCAAAAGGTGTTCTGTATTGCACTTTACTTGTCAAAGCAAGTGAACCCAGGGTTCTCCCATGGAAGCAGTTACTAAAAGCTATGAACTCTGTTGCTGGCTCTTTGCCATCAGTAGTTGCGTCTCTCTGATATTTTCTTGCAAATTTAATAGCTGCTTCATTCGCTTCAGTTCCAGAATTTGCAAAGAACACACGATCAGCAAAAGAAGAAGCCACAAGACGCTTCGCAAGTTCTACCTGCATCAATTCCAAAATAAATACAGAAACAAATAAAGGTAGGATGCAACACTGTGCAGACACAAAACATGCTGCTACAAGAAATGAACCAAAGTAAAGCATAATGGAACCACTATAAACAATTACAAATAAATAGATACAAAAATAAAGTTATAATATAGGCATGCATGATAACATTACAACCATATACTTGTTGGATAAAGCAGAAACTAAACAAGTTGTTTTCTTTCCTTTTCAGAATGTAGATACAATAAAAGTGACATTACAAAACCCAAATGATCAGTGACAGTCTCTTTAGTTGTAATCTCCAAAGCACAATAATATATGCAGCTGAAATCTTCAAATCTAAAACTCTATTGAGTAATGGAGAGAGAGGATTCATATAAAGTAGGACTAACTAGCCTTTATGCAAACATACAAGCGAAAGAAGAAACATGTTGATTATGAATTTTTAGTTTAAGAAAACTAAAAGCTCTTTTAAACTAATTGTTTCTTAAACTAAAAAATTAGAAAACTAATTGTTTGATCAACAAAAATTAAAAAAGAGAAAGAGACGGGGAAGAGATGAAAGTATTCCAAGCATGTTGATTATGAGCTTTGATTCCCAAAGTGTTTCAGGCATTGATTGGAATTTTTGTAATCAATTTGTTCTCTTTGCAAAACAATCACTGCACTGCACAGAACAACAAAAATTCCAGAAGAGATGCGAGTGTCTGGTTGAGAAGTATGGATTGTCTTTGCAAGGAGAACAATCACTCCACTGCTATAATCAACTCAGATTGGATCAAAGTATGTATTAGAGAGCCTGGTAAGGAAAAAGAGAAAGAGAAAACATCTTTGAGTTGTTTCAGTTTTTTGCTTTGTAAAATTCTTGTTTTGAATATAATTTTTAAAACTTGATAAATTTTGAGTGAGAAGTAAGCTAGTAAGTAGTATAAAACAATTTTAAAAAAATAGCTTTTAAAACCAAAAAATGAAAACTGAATCAAACATAGCCTAAATCTTTTAACACACTATGAAGACTAATAACTAAGGACAATGATGTACACTATGATTCATTTGGGACATTTTTTTCATTTTCATAAATTGGTTTAGTTTTCCTTTCCCTACTAGAGTTCTAGAAAAATTATAGTTTATAGAATTACAAAATTGTGTAGCAGTGTAAGCACTATACTCTAAGCTTTACTAAAGCTTGATAACAATAACTGGGTTTCTCTTCATTTAGTGAATGGTAAGGTATAAAACAAGTACTCAATCCTGGAAATTAATTTTTCTCAGATGCTATGGTAGATCACCATTAAGAGAACCATGTTCACCATCAAATTTAAAGTTTTCTTGATTCACTTTGTTAAAATTCCTAATGTTTCCATACATTTTTCAAAAAAAATTAAGTGCACACACTTTTCAATCTAGTCCTTTGTCACCATAAAGCCAGTAAAATATTACTTCCATAATCTCCATTAAAGCTAAAATAATAGTTGATAAACAGCACATTAAGAAATCATAAATAAGTAAACCACCATTCCCACCTCCAATGCTCCAACCCTGACATTGAAAAATCTCTTAAAAGCATTTACAAAATTATGCACAACTTCACAGATCAAGAAATCCAAAACAAGGCTAAATTACGTAAGTTTGAATTATTTATAATAAACCACTAATGAAACAAATAGCAAAATTTGTTGCCCAGATTAATTGTTTTTAAGAAAACTAGTGTCTTAAACAAAACCAAAAAACAAAAATAGCAGTAGTTTATTCCCAATTTTTTCCATGATACCTAAGCAAATTGAAGATGATATAGAAATAAACTCAGATACAAATACACAACTCACCGTATGCCCATACCTAAGGTACTGATTGGTAAACATAAAGTTTCCCATAACTTTTATGCAGATGAAGACATTGATATAACTCAGAAACATAGAATAACATGCCCGAACCTGAGGTATTGTGTAGAATATATTGCTGGTATGAGTAAGTGTACTGGCTTGCTCAACAACAGCTTTCAACCAATCTGCATCCCCGTGCCCTAGTGCATTGACAGCAATCCCAGCACTCAAATCTAAATATTCTCTCCCTTCAACATCATACAACTTGCAACCTTCCCCTCTCTCAAGCACCACCGGTGTTCTTGCATATGTCCCCACCAAGAACTTCCCTTCCATCTCGATCACATCCTTGGTTTTCTCCAATGCTGTCTTCCCAATATTAGGTTGATCAACATCCACGTTAAGACACGCACTCACAACCCTCTGGCATCTAATCTGAATAACAGGACTTCTTCCCACCAAAGTACTCTCTCTCTCCAAATTGAAAAATTGCTTGGGTTTGTAACACGATTGAGAAATTGAAGGGTACAGAGACATGTAAAATGAACTCATTGTGTTCAATTAAGGGTTAGATTCCCTCACCTCTTTCTTTTGCTGAAACAAAAAAAAAAAAAAAAAAAATCAAATGAGCTTCCCATATAGATCAGACTTCAAACAGGACTTGAAGCAAGAATTTTCAGGTTCAGGTCACCTCATTTATTCAAAACAAAACTGATACATTGGCAACTGGAAATGCCAAAGAGGGTAACTTGCAGAAAAGAAAGAGAGAAAAAAACAATAACTAAATTAAGATTTAGAATCAAATTCAAATTCAAATGCATGACAAATTTGACCAGTAAACAAACCTCAAAACACCACAGAAAACCTAACCCCAAAACAACTATACCCCAAAGTGAAAGCAGGACTCAACAAAGCAAAACTCTGATGCAGCTTTCTATGCAAACACTCCCTGGACTCAACAAAGTAAAAAAGAAAAAAAGAAAAAGTTTGGTAATTGAGAAAGCAAATGCAGAAAGAAACCATTGCTATAACACTAATCTATTTTCAGTCTTCACCTCGTGAGTACTATAAAATAACAAAAATTTAATTCACAATCAATCAGATTCAAGACCTTCTTCCCCCAACAAAATGTGACAAAGCTAGCCAAAATCCAGCTTCAAATAAGATAACAAGCATAACTTCAAATTTCAAATCATAACAATTGCTTTTTGGTGAATAAGTATTGGGATACCCTTATCCTCTGATTTCAATCTAGCATGCATTAGTCACAAAGGAAATCAAAGTCCCATTTGGTGGTTCCCTTCGACCTTCATTTTTCAAACACTAACAACAATTTCTAATTTTATATAGTAAACAATAAATAATAATAATAATAATTTCTCAAAGATTAACAATCGAAGCTGTGTGATAAAGCAAAAACAACACCTTGGCAGTGAAAATCAATGTGCAAGTTTCCAACTTGGGAGCTAAAACAAACAAGGGTGTTCTCACTTTCAAATGTGTGCTGAGAAAAATCAGAGAGACAAAAGGTGCAGCTGAGAGAGAGAGAGAGAGAGAGAGAGAGAGTTATCAATATTAATTGTAGTAAATAATTTTAAAAAGTTGCTTTTGCATGCGTGTGGAGTAAAATAAAGCACGAAAAATAGAAAATTCTGATATTATTGTTAGGTGATATGTATGCTTGGCGGCTCACGTTCTTTTTCCGACCTTAGGGATATACTAAATTTTAGGGAGACCATAAAGTTGTTTTAATGTGGTAATTATTCTTGGAGATTAATATGTATTATGGGCTTTTATATTATAACTATACAACTTTCTATAAATATTAAAGTGCTATTCGTATCTCCTTCTTTACTTAAAACACCTCTTCTTTCTTTCTTTTTTTAATTTTTTTAATTGTTCCCTCTTTGGTGAAATATTAAATATGTTTTTGTTTTCTGTAAGTTAGCATTTTTTTATTTTTGGTCCTTATGACTTCATTTTTCTAATTTTAGTTCCTCTAAGTTTGCATTTTTTCAAGTTTGGTTCCTATAAAAAAAATTATTCATTTTTAGTCCATATAAGCTTGTATTTTTTAATATTAGTCATTTTATAGTTCTCATAAGTTCACGCTTACGTGGACCAAAATTGAAAAAATACAAACTTACAAGACTAAAAATAAATAAAAAAATATCTTATAGAGACCAAAATTAAAAAAGTGCAAAAACTTACAAGTACTATAAATGAAAAGATGTTAAAAAAGCACAAATATGTTTTCGGGACCAAAAACATATTTAAGACTTTAAGAAAAGTAAAAAAACACCCCTCACCCAAAAGAGGCCTAGTACTAGTTCCAAGAGCAGGGGTGTTCACGGGTCCGGATGACCCGCAAACCCAACCTGACCCAACACATATTGATTTGAATTTTTTAATTGTTGGGTTTATATTCGATCCAACCCAATTAAACCTAATACTGGACGGGTTAGGTAATGGGTTTTGTATTTTAGACCCGTGACCCAACCCAATCCAAACATATATGTTATCTTAATAATAATAATAACAATATAGACAAAATCAAAATTCAATTCTATTTTGTTGTCCAACAAACTACATTATTGTTTTCAGTTTTATTTTGTATCACTATTGTTGGGTTTGTGAAGTATTTCAGATGAGAAACACACCCTTAGAGTGTGTTTGGATAGAGAATTTTAACTGAGGAAAATAATTTTTCAGAGAATTAAAAAAAAATTAATCTAAAATTCATTGTTTGGATATTTATATATGAAGAATTTAAATTTTTGAAATTTTAAAACAGAATTTTAATTTCATTCTAAAAGGTGAGAAATTGAAATTCTCTTCTTTTATAGACCTCAACCTCGCACCACACCGCAACCTCTTGCTAGTAAACCTTGCACTCGCACTCGTTGTGGTTCCCACCACAAAAGACGACAATTGTTGCACCAAGGTCACCGCCACATCAGATGGTTTCATATTCGTGATAGCAGCAACGCGTGATTAGGCATGGCAACAGGGGCCGTACTCGCCTGCACCCGTCCGCACCTGTCCGATTTTGATGGAGAAAAACTGAGTTGATCGGTTTCGGGTGCGGTTTTGGTTTTTCCCCGCTTGTTAAATTCGGGGGCGAGGCGGTTTTGGTAATGGTGATATCCGCCCCACACCCGCCCCGACACCTTCGCCCTGTCCCAAAGTATTTTCTCATTATTTTCCATAACATCACCTACCCCGTATAATATTTATTTTCCTTCACCTGTTAAAACCGAATAAAAGAAAGCCAAGAGAAATGAAGGAGGCAGAGCCGAGGTCCTTGTTCCTGTTCGCATACACGCTTTCCCTTTCTCATCCATTCATCAAAATTTATACTCCTGAACAAGTACTTCCTCAGCAACTACAACTTCACCCTCACCGCCTACTCTTGGGCCTTCGCCTACCTCATCACCATCACCACCGAGATTATAATAACCCAGTTTTCTAAAAAAAAAAAAAATCTCATGCTAACAGCGTGGGAACGACGCCGTTAGCGTGGGAAACGTTCCAGAGGCCATTTCTTGCGGCCTAATGGCGCGAACAGCGTCAGTTTGACGCGATTAGCGCGACAGACGCGCCCAATTAGCGTCGTTTATGGCGCGGTTAGCGCCAGTATGGTCTGGAGACCCTTTTGATTCGAATATATGGCGCGATTAGCGTCAGATATGACGCGATTAGCGCCATAATGCTCCAGGAAGCTTTTTCTTTCGAATTGGTGGCGCGATTAGCGTGGGTTGTGGCGCTATTAGCGCGGGAACGCGTACAGGGGGCCTATAAAAGGCTATTTTCGCGTTTTGAGAGAGAAAAATTGTTTTCTCTTCTTCCTCCTCCAGCCCATCTGCCATTGATGAGCTTCCAAGCTCTCTAGACCTCCTTTCTTTGATTAGACACTTGCTTTTACACCCAACCCTTGTGAGAAACCTCTAGTGAGCTTGAATCCTTCCTCATTTCTCCTTGAAAACCCCTAAATCAAAGAACCCTTTTCTCAAGGGAAGTTTGTGAAATTCGAGCTCGGCGAGGAACAACGACGATTCGTGAGTACCCAAGCTAGGGGAAGTCGTCCTTAGGCCTTTTTTGCCATCTTTGAGGTAAGAAACTCGAGATTCACCGCTTGATTTGTGAGTTGGGGTTTTTGGTGAATAGTGATCCACTTTTGATAGAGCTAGTATTAGCTTTGGGTCATGTTGAAACATGTGCTTAGAATGTTGTGAGGATGTATGATTAGCTCTTAAATGTGAATTTGGTAAACTTTGATTCCTTGGCTCTTTGTGAGGCATGTGTGTTATTGGGCTGAGTTGCTTAGCCATTTGTGAACATGCTAGAGCCTTGGATTATGGTTTGGATGGCCTTGTGAGGCTCTTGGTATGATGACTTGTGGATGCCAAGTCTTATTGAACCATAGGATAGATGACCTTGTGGTTTTGGGAAAGGATTGTGAGTCCTTTCATTGTGAGCGGTTGTGAACCGTGTTTGCTTTGTGCCTTGTGTGACTTGTATGTTGATACATGTTGTATGTGCCTTGCATAAGGCGTGACACCACGGGTGTCAGTGACGTGGGCCATAGAGCACGGGAAGAACTGCAGAGCTCGGCTTTACTAGGTAAGTTCTGGACCCTTGGGGATGTTTCCCACTTGTTTGTGCTCTACCATACTCCGAGGGAGTAGTGGTTTCATTCATGATACATGCATTGTGTGGATGTTGCATACTCATGATAATATATGCTTGTATCTATGCTTGAGATTGTATTAAGCCTGTTATTAGATCTTCTGGCCAGTTAAGATAGATATGGACCTCCCTAGGAGTAGAGCGCAACTCCTAGTTTGGTATGCTCATGGTTGACTCGGTCCCGGGATGCGGAGATTCCCTAAGACCAAGAGCTAGGTGTGTCCCGTCGCGGTTGATTGCCTAGTCTCGGAGGTACCATATACGTGCGTCCATGCGAAGGGTTAGCACCCAATGGGATGGCACGGGTGTGAATTCCGGTTTCACACTGAGGTCGGCATTTGACTCAGTCCGCCGTACATAGAGCTTTGATAGCTTGTGTGTATTGTTATAAGTGGTCGGGATGGCCCAGATGGTTGTGATACCCTGATGACTTGTGTCATGGTGAGTGAGCCAGGGTGGAGGAGATGCCTCCAAGGACCCTGAGCTTACTGAGATGTTTATCTCACCCCGTGTGGGGCTTATGCTTTTTCAGGTGATGCTTCTGGTAGAGAGGAGCAGTCTCAGGGTAGGAGGCCCCAGTAGAGACGGTACCTGCTTGGCCTTGGGCAGCAGAGGATGGCTTGGAGTTCGGCTTAGCTTTTTGTGGTGTTTTGTATGCTTGGAGCTCGGCTCAGCATCTTGTTATGTTTTGTACCCCTGTAGAGGGAAGACATGTGTTGCACATGTAGTTTGTTTTCTATACTTTGATGTATATATAGTATGCTCTCGTGTGAGGAAGGATCCTAGGGATCAGAAAGCGCTCGGACGCTTATTCTTTTGTATATGCACCTCGGGTGCCATATATTGATGTTGTATACAACCGATTTCGTTCTGTTATGCTTCCTCCTGTTTATATCTTTGAGATATTTGTGTTTCTGCCTATGGTTGGTTTGTATGATCTGGTTAAGCAGGGGCTTATTGATGCTTGATGTGGGTTGTGATTCCATACATAATGTTATCAAGAAATATGGTTTGGTTTTTATGCTTCCGCGATAAACTTGTTTTAATTAAAGTGTTTTAAGCGCTAATCTGATTTAATCATAATGATAATACGTCGGGTATACACGGGGTGTTACAGAGATGGTCTACATCAAGGCTCAAGCACATGGTCAAGAGCCTCGGCCTCAAGCCCTCAACACATGGGGCTTCATCTTGTACAGCAAGCTCCTCTCTCTTACGATGGCTCCCTTTTTCTCTTTCCTCACCGACGAGAACGTCGAGGTTCTCTCTGCGGTTAGATTCGACGGCCTTTTCTACCTTGCCGCCTTCTACGCTGTCTCCCTGTCTTACCTCTTCGGCTTGCTCGTTGCTCATTAGTTTCTTCGGGTTCGTGGCCATTTTCGCCACTGTGTTCACTGTCATTGGCGTGGTGAAGATGATGATGATGATTTGACAGGTGAAAGTGACGGTTTGATTTTCACGAGGGTGGGGTGGGGCGGGGAAAACCAATCCCCGTTGGGGGTGGGAATGGGGGTAAATTTCTGGCTCCCGTCGGTTTTCGGGGGTGGGGGCAGGGGCGGGTGAGGATTTGAGAGGCTGGGGCGGGGGTGTATAAACAAAAATCAGCCCCGACCGCCCCCGTTGCCATGCCTACGCGTGATGGAGGATGCGGTGAAGGTGGTTCCAAGTTTGGTGGTAGCGGAACAACACTATGGTGGTTATGATTTCTTCACGGTTTACGACGGCCATGGAGGGACCTTGGTGGCCAAAGCTTGTCACGACAGGCTGCACTTATTGCTGGTAGAGGAAGTAGTGAGGGAGACCTCAACAAAGGGGTGGATTGGTGTCAGGTGATGTGTTTCTATTTCATGAAGATGAACAAGGAAATTGGAGTTGGTGAGAAGTGCGATGATGGAGGAATTTAAATTGATTTATCCAAACAAGAAATTTTAAAAATCCAAAAATTTTAATTGATGCATTTTAATTTTCCTAAATTTTACAATACTTCATCCAAACACACTCTTAAAGTAGTGAGATATATTATTTTGGACAAATTGACTATGAACATGAGGGATATTGGTTATAAACTATAAAACAATTCAAATTTATATAAAAAAAAAAGTCCATTTGAGATTAGTATATACTTATTATTCAATTTGTTATGATTATTGTGGAATTTATTTATATTCAAATTTTGCAAAATAAAATTATTTTAAAAATGATTTGATCCAATTGACCAAATTTAACCCAACTCATTCATGGTAAATTGGTTAAAGTTAGATTTGGTAAAAAAAATTCTCAAATTCAATCCAATCTAATCTAAAATTTTCTTATTTAATTGGATGACAAGTTTAACCAAATTCAATCTAATTCAATCCTTGTTAAGTCATATTGAAGAAAGATGAAAATTATTTAGTATAGCATAGGGGACTTATTAGCTATTACAGATCACTTTATAATGAAGCGTACCTATTAATTCAAATTGTGTAAACTTCAGTACAGGTTTAAATTAGTTTAACTTTTGACAAAAAGAACGTGGTCGCATAAAGTTTTATTCCTATATTTTTAACTATAAGCGTTTTTGAAGAAAGATAAAATCTATTCTCTTACATGAGAATTTGATGCATTATATAGAAAAAGAATTGTATCTAAACATTATTGCACCTAGCTGCTTTCTATGTCTCATAAATTTGTAGAAGAATTTAGCTAACAAATGTATCGTATGGATTTCTTACGAGACAAGCGATGGTGCAGGTATCAAATTCAAAGGCAACAATATTACTCCTAATAGAATTGTTCATGCATCAAAATGGAATGGCGAAATACACTAGCCGATGTTTATAAAATGGAAAATCGACAAACGTTTTCTTGAGAAATGTTTGTTCCGCCAATAAACTTTCAACTAAAAACATACACATCCAAACAATAAAAGGAAGGGTAAAAGCAAAAACTAAATGGGACAACTGTTAAGCAACAATCTAATAAATAAATTATATTGCTTATTAGATGGGACAAAAGCATTATTGTTTAGTAGAAGGGTGCTTTTTTTCTTTTTGTTGTTGAAGGAGAATGGCCGGATAGGATTATACACGAAGGAGAAAGAGATGATGGTATTTTAGGGGAAAAAGGGTGTATGAGTAAATAAGTGAGGTGCCAATAGCAACGGATAAATCCACTAGTTAATTAACCCTCTCCTTCAAACCTTCTTTTCTCTTTTGACTCTCATTTTCAGCACAATTACACACTCCTCCTTTCTTTCATCACACTCACTCATCTCTTTTACTCCTTAATCCATCCATTGGATCTTTGGTTTTAGTCTCCCTCTCTTACTCTTGCGTTAGAGTTTTTTCATCTTTCAAATTCAAATGCATTATGTTTACGCTCCCAAACACTTCTCTTCCTGATTTGTTTTATTCACTCATACCAATGGCATTGATGTCTTTCATTTTATATATGCAGCAATATGCGACTATATCTTAACTTTGTCCAAAGTTATTACAACAGAACGCCTCTTAGAGTCATACAAATTGTAGGTCTAATATTAATTATATATTTTCTCTTCAATTGGTCTATTATTGTACAATTTTTCTTTATATGGGGTTTTCAATGGTTCTAGTATTTTGTTTGAATTTTTTGTACTTTTTCTTAACATTTTGAAAATTATTTTATGGAACATAAAATAGTATTCTAGAAAGCACTTTCTAGAATGTTAAGAAAAAACAAACATTGTTCTAGAAAAGTGCTTTTAGAAAACAACTTTATTTTTTAAAAATTATGAAAAGTACTTTCTAGAATATTAAAATATATATTTTTAAAAGTGCTTTATTGAATGTTAAAAACCAAATATTGTTCAAGAGTGCATTATGAAATAATTATTATTTATCAATACTATGCGCATAAAGAGTATGACTACAACTCACAATGAAAACACTATTTTATGTGAGAACATGAGAACAACTAGTAACAATCATCGGATCAAGATTAAAAATAATAGATGATTAAGATTAAAATATTTAAAATTTCAAATTAAAATCTAATACATCATCAAATCTCTAAAAGATTAATCAAACAACAAATCTATTTATAAAGATCTCAATTATCAATTCTAAAATATCTCAATTAACTTATCACCATTACGGTGACTATCATTATCACTACCATGACTATTGTTACAATCATTACCGTGACTGTCACCGCCATCACCACCACTGTCATCAATCACCACCATGACATTCATCGTTGTTGCTATCACCACTGGTAGGCATTTTCGACAAGCGTACTGATTTGTCATTGTAAGTTACGAAATTTATAAAGATCGTCTTCACAGGAACTTGAGCTTACTTAGTCAATCCAAATAGAATTAAACAGTTCAATAGTTATGTGCAAGTAGGTTGAGCGAAATTTCATTTGTTTGAGAAAGTAACATAAAATTACTAAACTTAGTAAAATGAAATATATTTATGAGAAAGTGGGATTGAGTTTCATCATTCTTATCCTTTTATATTCAATTAATATTACCAAGCATAAATCAACGTCTATCCTTATGGATGCACACATTTTTACCCAGAATCGATCCCTCGCATTCGAGTTCTAAGGATATCTACCGAATATCGATTCCTCGCACATGAAGTAAATACCCAAGTATTAAGAATTATAATCGCGTGCTTTATGCAACCAGAACGTTATGCCCTATTCCTAACAACGTAACGTAATGAGTAAAATCATTCAATTCAAACCTTTCTAAGATTACTTTCCAGTCTCACTTAGGATTAAATTCATGAAACTAGTGATCAAGTAAAATCAAGCATTAAGCACAAAATGAAATTACCAACAAGGAATAGAAATGATTCATGCATAAATAAATATTAAAAGAGATGCATAGGGTTAAGAAAATTACATCCAATCCTCAAAGAAGCTAGCTACTCATAGTGGAGAGAACCTCCTCATGGGAAGATTTGACGAAGGACCTCATCACCGCTTCTTTCCGGCAGAGTTTCCACACTAATCCTCACTTCTCTCACTTTCCTAATCTACCTAGGGCCTGTTTTGGATTATCATGTGTTTTTGCTGAAGAGGGTCCACTTCTGTTTTCAGACACTTGTTTTGTAAGTTGTCCAACCTGAACTTCAAGATTTTTGATGGAAGCCTCAATGTTCTTTAGATTTGAAATGGTCATCTGCATAAATTGAGTTAAAGTATCTTCCATTTTTGATATTTTATCAGGCTGAGCTTCTGCTTGTAGTGGAACCCTATTTGAAGAACCTACATAAGAGTTGTTAGAGGGACCTGCATAAGAAGAGTTAGTGAGACCATAATATGCATTTTCATATTTCTGCTTCCAGCCATAAGAACTTGGACCATCTCTGTAGCCTTGGTTTGATTACAATTGCTTCCTTCGGGCTCTTTGATATCATGGTACCTCCAGCTGAGGCATCAAGAATCATCTTTGTTTGGGGTCTCAAACCACTGTAGAAAATATGTAGTTGTGCAATATCATCAAAGTTATGGTTTGGACACCTACGCAGTAAAGATTTGAATCTCTCCCATGTTTCACAGAGAGGTTCATTAAACCCTTGGGAAAAAGTAGCAATTGCTGACTTTGCATTTATGAATCTAGATGGAGGAAAGAATCTGGCAATAAATTTTTCCTCCACTTCTTCACAAGTGCTAAGACTTTTGTTAGGTTGGGATTGAAGCCATACCTGTCAAGGAGAATGGAAAAACTCTGAGATAGACAGCTTTAGCATCTGCATCAGAGGCTTCCATGGTACTGCACAGCTCCATGAAGGTGGACAAATGAGTGTATTGATCCTCATGATCTAGTCTGGCAAAAGGATGTGATCCAATTAGATTGAGCAATGCGGGCTTCAATTCCACAACTTTTTTACTGAAAGGAGGAATGACTATGCTGTTGTAATGCTTTGGTCCTTGTTGATACGCATAGTCACCCAGAGTCCTCTTTGGTGGTCTATTTTCTTCTCCTCCTCCTTTATCAGCCATAATATAAATTACAGGTGGCTTTAGGTGAAGGAGAATCAAAATAGAAGAAGATTCTCTCGGTAGCTTTTTGGTTGTTTCGGTTTCTTTTCCTTTATGGTCTTTGGTAATTTCTAAATTAAATATCGATGTAGCTGCAAGAAATTTACCTCAAAAAGGAAAAGGAACAAACTTGCAATAATTTGTAAGTACCAAAGTTAGGGAAAGTAAATAAAATAAAACACTAGATAATTTATACAAAATTAAAAATAACAAAAGCAAAGAAAAAGTCCTATTCAATTGAGAAATTAAATTTGAAAGAACTGAGCGAGCGACTCAAGTCCCCGACAACGGCGCCAGAAACTTGTTAGGCATTTTCGACAAGCGTACCAATTTGTCGTTGTAAGTTACAAAATTTATAAAGATCGTCTCCACAGGGACTTGAGCTTACTCAATCAATCCAAATAGAATTAAACAGTTTAATAGTTATGTGTAAGTAGGTTGAGCGGAATTTCATTTGTTTGAGAAAGTAACATAAAATTACTAAACTTAGTAAAATGAAATATATTTATGAGAAAGTGGGATTGGGTTTCATCATTCTTATCCTTTTATATCCAATTAATATTACCAAGCATAAATCAACGTCTATCCTTATTGATGCACACTATTTTACCCAGAATCGATCCCTCGCATTCGAGTTCTAAGGATATCTATCGAATATCGATTCCTCGCACATGAAGTAAATACCCAGGCATGAAGAATTATAATCGCGTGCTTTATTCAATCAGAACATTATACCCTATTCCTAGCAACGTAACGTAATGAGTAAAATCATTCGGTTCAAACCTTTCTAAGATTACTTTCCAGTCTCACTTGGGATTAAATTCATGAAATTAGTGATCAAGTAAAATCAAGCATTAAGCACAAAATGAAATTACCAACAAGGAATAGAAACGATTCATGCATAAATAAATATTAAAAGATATGCATAGGGTTAAGAAGATTACATCCAATCCTCAGAGAAGCTAGCTACTCATAGTGGAGAGAACCTCCTTAGGGGAAGATTTGACGAAGGGCCCCATCACCGTTTCTTTCCGGCAGAGTCTCCACACTAATCCTCACTTCTCTCACTTTCCTAATCTACCTAATAATATTATTTAAGTTCCTAAACTAAGAAACAAGCTAAGGAAGTAAAAGAAAGCAAATGGGATGCCTTTTCCTTTCAAATTCGTTGGCTATTTATAGAAATCTTCCTCTTGCCAGCTTCACTCGCCCAGGCGACCATTTTCTTCATGTTTTGCTCGCCTAGGCGAGCTAATGTCTATCTCCTTGGTACTTGGAGCTCACCTGGGCGAGCCAAATACACATGGTTTGGTTGCTTGGGCGAGTTAATGCCTTAACCATGAAGAATTCTTTGGACTTTGATGAATTTTGGGCCTGGATTGCTTGTAACACCTCCCATGTTTGCTATGTAAGCCCTCCTTGCTTGCTTTGCTTATTTGGACGCCTCGAAAATTCACAGAATCTATCAAAATACAAAGCATGATTGGATTAATCTTCCAAAATATGAACATAACTTTTATACAAGCACTAGGTGCTATTTAACTATGTTTAGGCCAATTTATAATCAAAACTTCTGAAATCAAAAGATAAGTGCCTGCATTTGAAACATGAATTTAACTGAATTAGGGCACTTATCAACCACCACCATGACTATCATTACAACTACCATCATGATTGTTGTCACCACCACCATTGTCAAGCACCATAATTGTCGTTGTCGTTGCCGCAACCACCACCGTTGACGTTGGCAGTGGTGGTGGCGGAAACAACAATGACAACGACTTTCATGACAGTGGAGGTGGTGGCAACCATGGTGATGGTGATGAATTAACGATAATTAAGATATTTCAGGGTATGATTTGTTTAGTGAATTTTTTAAAGATTTGATCGTTATATTATATTTTAATTTGAATTTTTAGATATTTTAATCTTAATCCTCTTATTTGTTTAATCTTGATCTGATGATTATTATTAATTATTCTTATATAAGAAAGTGTTCTCATAGGAGTGGTATTCTAAAAAGTATTAAAAAATAAAAAATTGGGAGTGTACTTAGCAAAAAGGCAAATTGGATATAGAAAAAGCCAATAGCTAATTATACAATTTCACATTTTTGGACCCCGTCTATCATGTGTTTCACATTCTATAAAAAAATCATGTTTTTGACATGAACCAAAAATGATAGGATAAAATATAAATATAAATTATGTTCAAATACTAGTATTTTGTTAAAATGTATGTTGAATTTTTTAAAGTAGAGTTTTTAAGTTAAGTTTTTTAACTTTTTAATAAAATTATAATTTTAACAAAAATATACGAAATTATTTTTTATTTATGTAGATTTAAAAAAAAATTAAAAACAAATTAGATAGGATTAAAAATTATAATAATTGTTCAAATATTTTCTTTAAAACATATTTGAATAATTATTACTATCTTTATTCCTATACATAAGAAATAAATACCTAATTCATTTAGATAAATAAAAGTAATTATTTTGTTAACTTTAATTAATAATATAAAAATTATGAATTTTATTCCAAAAATACTCATTGAATTAAATGATTTAAGTGTTTGTTGCATTTAATGATACTACTCATTCTTCAAGGAATAACATTTCCCCCCAAGGAGCGTGACTTATCTCATTAATAATTTTTACAATAAATAAGGGTATAGAAGAAAATTAATAATTAATGCATTTGAAAGTGGTCATATGTTTCTTATATTTAAGAACAAAAAATATTCTCATTTGTTTCTTATATATAAGAAGGAAGGTAATATTCTATATTAAATGTAAATCTTATGTGTATTACATGTAATGACAAGTTACTTTTAGGATCAATGACTATTCCCATAAATCAACATAAAAATTTTCAATCATTATATATTAGATGTAAATCTTATATGTATTACATATACTGACAAACTACTTTTAGGATTGAGGACTATCTTCATAAATCGACACCAAAATTTTCAATTTATTTTTCTAGGAAACTTTCCATGGGATCACCTAATTTAATTTTACATTTATGGTTGATTTTTTTTTCACTATCCAAAATTGTCTAATGAAATAAGACAATTCAATGTTACTTATAAAGAACTAAGTTATAACATTGCTAAAATTTTCAACTGATTATCAATTGTTTTTTCTCTAAGATGTGAAAGCCATAAGAAGGACACCTTTGATGTCAACAATTAAAGAAGATAAAAGGATTTGGTTGGGGACAAAGAATGGTCTTTACACAATAAAAAATTCTTATCTTTTGATCATGCTGAAACTCATCCATCATGAGTCCCTTATTGTCACGGGGGACCAGATGAATTTTTGGGAGCTTAATGTTCCACCTCATGTGAAGATGATGCTGTGGTGAGCCTGTAAGGATTTTCTACCAATTCATCTTAAATTGCAAAGTCTTGAGGTTACTTGTTTAAGTATATGCACCTTATGTGAAACAGATGTAAAGGTACCTGTCATATTCTAGTAACTTGCCTCATGAATGTTGATTGTTGGGATCATCTTAATTTGTGAGAAACTATTAATCGATTGTGTTGATTAATGTTGAATCTTTCTCGCAATTATTTTTTTTGATCTTATGTGAAATCTGGTAGCCATCAGCAGAATTGAGTTGCAATGCTATTTAGAGTCTTTGGAGCTGTCGTAGAAACGATAAACTATGTAAGGATAAGGTAACTTTGATATCTCAATTTTGCATAAAGCTGATGCATATGTTTAAGATTGGTCTAAAGGTTAGAGCTAAAGACTACCTTGTGATTAAACATTGAACCGTACCATACTCATTATCCACATATTTGTTGCATTGAGCTTCCCCCTAGTACATTTGTATGCAATGTGGATACCCCTTTTATTTTATTTTTTTAGGATGCAAACTACAATGGGTTTGACTTTTGTATTAGGACGGATTCTACTATGCGTGCCTAAAACATGTTTCGTATGATGCGAAAATAATATGGACCATTGGATTAAAATGTGACTATGGCATCAACAAGTGGAAACCGATTGTGTTGGTTTTCTATTAATTAATTATTGGAGTTCTCATTTTGCACGCGCGCTATTCTCTGACCACCCATCCATCCCCGAGATCTCCGCCGTGCACGACCCAGGTGGCGGCATGGGGTACAACCCCTTCGCGATTGTCGCCGCCGCCACCACCAACGGCGAGGACCCCACATCTGAAATAAGATAGCCTTCGTTGAAAAGGCCACCTTTCCGCACATCCACGTCCGAATCCTGGCCATCATAACTGTAATGCTTTGCATTTCCATGGTAGGCGTAATCATGAAAGGTGGAGTCATTTTCTCTCTCTGACAACGTTGTAGCGTCAAAAGACTGGAATCCAAGGGCGACTGGTGATGGTGGGTACCGTGGTCGTCGTCGTCCTCCTCGTGTTTTTGTTTTTAATGATGTTGTTCAAACAACTGACAGCGGAGGAGCTGAGTTCGGAATAAAGCGGCATGCTCCGCATGGTGCTGTCGAGGAGGCTGACACCGATGTTGAGAATCCCTTGAGGGCGGCTAGAGGGACAACGAATTTGGAGGGCGACGAAGCGGAGCTTGGGTTTGCGGTTGGGAGGGAGGAGGTTGGTGACGAGGTCGGCGACAGTGCTGATGAGGACGTGGCGGAGCCAAGTGTGGGAGTAGATCTCGACCATGATGACAGAGTTGTCGAAATTGAGGAAGTTGTCGTCGACGTGGAAGACGAACTTCTCGTTCCAGGTGAGGTTGGTGTGGCCTTCTCGGTCCACTTGGGTGGCCAATTTGCGCTCTGGGTGGAGCCATGCCACTGCATAGGATCGATAATTAATTAATAAAAAACTAACACAACCAGTTTCCACTTGTTGACGCTATCATCACATTTTAATCCAACGGTCCAGATTGTTTTCACATCATACAAAACATGTTTTAGGCACGCATGGTAGAATCCATCGTGTATTAGATATGATCGTGACGTGCATATGTTTAGGTTGAAGTTATAAATGTTATGTGTGTTTCAAGTCATATCTATTGGATAAAAGCAAAAACAGGAGTATGATCCTTTGATAAAATTACTTATGCTTTCTTTAAAAGTACTTTTCTACCTGAAAACTAGACATTCACATAGTCATATCCAGAGACTAATTGGAAGAGGTTGTGTCTTACCGTGTTTAAATGTTAAGCATTTGGTCTACTATCCGCTTTGGGAGTTTGTTATCTCCTTAGGGCTGTATAATGTGTATATATTTTGAGATGAACTGTAAGATTATTGTTGATAAAATTTAAAATTCAATGGTAGATGTTTCTAAGTTAGGTATCATTCTTGTTGAATGCCAACAAGTTTTATCCTATAATCATAACTTTTGCGTGGTTTTATGAGGAGACAAGTCCAGTCAATAGTGTTGTTCATGTTCTAACTAGGAAGACTCCATCTTTAATTAGTCAAAAATAATTTTGAGTATGTTTCTACATGTATTGCCTAGCTGATTATTAATTAATAGCTTTAAGCTTGTTTTTGTAAAAAAAAAAAAAAACAATAGAAAGATACACTTTATACTTGCAATGAAACTTAATTTTAGTCTTCAAATTAGAACTTTGATTAATTTAGTTCGTAAACTTTACAATTGGTCCCTTCTCACTCATTTGTGATGAGGAAAAAACAACTATTTTTTTAAGTTAATGAACCAATTTGATCAAAATTAAATTACAATCACTAACAGCAATTTTTAATGAAAATATAGGGATTAAAATACATATTTTACAAAGAAAAAAAACTTATACGAGTCTCTAAAAAAACTAATCTATAATTAAAAAAAATGAAGACTAATATCTTTTCAAGTATTAAATTGATTTTTTTTTCAAGTATTAAATTGCAAGCATCTATTTTATTATTTAGACTAATTTTTTATACCATATAATAAACTTGCAGGCCAAGTATCGAGTTTTCTATACCTGAGTTTAGTTAAACGTCATAACATATGCTGTAGCAATCCAAAAAATTTCTTTAAACTATTTTACAAACTACTGTTGACCAAATTATTATTCACAAATAAACTATGTTTAAGTTATTTTTAGTAAATACTTTTTGTTTATTCATTCCCGCAATGGATGACTACGTCAATTCAAATGCAGACAAATTAAAAGGGTTGAAATTAAACCAACGACACTTCCAAGAGACAAAGCTATTGCTATCTTTTAAGAATAATAATAATGTTATCCCGAATTCAATTTTCAGGTTTTTTAAGAATAATTTTATGAAATTAAAAAAGAATAATTTTAAATGCTTCAATTATTTTGTTTCTATTAATCTTTCTACTTATTAAATAAAATATAATGAACATATTATTTTCCATTTATTATTTTTATAAAATATTAAAATAATTAAAAATCATAAAAAATAGTATATAAATACTCATTTTTTACCCTTATCATTTGACTGAATACATGAGGCGGTTTGGAGGGGATAAGTTTTTTCAATGTTTGGGAATTATAATTTCTAATAATCATGAATCTTAAAAATGAGTAAATTTTTTTATTTGGTCATATAGATAAATTTCTTAGAAATTGAAAAGTTATAATATTTTTTCTAGTTACTTTAATTATTTATTACATTAATAAAATAACATGATATTTTTTATTATAGTAAAAAAATAAATTTACCTTATTCATGAGAAAGTTTTCCTGAAAAACTTATTAAAAAAATTCTCAAAAGATATTATCAAGAATCTTATTTTTTTAAAATGAATATCAAATATAAAAAATTAAGATTATAAATCCAAGATTCCCAAAACTCAAAACTTCCTTGCTACTAAATGGTTTCTTATAGTCCAAAAACAACGCTAAATTTATCTTATCAAATAAATTTTAAATGAATTAAGTTACTTTGTTTTTACTTGGTGAATAACTGTTGACTTAAGGACTAATTGAGTAATTGTAAGTGAAACTGTTTAGTGTTTACAATTTGGATTTGGATTTCTGTATTAATGTTTTAGAAATTGACAATCACAATGTGTTATTGACACCTTGCCTAGTAATGTTGGGGCCTTGGGGTGCTCCCGGTTCTATAACTTTTTTCCACAATTTTTTTATATCTTTATTCAAATAATTAGATGAGTTTAATTCATGGATAAAAATTATAGACTATCAATTAATTAAAAATCATATTAAATATAATTTTTACTTATAAAAATTTAAGTATAAAGTAATTATTATTTTTCAGTACTAAAAAATATTTTTTTAGAGATCATAATTTCACATGACATAAATTTATTCAAATTGAATAGAAATTATTATAGATAATAAAATTTTCTTTTTGACTATTTAAAATAATTATTAGAAAGATCAACAAATTTATTATAATGATTGTTAGTATATATAATTATCTAAATAATTAATTGGTTGATAATATAAAAATCATTTATATTATTAGTATATATAAAAAAATATTTTTTACTCT